>NW_006498527.1:831915-866683 GCF_000471905.2 Amborella trichopoda | reverse complement strand
AACGAAAGAAGAGAGAGAGAGAGAGAGAGAGAGAGGATTTCAAGGAGAGGCGAAAGGGATGGGCGGCCTTCTCCTCTTCTCTTCTCTTGGGCCATTTGTTACGTCACGCATTGCTGCTGTCGACAATGCAGCACCAATCCAAAAAAACACCCCCTCTCTCTCTCCCCAAATAACTTAAAAAAGACAATGTATATTTAACGTGATCTCGTTAAAAAATTATATATAATCTCCTCAAATAACTTAAAACGACAATTTATACTTAACGTGATCTCGTTAAAAAATTATATATAAAAAAGACAGCGTAACTAAACTGTGACCCTCTCTCTCACACATCTCAAATAACGTTAAAAGACAGTAATAATGTTAAAGGACAAGCATGGACATACATGTACTGTCACAAAAGAGAAAAACTATGGAAACTCTATCCAGAATAAGCCTCCTTTTTTTTTTCTTATAAAATAAAGAGGCTTATTTTGTATGAAAACAAAATAAATGTTTATTTCAAATCTTCATTTAGAAAGCACTTTTCGCATTGAAAATCTTCATGATGGCTCTAAAATTAGTTTCCAACAACAACAGTATAATATAAAACTCAAAAAATAGTGAGATTTTGTGGATTTATGAACACTTATTTTTAGGGTGAAATGGATGGTCTAAATGATTTGATAAGTTTCGATGAGTTATGAAGGGAGGTTTTACATATTTTAATAGGACTGCAACCCTACTAAATTTTTATTTATTTATTTTGAGTACAATGAACTTTAACTTTTATCTAATAGATTTCAAACAAGGTGGTTGTAAGAGTTATTAATTCAACTCAAAGCTAAAAAAAACAAAAAAAAAACAAAATTTTGAACTTTGTGACGCATTCCAAACCATCTAATTTGACATTTGGTGGCTAGAACTAAATGTGTCCTCCTTATAAAATAGATAACATGACCTAGAAAAAGAGCTTGAGCTTAATTGGTTACAACCTGACAATTTATAACGCTATGTCCTAGCTCGTTGTAAACTGTGTCCTAGCTCGATTCCTACCACAGGTAAAGGCCCTCTCTCGACTGACTCACTAAAAAAAATAAGAGAAAGATAACATGATATCATCGTATATAATCCCCACAAAAAATTATGAGAAAAGAGGAAGTGTAAGTGTAATTATTTGCAAGTGACTAAAACGAGTTTGTAATCCAAGCGTTGGCTTGCTTGCTTTGAACGCTTGCGCATGTGGGTGTGTGAGCTCATGGCCTTGCACTTGTGTGAATGTACGGCATTGGCAGTGATTAGAGGGTGAGATGAACGACTCTTTAACGTGTCTCCACACGCATAATTCATGTTGTCAGAGCGGATTGGGTTTCAAACTAGTGATGGGTAGTAAAAAACATATAACCGCTTGTCAAATTGGTTGGTCCAAGTTTTAAAATACATCATCATCATCCAAACTTTATCCCAATTAATTGGGATCGGTTATATAAATATGCTCCTCCATTCTTCTCTATAAGAACTATACCATACGTATGCTATATTTTAAAATATATAAAAATAAAAATAATATTTAAAAAACATGTCATAGTTTATTGCAAAAAGTTTATATACGGTTGCTTATAATATAAAAGTAAGGTGCACCTCAAAATCTAATAGAAATGATTGTTCCAAAGTTGGAAAATAGTCCAATTAATCATCTCGGCGTCGAGATGTATGGATCAAAAATAAAAATAAAAATAATTACAAACCCTAAAATTAGTGCATCTGTAACAAGTTATTTGGATCGTCTATTTTCAAGATTTTACATGTTTTTAAATCTGCTCGATCTGCGCTATTTTTGGATTTTTAAATTTCATAATTAAGATTAAACATAGATTTTCAAGCTATCTTAAGATTTTCAATACTACAAGTATATATTTTGACAAAATGTACGTTACTTGTATAGTATAAAGTAGGCACATTATACCAACCTCACTCTATATTAACAACAAAAGTTGCAAGAAGTTGTCTTAACTTTGTTTGGTGGATCTAAAAATCAATACCTATTGGTCCAATAGGTCAAATCCAATAAAACAATGATTGGTTTTTGACTAAATCTGATTTTTGATTTGGATAAAATTAACTAAGACACAAGGCAACGGCCTAACCATCTGGACCCGTAAGTCTATTCCAATCTTTATAACTATATACTCATTTGATTTTGATTGGATGATTGAAAGTGAATCGACAAAAATGATGTGAATTGCGTATTGGCTCACTCCCATTGGACAATTAGAAGTAACCTCATAACAAATATTGCACATTCATTATGACTTAACAAAACCTATTTGATGCAAGCATGTGAATTTATTTATAGCTCACTCTCTGACGTTTGATTAAAATCAACCGGTTTCCGACTACATAAATTATGTGTGCAGATGGATAAAAAGATTGGAAAAGTATATAAAGAGAAAATTTACTTTTTGTACAACGAGGTCACGATCGTTCTTGTCCATCAAATTTCAAATCAAATGGTTATGAAATGAGAATCGTCCGGTTCTAGAGAGAACCGGACGATTCTGCACAGTGACTCGCCGATTCACTGTACGGAATCGGCGAGTCCATGAAGAACACGGGTTGCATAATATTCTTCACGGGATTCTTCGAAATTTGTCATTTTTTTATCATTTTTCTTGTTTTTTTTGGCATGTGATCTAATTTGCAGGCAGTAAACAGCTTTATTCAGCTTTTACACGGACTAAACGGTTGAAAATTTTGGTGTTTTTGGATCACGAAACTTGCATTTTTAGGGTTTCCGCCTTTCCTTGTGTTTCATGCCAAATAGGGCATGAATCTTTCAAAATTTGTAGGCATTTTGGTCGTAAAGTTGTGCATTAAAGCCTTTTGTTACTAATTTGTGATAATCGTTGAGAAAAACAGCGGTTTTTGGAGATTGAAGGCTTCGGTTCACAAAATCAGGTAAGAAGTTTGGGTTTTTTTTTTTTCCGCCATATGATTTATTTCACGACATATTTTGAAGATAATGAGTTCAATTTGTAGGGTTTTTAATCTTTATTGTGTTTACTATGATTTAAAATTTTCAATTTTATGTAGTTTGGTCAATTACAGCATGAAATTTGAGATGAACACAAAGATGTCTGCGGAACCAAAATTCCGCTGTTTTTTTTTTTTTTTTTTCCGCCTTTTGATTTTTTTTTCATGATATATTAGAAATAATGTGTTAAAAATTTAGGGTTTTGATTCCTTATATTGTTGTTTATCAGAAAATGTACTCAATTGGATGTAATTTATTCACTTAGAGGTGGATTTTTGAGTTAAAATGGCTCTGTGAAGAACATAATTCTTTTTTTTTGTAATCCATGATCAAATGTTTTGTAATACTTGATCGATTTTTTTGTAATCCATGATCGAATTGTTTTTCTTTTTTTTTGTAATCCATGATCGAATTTTTTGTTTTGTTTTGTTTTTTGTAACCCATGATAGAATTTTTTGTAATCCATGATCGCATTTTTGGTAATCCATGATCGAAATGTTTGTTTTTTTTCTTGTAATCCATGATCGAATTTTTTGTTTTATTTTTTATTTTTGTAACCCATGATAGAATTTTTGTAATCCATGATTGAATGTTTTGTAATCCATGATCGTAAATGTTTGTTTTTTTTTGTAATCCATGATCGTAAATGTTTGTTTTTGTTTTTGTAATCCATGATTCGTAATTTTATGTAATCCATGATTCGTATTTTTGTAATCCATGATAGAATTTTCTGTAATCCATGATCAAATTTTTGTAATCCATGATCGAAATGTTTGTTTTTTTTCTTGTAATCCATGATCGTAAGTTTTTTTTTTTTTTTTTGTTTTTGTAACCCGTGATTGAATTTTTTATAATCCATGATCGAATAGTTTTTTCTTTTTTGTAATCCACGATCGAATTTTTTGTTTTTTTATGTTTTTTTTTTTTGTAATCCATGATCGAATTTTATGTAATCCATGATCGAATTTTATGTAATCCATGATCGAATTTTTTGTAATCCATGATCAAATTTTTTGTAATCCATGATCGAATTTTTTGTAATCCATGATTGAATTTTTTGAAAATTTGTGATTTTCTTTTTTTAATCCATGATCGAATTTTTTTTTGTAATCCATGATCGAATTTTTTGAAAATTTGCTGTACTTCTTTTTTTTATTTCTTTTTATCCATGATCGAATTTTTTGAAAAATGATGATTTTCCGAAAAGATGTGAAAATCATGATAAGGTTTTGATTATCATGATGTATTAAACCCAATTTTTAATTTTTATTGTTTGAGTTTGCTGTACTTTTTTTTTTTTTTCCATGATCGAATTTTTTGAAAAATGATGATTTTTCGAAAAGATGTGAAAATCGTGACAAGGTTTTAATTATCATGAGGTATTAAACCATATTTTAAATTTTTATTGTTAAAGTTTTTGTTGAAAAAATTATGTTGATAGATTATTTATGCAAAAAAATGCATGTTATTATATGTTTTAATGCAAAACTGTATTTTTTTTATTTGTTGTTCATGGATTTTTTAGTTGGAATGACTGATGTTAGCTGGCTCTGTGAAGAATTGCTTTTATTATTAATTTTTTAATGCAAAAAATGTATGTTCTAGATAATTGAGTTGTAGCCATGTTTGGAGCTTGCATTTTGTATTATATTATCCTGAATGTTTGTAATTGATATGTACGAAAATATTATTGTCAATAAAGGTATTTTGCAATAACAAATAACAACAAATATGACTACATGAACTACCGCAACATATTATCACTACACATGGTGATTATTTTTCTTTTTGAACTGTCAAGTTAATTTTATACTTTTTACATCTTAAAACAGTTGAATCATGTCAAGATCTGCAGAAGACCCTGCATGGCAACATGGGGTCAAACTTGATCCCAACAAAAAAGACAAAATTATTTGTAATTACTGTCAAAGAGTGATAAGTAGTGGGCTACATAGGTTCAAGAACCACTTGGCAGGGGTTAAGGGCGAAGTTTCTGCATGCACTAGTGTCCCTAGTAATGTAAAAAAACAGATGACGGCAATTCTTAATGCTAATAAAGGTAAAAAAATTGTCAAACATAGGATGAATGAGGAGATAGCTAGTTTATATACAACATCAAGCAGGAATGATACAGAAGAGCAATATAATAATGACCTAAAAGAGCAATATAATAATGAGCTGGACATGGCCACAAGATTGAGTTTACATGAACAATATCAGAGGGAACGTGGGTTAGAATGCCCAGTGGGTCTAGCTCAGATATGCATGGTGGGCCTAGCTCAGATATGTATGGCGGGCCCAGCTCGAGCATGTATGGCGGGCCCAGCTCAAATATGTATGGAGGGGTTGGTGGCAATATATATAAAAAAGAATCAGTTGTTGTAGAAATTGTTTCTAGGTTACCTAGGAGTGCCAGTATTGCAGGTCATGGTCGTAAAGACCCATTTATCTCAAAGCTTAAGTCACAACAGATGACCCTAAAAGGCATGGTTAAAGGTACAAGAAACATGTTAGGGAGATATGTTGGTAAATGGTTCTACGATAAAGGGATTCCCTTTGATGCAGCCAATAGCCCATATTTTCCCCCTTTGGTCAGCGTAATCCAGAGAGCCGGGCCCGGGGTAAAACCCCCGAAGGCATATGAGCTCAGTGGGCCAATATTAGATGAAAAGGTGGAAGAAGTTAAAAAGTGGATTGAAGAATATAAACAGAGTTGGCCAAGGACAGGCATTACTCTCATGAGTGATGGTTGGTTGAATAAAGTTAGCAAAAATGAGTTTTTAAACTTCTTGGCCTATTTCCTAAAAGGTACAGCTTTTTTGTCTAACAAAGACGTATTAAGGACAAAGAAGGATGCAAACTTCTACGTACGACTATATGATCAGATAGTGGAGGAGGTGGGAGATAAGCATATAGTCCAGTTTATTACGGACAATGCGCGTGCATGTGTTTCTGCGGGCAGCAAGTTGATGGATAAGATGAAGCATCTAGTATGGACCCTGTGTGCTGCACACATCATCGATCTTATGTTAGAGAAGATCGGTGAGATCAAAACTGTGAAGGAGACTCTACAGGAAGCAAGGTTGGTGTCGAGATTTATATACAACCACTCTGTTTAGCGAACACTCTAAGAAAAAAGAGATAATCAGGCCTGCCATAACCCGCTTTGCGACCGATTACTTAGCTGTGGAGTCCATTCGAGAATCTGAAGGTGCATTAAAGAGATTGTTTACATGTGAAGAGTGGTTAAATGACTGCCTCTCGAAGTCCATTACTGGTATAAAAGTGGACAACATAGTCTCAAATAAACGGTTCTGGTCTCGATGTACCAATGTTGTAGAGGCCACTGCCCCTTTGGTCACGGTGTTAAGAATGGTAGATGCTGACAAGAAAGCTACCATGGGTATCCTTTATGAAGGTATTGAGAGGGCGAAATCAGTTATTGGGAAGAAGTGTAATTTTGCTAGCAAAGTGATCGAGATTATAGAAAGGAGGTGGAACACCAAATTTGGACGTTCAATTCATTATGCTAGTAAATATATATTTATATCATTACAATGTTTCAGTTTAAATCAATTTTTTATGAAGTTGTAAATGACATTTTCTACCTATATATTTTTTAGGTTACTACTTCAACCCAAAATTTTTCTATTTGACACCTGAACAACCCCACAAGATTATGGAAGGGGTCAAATACATTATTGTAAAGTTGGAGAGAAGCCATTGAAACCAAGTAGCAGCAATACAAGATGTATTATTTAATGTTTGGGTAAGAACTTCATTGAGTTGTTATATTTGTGAGGAATAATGCACTAAAACGCAATATATTTGTTTTAGCTTGCTATGTATAGGGATGCTATAGGATCTTTCGGAACTAGACTTGTCAGAAATTCTTGAACTATGATGGATCCAGGTTATCCCCTCGCTAATATTTTGTTCATTCATATATTTAATCTTATGAATTGTTCTTGCCCTTACAATACTTTTTGCATTTTAATCCAGCTGAATGGTGGGAGATATATGGTACTGATGCACCTCACCTAAAGAGGATAGTAATCAAGGTGCTCTCCCAGACATGTTCTGCTACTGGCTGTGAGCGCAACTGGAATACGTTCCAATGGTTGCACACTACTAAGAGGAATCGACTCGTTTCTGATAAGCTTCATAAACTAGTCTACGTTCATTATAATTTAAACTTCAGAGAGCGACAAATAAGAAGGAAGCTTGAAGACTATGGGCCGATAGACTTAGACACAATATTTGTCACAGACACAACAGACCAATGGGTAGTAGAAGAGGAGGAGCCAGTGTTGCACAAGAGAGCGTTCCTTGAGGCTATCGGTGATGAAGATCTTAAAGAAAGTGATGAGCAGCATGAAAGAGGAAGCAGCCAGCCAACGTATCCACAATTCGTCGGAGATGTCGGTGATATTGCACCTAATGAGGGAGAGTGGGAAGGGGGTCTAAGAGAAAATGAGAGAGATGATGATTCTGAGGCCACCCTATCTCAGCCATATTATTCACATATCGAGTCCCAACAGCAACAGTATAGGGATGAGCACGACAGTGCAGGTGAGCATGAAGGATGGACAAGCTTCGGGGATTTTGGATTGGGAACACAACAAAACACTAACACTTAGGGATTTGGGAATAGTCAGACGCCTGCTAATATCGATGATTTGTTTTTAGATCGAATCAATGAATTGTCAAACGAATTCAATCAATGGCGCCAGCGTGACCAAGAAGAACAACAACGTCGTCTATCATTTTATTTTTAGATCGTATGTTACTAATTTTATGTTTTATTATAGTCCATGTATGTTGATATACTTATTCCATGATAATTATATGTTTATCTTTTTGTGTGATGTAAATTAAATGCTGAATGGTGGTTCATGCAGGGAAAGAACATATCAATATTTGCATATTCATTCAAAAACATGAAAATTCTTAATGGAGTACCCTCATTTCTTATTGAATTCCTAAAAAACAATATTTATAATGAATTTTAATAATTTTTTCGGATTTTTTTGAAGCTTTATTCTGACTGATTCACCCGATTCCCGATCCGGATAGTCGATTCGCCGATCCGGATCGGTTTTTTAGGTGCCCGATTCTGGTCACCGATCCGTTTTTTAAACCATTGGTTATGAGGGTACTTGTGACTAAGTATAAAGCCCAACAAAAAATTTCTTGAACTTCATGACACACCCAAGCCATCCAATTGGACATCTAATGGCCAAAATTAATTGTGACATCCTTATACTAAAGATAAATGGTCTCATAGTATACAATCCCAAGAATAATTCTTGTAATTTAAGCTATTGAAGTATGTAAATTATGGACGTGTATGTATGAACTGCGTATGAGACAAACCTGCCTAGTAGTTCTTATATAGAACAGGAAAAATAACAAAAAAAGATAAAAACTACAAAAATATAAAAGCTACAATCCTATCAAAGCCTCACCTCATAACTCATAAAAAATCACAATTCAAGTGTTGAAAAACCTTTAAATCGATCATCTCATCTTGAACATTTTGGTTGTAAAAAAAATAATTAGGATTTCAAGTTCTAAAAATAATTAATATTGCAATTAATCATCTAGACCATCCATTTCACCCTAAAATAAATGTTCACATATTTGCAAAATTTATGGCAGTTTTTGAGTTTCAAATTTTATTGTCGATGTTGAAAGTTGATTTTGGAGCATCATGAAGATCTCTGCTGCTCAAAGTGCTTTTTGGATGAAGATTTGAGGTGAGGCTTTATTTTGTTTTCATAAAGCCTAGGCTCTTTAGAAACTTCATCCATATAGATATTATATTCTTGTGAGAGTATACTATTCATTTACTCCCTCAGGTAAAATCCGACCCAGAATTAATTTTAGGATCTTAAATTTTGGAGACGTGAACTCTTCAACCCATAGAATAACTTCAATAAAAAAAATAAAAATAAAAACGTAACTGTACCCAAAAGAGATTCCTTGAATGCTATTCAATAGTGCAACAAAAAACAAAGGGTGCCATGGGAGCTGAAATCGATTTGGATGCAAATCATCGATCTTTCAGCTGGTATGTCTGTCTCATTCCAGCATGTCTATAAGGATGCTAATTCTTCAGCCGACTATCTAGCTAAAGGGGGTGTGTCCTTGTCTATCTGGCTAAAGGGGGTGTTTCTTGGTCTTCTATTTCCATTTCAGATGATGTAATCCCTTTTGGGTAATTCTTTTTTTAAAATAATATTTGATAAAATTTATCAAAAAAATAAAATAAAATCGTAACTGTACTATATAGACTTGAAAAAAATAATGTTTCCCATTCAATTTTTAGACGGTGAGATCCAAGCATTTGAAAATTCAAAAAAAAAAATTTAGAATAATCAACTAGTAATTCCTAAGTCGTTCCCAAAATTTCATATTGAGAAAATTCCCCGCAAGTAGGTCTTGTGACCGAGCGAATAGCAGTATATCATGCTCCTGAGGAAGCATAGTACATGCGCTCTATATATAATGAGTACTGCGAATTTCATTTTGTGACTTTCACAAGACCCTGCCATCCGATCCGATGTTAACAGTGGATGGCTACACCAATCATGTCTCTTTGAGAAAACCTTGAAGCCTTTTATGGACTTTGAGTGGAGGAACGACACACCAAGTCTTCTCTTGTTGACACTTGACTGAGAGGGTGATGAAAAAGTCATGCAGGAAGCGGTGCTGAGCTCACTGGATACATTCCAAAAGTAAAATCAAGAGAAGAGATATCTAAGAAGAAGTTGAAGATAGGTATCCCCAAAGACAAAAAGGAGCTTAAAAAAGTAAAAATAAATATTAAACAACAAAATGGTTCATGACTTTGATTAGGGCTTACCCTAAAGCTCCAAACTATCATATGCAAGATGATGCATGTAACAGTTGTAATTTCACAATGCTCACTTGTAAAAGCATTTATTTCTTAAAAAATCACTTACAATAGTAAAGATCTAAGGCCCACAAAATCTCTCCTTAGAGTGTCATACTCTAATAACAATGACTTTCTTCTGATTCAACTTAGCATGGCAATCATATGCATGGACCTCATCTACTGTGCTGCAAATTTCAATTGACCCTTTCACTTTGACTCCCACATGTTTCCTGTAAATTTCAATTGCTTTCAGCTTGACTCCCACATGTTTCCTGTGACAGTCAACTATTGTGTTCAGCATTTCCAGTGTAGCAACTGGTGGTTGTGGTCTATGCCTAAACAGAGTCTTTATTTTTGGGCTTCTGTTTTCGTTTGTGAATAACAACAGTGTTTTCAAAATTGCTTACTAGGCTCGAGACTCGCCCAAGTCAGCTAAGGCAAGGGGTTGCAAGTCTGGAGACAAAACCTCGGGACTTGCCATGAGTTGGCTGCTAAAACCTATTTTATGTTAAAAAGTCACTGGGCCGACTCAGGGCTCGCCTGAGTAAGACCGGGCGACCCAGGCTCAGACTTGAGCCTGTGTTTCAAGCACTGAATAATAATATCATCAATCAATGATAAGAGGACGATTAACTTTGCTTGCCTCATCAAGTTCTTCATAATTGAGACAGAACCATGTCACCAAATTACTTAATTAGCATCTAACCATTCACTTAAATTAATCCTTAAAACATATTTTTCTTTTTCCTCTCTTTTGTTTCTTGTGACAATTCCATATTTGTTGAGCGGTCATTGTCCATCATTGGTGTACCTAATGATGGACCTATTGCACCTTTTCTCCACTTCTAAAATCCTACTTTTGCCATACTGCACTTTAGGCATATCATATAGGCCAAAGCCATTGTAAGAGCTTCCAATTATCTCTCCTTGCTCCTAGTTTTTATGAAAATGCTTGCTTCTCCTTGGTTTCAGGCCTCAACAATGCTTCTTATTTACCTTTTCTTTACTGGTAATGTTTCTTACCTTCCTAAAGTTTCTATGTTAATCTTAATTATATTGGTCACTGAATCATTGGCTTCTCTAACATAGACAATCCCGGGCATCTGGTTAAAATTTTCAGGTCATGGCGAAGATGCTGACAATAGAGACCACAAAGGAGGGAATGTGATTGTCTCAGGGCTACTCACACTCTGCCAATATTTAAAGTATGTAAATTTATCAGATTTATGCATTTCCTTTTCCTTGCCTATTAAAAAAGGGCTATTTGACTGATAAAATGGTTGATAGGGCATAGCTGATGAAAAGGACACAAAATGGTGCAATCAATGAGAAGGCTTGGTTTTAAATTCACAAAAGATATATCCTTCATCTCCTAGTCACCTGAATTTCTGGCTTTACCCCAGAGAGTTGATGCCCTAATATACCTGGCACAACAAAAATTCGACGAACAACACTTACATAACAATTAGGGGTTGGGTCTCTTGACTAAGGGCTGCAACATTGTAGCCTGGGGTTCGATCTCCTGTTACCTGCCAAAGACAACTACAAGGTAAGCCATTTAAGCAGGCTACTCAAAAAGAACCAAGCAAAGCCCGGAACCTAGAAGGTGATGTATAATACCGAAAGATATCTCTCCATTCACCTTCAATGATCTCCAGAGTCTGGGCATCCATTGATCCCTTTTGGGACAGCCATCAAAGTATATAAGACTCTTGTGAGGAGGAAAATCAGTCAGTAAGAGGTCTGACGTCAGGACTTAGATGCCTGATGAAATCCATTCGGAGATCCACGAAACTGCTAAATATGAAATATGCTAACCACCCCATGTAACGAAAAAAAAAAAAGAGAAACAGAGAAAGAATACAAAAGAAAAACTCGACCTGGCTATACTAGCATCCTGATTATAAAATAATAATGATAATAATATAATAATACCTCTCAAAAGATCCTCTCAAATCTGATACAAATCCTTCCTAACAGTTTGTTTCCCATTTACCAAACAGATAACCTCTCAAATCTCATAACTGATACAAAATTTACATAGAAAGAATATAGAAATTGGATGTCTGAAAATTTATAGTATTTGGCATAATTTTTAGAGAGAATTTGTATTCAAAATAGGAAAAAATCTATAGATAACTTCCTAAAACTGCGATGAATAATTGTAATCCAAAGAAAAGGTTGGCTTAGAGGGTTTACTTTTGGAGAAGATTGGATACATATACCAGTTTTAGTTTATATGCTTAAAGATAGCATCTTAATACACCATGTTAATGCAAAATTACATGACTACCCTTGCTTTAAAAAGCTTAACACATACCCCCCCCCCCCCTTCTCTTTTTTTGTTTGTTTTGTGAATAAAAGGGAAGTATTAAAATCACGAATGTCTCAAAATTGTAGCCTATAAAAACAAGCACAAACTTGAACACTCGAGGACATCGGGCTGGGGAGGTCTTGCTGTAATCTCAAGGTTTGCAAGTATTTGTTGACAGTCAAAGAAGCACATCCACTACCAACTTGTTTCTTTTGGCTCAATGCCATGTACAAAGAATCATTCTAAACCCATCCTTGAAGTGAACCGACATCACCTAATTAACCACAGGGACTACTTCTACCTCCCTGAAAACAGACTGGATGTGCAATTGCAATCCGCATTTACGGGGCAACCTCCAATAGCAGCCTATTTCGAAAGCCCAAAACTAGACAAAAATTTAGGATCTTCTTTTCACAAATGTTTCTCTCCAAACCTCCCAAACTAATATTTCCTTTCTTTTTGCCTTCAATAAGATAAACACTGGGAGGTATATTGAGGGCTGAGGGTCTCATCACTCATCTCTTTTGTCAAAATCCAATAGCAAGGGCAGAATCCATGATCTGCACTTCAACCTCAAGAAATCACTTCACTCTCGGACCCATATTCCTTGCCATGGGCGCATGTTATGGGGACCATCTCTACACCACCCATCCAGTTAAATGTTAAAGCATGCATCTTCTACCATGTACAGTTCAAATTCCTTAACAGAAACCCTGATATAGCAGCGAACAGATGCCCATAATATGCTACTTTAGTGCCCAAATCTGCAACTTCTATAATCCAAGCACAATCCAAATAATCCGACAGCATCACACATTGAAAGCCCAAAAACCAGCCTTAGATCCCAATATCACCTATCAACCTTAGTATCTGCTCCTATAATGACAGACATCTAGATAACATTCCAATTTTTTTAAATTAGAAAAGAAAAAAATCAAAAATGTTTTACGTAAAATTGAATGAGTCAATTACCATCATGCAGGGGTCTCCCTTCTAATGGCAAGATCCATGTGGATGGAGGCAAATGCCATCTTATCGATAACAGAAGACTGTATGCAGATCCGGTTTGCCATTATGGTTTGGTGTGACGCAGGTAAAATGTCATGGTTTCCTTTTAACTTTGAGAGAGGTTAATACAGTTGTTCAGAAAAGGATGATCTATTATGTGTCCAATTATCCAGGGAGCTGAGTTAGAAAGGAAAATCAATAGGTGCAAGAACTTTGAGATGGATGCAAGAATCATCAAGCAGGAGAGGCAGATATATATAGATGATATGAATACGGAAAAATTATAGGACAGAGCAAACTTGATTGCAACAGGACACGATGGTTTAAAACCTAGGAGAAACAAATGCTTCTTTGGATGTTTTGAGAGTGCAATATGAATTGCAAATAGTAATCAGTTGAAAGTGAACATAGAATTTTGCAATATGTGAGAAGATTCTATTATTGTGCATGGCCATTAAAATTAAAAACTTCAAAATAAAGCTTTAATTTTCGTAGTAACCTAGGTTGTTTGTTTCAGTTTGTCACCTCTCTCAGGTGACCTTGGGGTATTTTTTGTAACTTATCTTCTCTTAATACAATGTTGACAGTTTCATTAAAAAAAAAAAAAACCTTCAAAATTCCTAGATTAAAAGCAGTGAACTAGTTTCCTAAGTCTGCTTAGAAGCATGGACATTAAATACAAGAGGGAAGGATCATCTCAATGCGGGGTAGAATAAGATATGCAAAACTAAAAACAAAATCTGCATGCGTGGGTTGGAACAAAATAGGATGTATCCGTGTTTGAATGCACAATCTAATTATATCATTGGGAAGTATAGTTAAATTCCACAAAGATATTTCTCAATCTCATGGCTGTTACAAAATTTACAGAAGAAAATGTAGAGGCTTGGATGGTCATTTTTTGAAAAGGTTTGTTACATATTCTTCATTTTATTTATTTATTTTTAATTTAACATCTCAATACACATCTTCATGTAAAATTTTACAACTATCCTTGCTATGAAAAGCACAAAGTCCCCAATTTTTTTGTTTTTTAAATAAAGATTGACTACTAAAATTCCCAATTTCTCAAAACTGTGTTCTACCCAAACTAATACAAATTAATACAGTCGTCCTAAACCATCCTAAAGTGAACCCACCATTACCCAGTTAATCAATGGAACTACTTCTATTGCCTGAAAACAGAAGGACATGAAACTGTAATTCCCATTTATGGGGTTGCTCCACTAACAACCTATTTTTTATGCCCTGATTAGAACAAAACATTACGATCTAACTTCTCTAAATGTCTCAATTAGAGTGATTTCCGGTTTTGTGAAGGAGCTAGGTTGGTCACCAACTCAACCAGATCCAGATTGCCGATTCCCCACCATGATTGCAAATTTCCAAACATTGCTCAGCGATATATTCTTGTGAGGGCACATCATCTTCAAAGCCTTATCGCAACTATTTTGGGTCGGCTATCCGAATCATGTTCCACCATTCTGCTCTATCAAGGGACATACCCTCATTAAAACTTTAAGTCCCCATATCTTTTATCACTGCTTCCATCGATGTCCTTTTGGGCCTTTCCCTTGCCCTTTTAGAGCTGCGAGGGCACATGTTTTATTGAACTGATCCCCTAAAGGATCAACACCGAAACAACTAAAGCATGCATCTTCTATCATTCACAACAAGTTGAATTCCCTCGCAGAAACCTACAGAGAGTAGGGAACTGATGCCCACCAGGGTGCATCATTGTGCTACTTATTCAGCCAGAATCTGCAACTTCTACAATGTCGAAGCAAAAATCAAATAGCCCACCAGAAATGCAACATGAAAGACCAAATAACAGCCATACATCTCACTAAAAATCTCCCAGACCCCGAGTAACTACTCACAGAGCTCCAAAACCTTTCATATTTTTATTCAATATAACTTATCTACATTTGGTATCTGCTCGTCGCCCTATATACATGACAACCATCTGGATAGCAACTCAAAATTTTTCAAATACAAAGAAAAAAATTCCTGATGTTAAGCATTGTTTTACATAGAATGGAATAACATCATGTGTGGCCCTCCCTTCTATTGGAAAGATTCATGTGCATGGAGGCAAATTCCGTCTTACCTATAACAAAAGGTTGTATGCAGATACTGGTTGCTATTATAGGATAACTTAATGCAGGTAAAGTGTCATAGATTTTTGGAATTTCTAAGAGGTTAATACAGTTGTTAAGAGAAGGATGATCTAGTTTCGAATTATCTAGGGAGCTGAGTCTGAGACATGTTAAAAAGGAAAATCAATACGTGGAAGAAGATCTTTGAGATGGATGCAAGAAACCTGTAGCAGGACAGCTAGATAAGAAAGACTATCGTAACAAGGGTAGGTTCCTAAAGCAGTTGGATACATTGTGGAATAGAGCATATTTATTTGGAACAAAAGTCAAGGAGCTATGTTTGAAAACCAACAATAAACAAATGCATCTTTGGATGTCTTGTCAGTGCAAGATGGATTGCAATTAGCAAACAGTTGAAAGTCACTTACAACTTTGCAATAAAAGACCATGCTAAGGGAAAAATAAAACCTCTATTGCTGTGCATCGCCATCAAATTAAATATTTTGAAATTCAAATCTTAAAGGCAGTGACTAGTTTCCTACGTTTGCTCACAACAATGAATTAAATAGACATGAGGCAAGGCTCATCTCATTGTATGCTCGAATAAGATATAGAGAACTAGAAACAAAACCTCCTAGCGTGGAACAAAATAGGATGCATCAGTGCTAGAATGCATAAAGCTAACTACATGCTTAGGAAATGCAATTCGATTCCATTATTGTCTCACAAATGAGAATATAGGATTTGAAGAGTGCTTACCATGAAAAGAAGGAAGCACCTTATAGATCCTCATGAAAGAGGTAACATGTGTATAGAATTTGGAGAGAACGAAGAAAATGGAGTAAAAAAGAATACAAAACATCGAATTAGGAATTGTTCTTCTTCTTTCCTCTCGATCAGTGATTTCCTCTCTTTTATTTCAATCCAAAGCCTTCAAGTTATCTCTCAGCAACTTTGCCCCACATAACATGACAAAGAAAAGGAGTTAACAAGAGGAGCATCCATTCTACTATCCAGCCAATGCAGCAATCACAGGCCATCATTTTCATCAAGCTGAAGGACAATAGGAGGTCACAGCCATCGCGCCAAAGGCAACATCACGTCCATGTATCAACCATGGCAAATGCAGCCCAAAATGACAACCTCACGAGATAATCACCAAGTATCAATGGCTAAAAAGAGACAGAGGGAAACATCTCATGGGTTCCACTACTGGTGCATCATGGTCATCGGAATCAAGTGTTTCCAAGCTAGATGACCTGCATGTGAAGTAGAACACCGCGCTCATCATAGAATCGATAAGCACCAGAAAAGAATACATCACCACCAACAGTGGCCCCTCCCATATCCTTGAAGACCCATCGCCATAGCTCAAGGTCTTCACCCTGTACTCAAACAGTCCCTCCACAAAAGCCATCCCAATGGTCGATCCAAGAAATATCAAAAGACCAACTTGGGTCTGTCCCCTGATCAAAAACACCGCCCTAAGAAAAGCCCGAGGGCCTGAAAGATCCTCCAAAACCGAAATGACATTAGCCAAATTGCATATAATGATTACATGAGCAAAAACCACCGAGAATGCTACCGCCAACCCGAAAGCTGGGTAAATTATCAAACTCGATGGCACCCCCATTATAACAAACATGTTGCATACAGTGGTGAGGACCAGCACAAAAAGCACCACGCATCCCAAAATGGCAGCACAGTTCAACAAATAGGTCGATACGAGTCTCCTCCAAATCTTGGCAACTGTTGCAAAAAATTTGGATAGCCAGAGCTGCTTACCGAAGTAGGTGCAGGCGACCGAGTACACAATTGCTGCCTTCGAGAGGAGAGAGAGGGTGATGAAGAGAGGGAAACAAAATGCAGAGGACACAAGCATCTCCGAGACCCTCCGGCACGACTGCTTCAAGAATAGGGTC
Source organism: Amborella trichopoda (assembly GCF_000471905.2). The sequence continues at coordinate 849,426 of NW_006498527.1, read as the reverse complement.
GGCGGGATCCCACTAGAGATGGCCAGAGAGAGAAGGCGAAGGGAGACGCTCTTGACGAGGGAGCGGTCGAAGACCAGGGCGTCGGACAAGAGGATGGCGGAGACAGGGCATATGAGCACGGCAACTATGGTCATGAAAGCCGAGGACTTGCAGCGGAGGATCCTCACCGTCTCTCGCAAGATCTCGAGCGCATCCATCGAATCGAACCGCTGGCTCACGCCCTCCGCCACGTTGTCGGTGCTGCTACAAGAGTTCGAGGAATCACAGCAATGGAAGTTGCTCGATTCGAGTTTTCTAGGGCTTAGGGTTGATTGTATTAGGCGGGGTGATGATAGCTCTTCTTCTCCGCCATTCTTGCTCCCCCGCATGGTGGGAGAAGAAGAGGACTCCATCCTTTTCTGTCCCTCTTCCTTTCCTCTTTCCCCTCAAGAGTTGCAGGCCTTTCAAAGAGTTGCAGAGCTTTAGTGTTCAAGTTTTATTCCTTCCTTCCTCTGCAATTTACAGAGAAATACACGATGCACTTCAATTTGAAAGGAGAATCAGTTGCGGATCGAAGCAAAGCAGATCTAGAGATGGATGGAATTGGGGATTGATTTTGTGCAGTGTGAATTCACGTGTAACACTTTTTTTTGTTGAAAAATGATTGTAAAAGCAATCTATGAATAAAATTTCAGATCAAATGGTCGAATAAAAAATGAAAATGAAAAAAGAAAACCTGGAAATCAATATTATTTTGCAGAATTTGCCTTCAAAACAAATTTAGCATAAGATAGGGGAAATTGATGTAGATCTAAGAAAGGCGGAAAATGATGTAGATCAAGTACATCTATAAATACTTAAAAAATATGAAAATAAATCGATAATGCGATGCAAGGCGCTTTATTTTAGGACAAATTTTTTTATTATATTTATATATCTTGAAGTCGTGATGATAAACTGTAAGGCTTTCAATATCGGAACAATCTTTTCGAATCGAATTCTGATGCGCATCTTACTTAGTATAAAGTTGACACTTTATATAAAATTTTTGATATTCTGTTTTATTTTTCATATTTTTTCTCAAGATACCCTTAGTTTGGAACAAGTAGTTCCGAATCAATGTTTTTATCGATACCTTAAAATTCGAACACTGTACAAAACATGAGTTTAGAGCTAGCAAGCTCCAAATTGGTGCCAAAGGCAATAGTTTAGCATTGCTAGTTTTGAATCAATAAAAAAAAGACATGAACTTATACACAAAATTTTAAAATAGAAAAATTTACCCGTTATTCCATATAAATATTGTAATTACAACAAGCCCCATTAGTTTATGTATGTCATGTGTAATTACACCAAGCCCCCGTACATCTTTTGGCCCTTTTTTTAAAAAATAAAAAAATTGCCCTCATACTTTGGATTTTTAATATCCCTAGTTATCTTTGAATTTTTCAAAAATTCAAAATTTTAAGTAAAAACAAAACCCAAGTGACATTAAATTTTGAAAATATGAAGTTTCCAAAATCCAGTCATTTTGGGTTTCTTAAAAACTCAATTTTTTAGGTAAAAAGAAAAAAACCCAAAGCGACTTAGGATTTAGAAAATCCTTAGTCAAAGAGACCTCGGTTTCAATATCTAGAGTGAAAGAAAAATTAGAAAAAAAAAACAAAAAGCGCCAAAAGGAATATATGCCTAATATATAAAAATTAAGGAGAATTTTGATAATTACAATATTTATATAGAATATTCTGGTAAATTATTTTTAAAATATATATTCAATTTTGAGATTTTTAGCAAACAAAATTTGCCGTCAATGAAAGAGAAAACAAATACACCCCCTAATTGAAGAAAGAACGAGTTTGTCCTCAATCGAATAAGGAAAAAGTTTTTATAAGGTTGCAACTTTATAATGCGGAACTCGAGATGTACCACAAAAATCAATTAAAAAAAATTGTTTTAATGTTTAAAAACCTTGTAATTGATCATCTCGATATCGAGATACCGACATGTATGACCATGAAATAATATATAATTCGGACCTCATTGGCCTTATCTCTCTCTCCATAACTTTTAGGCCTTCTCTATGTGTCAATTGCCTTTTCTTTCACTCATGTCCTTGTGAGATTTGGCACATGATGTATCCTTTTTTCTTGGCTCCATAATGACTCCAAAAAGTACCCTTCTCTCAATCAATTGAATGAAGGAATTTATGTGGGGGGTTATTTTTAGGAAAAATTATAAAAACTCTCTTCAAGTATACTGTACAACTGACCCGTCAGCTAATCTTTTCTCTCAGTTTTTTCCCCACAACCATCTTTTCTTGCAAAAACCCCCTCAATTCAAAACAAAAGAAAAAAATGACTAAACTACCCCCTATCTCCTCATGGCTTTTACCCACGACTCTCTCCCCATGTGCTCTGGCAGTCCATTTAAACGCTCCAATAATGAAGACACGCGTTTCGGCAATGCAAGGACTCGCTCCGACAGTACACGTTTTGGAGCCATAGCGCTCCGGCGGTTGAATAGGTTGTTCTAGCAATGAGAACACACGCTCCGGCAGTACAAAGATGCGCTCCGGCAGTGTACCTTCTGGTGCCACAACACTCCGGGGGTTGAATAGGTCGCTCCGGCAATACAGACAAGCGCTGCGGCAGTACAAATACGCGCTCCAACAATACACCTTTTGCAGCCACATCGCTCCGGCGGTTGAATTGGTCGCTCCTGCAATACGCTACTTGGGACTGCCAATTGACTTTTTTTTTTTTGTAGGGAAGGGCATTTCCATCCAAAAAATAACAACATTTTACATTGGGGGTTGTTGCAAGGAAAGGTGATTGTGGGAAAAAAAAATGAGAGGAAAGGTTAGCTGGGGGTAAGCTACATAGATACTTTACTTTGGGGGGTTTTTGTAATTTTTCCTTATTTTTATACTGTAAAATTGAGGTGCATCTCAAAATTCCATTTGAAAAAGTTGTTTAGGTGTAGAAAAACGTTATGATTGATTATCTCAATCTCGAGAATTATAGATATAAAAAATAAATAATAAATCCTAAAAATAACATATCTTATGACGTATTATATGGACCGCCATTTTTTTAAAAAAACTAAGTGTTTTTAGATCTACATGATCTAAGCCATTTTTGGACTTTTAAATTTTATAATGGTTGCGGTTTTTATAGAGCTAAAGCTCTAAACAATAGAAAAAAAAGCGCACCTTCAAATAGTGTCCAGAATGTGGTTTAAGTACTGGAAATCTTTATGATAGCCTTAAAATATATTTTAATATTTAATTATAGAATTTAAAACTTTAAAAATTGTGTAGATCAAGCATATCTGTAAAAACTTGAAAATTTCGAAAATTGACAGTCAAAAAATGCGTTACAAGATGCATTATTTTCCAAACTTGGAATCTATTTTTTCTCACGTCCATGCATCTTGATGTCGAGATAATCAATTTGAGGATATTTGGGCATCAAAACAACATCTTTTAGTGAAATTTTTGAGGTGTGCATTAATTTGATTGTTTAGAGCCTTGGCTCTACATAAACTCTTTCCTTTTATAATTATGAGTGAAAATAAATTTTTTAGGTGACCTTAAGGGTTTATGGCACAAGAACGGGTCACAGCAAGAATTAGAGGTGCATGTCATTTTGATTTTTTAAGGTTGAAACCTTGCGCATGTATAAGGTACTCCTGCAGGAGTACACTGTGCACTTACTCTCAGAATTTAAAGACCACCTTTAAGGTATTTCGGCATCAACTTTTGAACTTGAGTATTGTTAAAAATAGTTGATTTTGTATCCACTTTGGAGATTGAGTATTTTAATAAGGAAAAAGTTTATATAAGGTTGTACCTTTAAAATGTAGAATTAAAATGCACCTAAAAAAATTGTTTAAAGTTGGAAACATCTCCACATTGAGATGTATGAATATATATATAAAAAAAAGATATGATTTCAAATTCCCAAAATGGTGCTTTTTGAAAGATGTTATATGGACCGTCTACTTTCAAGATATTCATGTGTTCAAGTGTTTACATATCCATTAGCTTTGTACTAACTTTAGAGCTTCAAATTTCATAAACAATGAGAAAAGTATATTTTTATGGAAAAGTATACAATGATACCATTTTATCTTTGGAAATAGTTTATATAGAGCCGAGGCTCTAAACAATCAAATTAGAGCCCACCTCAAAAACTTTCACTAAAAGAGATTGTTTTGATGCCCAAATATCCTTAAATTGATCATCTGTACCTCAAGATGCATGGACATGAGAAAAAAATGGATTTCAAGTTTTGGAAATAGTACATTTTGTAACACATTTTTGGACCGTCAATTTTCAAGTTTTTCATAGATTTGCTCGATCTACTCTATGTTTTAAGCTTTAAATTTTATAATTAGAGATGAAAATATATTTTAAGGCTATCACAAGGTTTTCTAGTATTAAAACCACATTTCTCGACACTATTTGAAGGTGCGCATTACTTTGATTGTTTAGAGTCTTAGCCCTATACAAACCGCACCCTAAAATCAATCGTTTAAATAAAATTACATTTTAATATTTAAAAATTATTATTATTACTATTTATATATTCATGATCTCTATGTTCGAGATCAAGATTTAAAAACATAGTTCGGTGACCCGATTGCGCCTTTAGGAAACACATTTGAATTGGCAATCCCATTCGTCTCTGCCTAGTGAACTGGTAAATAAAAAATTTTAAAATTATGGAACAAAAAAATGTAAAATATTAAAAATAAAGTGGGAGTAGTTCTTTGACATAACCAGCCAGTTCTATAAAAAAACTGGCTAGAACCAACCTGCTGGTTACCATACTAGCCTCAATAATTCTTGATCCAAACCAGCCAGTTTCGATCCAATTTGCCAATTTTTAAAACCTTATTAGCAAATTATATATTCCTTAAAAATAGGTTCAAAATCTATATAAAAAATAAATTTTCAAGAGGGGACTCATTTCCACATGAGTCTAGAAACCTTGTCCTTGGATATACTTTGTTTAATAATATGTCATTTCTCAGCACAAAATTTGAGATAAAGAATACCTCAAACTTTGAACACAATAAATGAGACCTCATTGGCGGCTCAATTTCATGTGAAAGACCTTTGCATTCAAAAGCCATTGCCACCATCAACAAGCTACATATTCATCATACATCCACAGTTCAGATCTTATCATATTTTCAAAAAAGTATCCATTGAAAATGTCAAAATACATCAAAGAAATGGTTAATTCACTTTAAAAATCATTAAGATAGTTCAATAAAAAAATTTAGCAATAGAATGGTTATTTTTTAAGAAGGGTGGTTACTTTCTAAACAGATATGACAACTACAAAAGATATGGCAATTGAATATTGAGATCCGTAAGTGTCTAATTGTATATTACACCCATATAGAAACTGTATCCTATAGTTTTAGCAAGTATTGCCTGTATCCTCTCTGTAAATCTACGATTGTATTGCAGTTTAATTTAATTGATTGATTACAGAGACAGATTGTTTTTCACATGGTATCAGAGCCAACTCTCTGCGATCTGGCTTGAGTCTTCTGTGATCAGTGCTTGGGCCTTCTCTACAATCTGTGAAAACTCGGCTCTGTTTGGTCATCTACAATCTACCTGGGTTTCTCTAATCTCTGATTGAGTTTCTTACGGTACTTCTCTTGCCCTTTCGTTTCTTTGATATTTGATTGGATTTCTCTCGATCTCTGTTCTCTCTCTCTCTCTCATTAGTATTCTTGCAGTCTCTCTAGATCTGTCTAAACTCTCAAATCTTCGTTCTCTCTCTCTAACCTCTCTAATCAACTACTTGGATTATAGACTCAGGTGCCACTGATCACATGATTTCTGATTTGTCACTATTTTTCGCGTACACCACACCCACTCATTCATCATCTATTCAATTCCCTAATGGTCTTCATGCTCCTGTTGCACACATCGGAACAATGACACTTTTTTCTGACCTTACACTCAATAATTTCTTGCATGTTCCTTCTTTTCACTTCAACTTGCTTTCCATCAGCAAACTCACTGATAATTCTCATTATCCTGTCACCTTTTTGTTCTAACTCTTGTGTCTTTCAAGACCTGCGGATGAAGACGGTCATTGTGACAGGTAACATACATGGTGGTCTTTATTTCTTATAGCACTCTTCACCTTTTGCTTCCACTGCAACTCATGGATCTCATTTTGACCTCTGGCATTGGCCTCTAGGCCACCCAGCCCTTTCCTTATCCTCAAATTTGAAGGCCCTAGATGATGGTATTCATCTCTCAAATAAATGCACTTGTACTGTTTGTCATCTTGAAAAACAGTCTTGGTTGCCATTTAGTACTAGTCATATTTCTTCTAATTCCTATTTTGAATTACTTTACATGGATGTTTGGGGACCTTATCAGAAATTATCTGTATCTGGTGCTCGTTATTTTTTAACTGTGGTTGATGACTTCTCTCGTAGTACATGGATTTTTTTAATGCGGCATAAATCTGAAGTTCCTAGACTTATTTCATATTTTTTTGCTATGGTGAAGACGCAAATTTAACACTCACATTCGGCAAATTAGATCCGACAATGGCACTGAATTCTTTAATAAATCAAATCTTGATTTTTTTAGCTCATTGGGTGTCGTTCCACAATCAAGTTGTGTTGATACTCCTCAACAAAATGGCGTTGTGGAGCGTAAACACCGCCACCTCCTTAATATTACTCATGCACTTCGTTTTCAAGTTCACTTACTTTTAAATTTTTGGGGTGAATGTGCATTGACTGCCGTAACCTAATCAACTGCCTACCCACACCGGTACTTCATGGTAAAACCCTGCATGAAATTCTTTTTCAAAGACCACCTTGTTTCTCTCATTTAAGGGTTTTTGGATGTTTATGTTTTGGTCGCAATACATCCATCCAACATAAATTTGACAAGCATGCTTCACCTGGCATATTTATTGGATACCCTCATGGCGAGAAAGGTTTCAAAATTGTTGACATTCCTACCAAGAAAATCTACGTCACTTGGTATGTAATTTTTCATGAACACATCTTTCCGTATACATTTCTCCCTTCACCAACCAATAATTTCTCTGTTCTTCCCCTACCACCCGTTGACCATGAGGACCCCTACATCTCTTCCACACAACCACCACCTCACTACACGCTAACCAACCAGGATTAGACCCATACTACCATTGCCCCATCACCCTCTCCCCAGAATCACCCTCCCCTTCGTCATTCCACCCGTACTCGGAAGCAACCCACTTTCCTTCAAGACTACTATTGCTCCATTGCCCAGTCTCAATCTCCCTCTTTGGCTGCTGGCTCAGGTACAAACCACCCTCTTCAACATTTTTTATCTTACAGTAATTTTAATTCATCATACTTATCTTTTCTCACATCTTTAGCTATAATCCAAGAACCTACCCACTTTTGCCGAAGCTATGAAATTTCATGAATGACGTGATGCTGTGTAAGCTGAAATTGTTGCTCTCTCCAATAACAAAACTTGGTCCGTAGTTCCATTACCAGATGGCAAGAAACCCATTGGTTGCAAATGGGTCTATTAAATCAAAAGGATATTTGATGGTACAATTGAGCGCTACAAGGCGCGTCTTGTTGCTAAAGGCTACACACAAGTTGAAGGCATTGATTACCATGATACCTTTGCACCTGTAGCAAAGCTTGTTACCGTTCGAGTTCTTCTTGCTGTCGCCATAGCCCATGACTGGCCTTTACATCAACTGGACGTTCACAATGCCTTTCTCCATAGCGACCTTGATGAAGAAGTTTACATGTCCTCCCCACCTGGATATTGTGAGAACTTGGTTTGCCGACTACATAAATCCTTATACGGCCTCAAACAACCCTCACGAAATTGGTTTTCCAAATTTTCAAGTGCTCTCCTTGACAAGCTGGTCATTCATTATTTTTTCTCTAGCGGCAAGCAGGTTCGGTTTTCATTCTTGTTTATGTGGATGATATTATCATCACTGGTTCTAATGCATCCTTGATTCAAGTTGTTCAACAACTTCTTCATCAACGGGTTCATATCAAGGATCTAGGTCCCCTGAAATATTTTCTCGGTATTGAGGTCGCTCGTTCGCAGCATGGTATTTATCTTCGTCAGCACAAATATCCTTTAGACATCCTCACGGATTCTGGCATGTCTGGTTGTAAAACCATAAACCTCCTAATGGAACAAAATTTGAAACTCTCTAATACGATACGTGATATTCGTCCTGATCCTTCTCTATACCGGCGTCTGATTGGACGCCTCATTTACATCACTATTACTCGGCCAGACATTGTGCATACTGTCAACATTATCAGTCAATTTATGCACTAACCTCACCTTGATGCCCCGCTTACCAGTTGCTCCGTTATTTAAAGGCTACTCTGGGTCAAGGCCTGTTTTTCTCCTCTTAGAAATCTCTTTGCCTTCGTGCTTACTGTGACTATGACTGGGCAAGTAGTCCTATGACATGCTGCTCCACCATAGGCTATTGCATACTCCTTGGGTCTAGTCTCATCTCTTGGAAGACAAACAAACAATCCATTACTACAAGATCTTGACATCCCTCTATCCACTCCCACACTACTTTACTGTGACAACCAGGCAGCTCTATATATTGCTGCAAACCCCGTTTTCCATGAGTGCACTAAGCACATAGAAATCGATTGCCATGTCATCCATGAGAAGCTACAACAGGATTAATTCGGCCCATGAAGATTTCATCAAGCCAACAACTTGTAGACATATTTACAAAATCTCTTGGCCGTGATTCCTTCAATTTCTAAAATCCAAGTTGGGCGTTTACAACCTACACGCTCCAACTTGAGGGGGAGTCTTACCATACTTGTAGCCGCAATCTTAGGAATCTGTTCATAGCAATATACCATACTTGCAGCCGCAATATCAAGAATCTGTTCATAGCAATATTAGGCATTAATATATATCCCAATTTTAACTCCTTAATTATTGCAGTAATTCTAGTATGTACGTTGTATATATGTTGATATTCTCTCAATGGAAATGCAGAACCTTGTTCTCATTCTATTCTCAATTTTGTGACTTAATACATACGCTTAGATTTTGGAGGGGAATATGTTAGCGATTTATTTCAACAGTTTTTGGCTAATAAAAGTATTCAACACCATAAAACTTGTCCTTACACTCTAGAACAAAATGGTGTTGGAGAACGTAAAAATCGTCATATCTTGGAAACCATAAGATCTATTGTTTTGTCTACTTTTGTTCCAAATTTTTTTTCAGCAGAAGCTATTCGTACAACAATTTTTTTCATCAACATCATGACATCTTCCATTATATTTGGTGAAACACCTTCTTAAAAATTGTTTACATGATCACCTGATTATTTCCTCCCATGTTTTTTTTTTTGCATGTGCTTTGAAGGGGAGTCTTACCATACTTGTAGCCGCAATCTTAGGAATTTGTTCATAGCAATATACCATACTTGTAGCCGCAATCTCAAGAATCTCTTCATAGCAATATTAGGCATTAATGTATATCCCAAATTTGGCTCCTTAATTATTGCAGTAATTCTAGTATGTACGTTGTATATATGTCGATATTCTCTCAATGGAAATGCAGAACCTTGTTCTTATTCTATTCTCAATTATGCGACTTAATACCTATGCTCAGATTCTAGAGGGGAATATATTAGCGATTTATTTCAACAGTTTTTAGCTAATAAAAGTATTCAACACCATAAAACTTGTTCTTACACTCCAGAACAAAATGGTGTTGGCGAACGTAAAAATCGTCATATCTTAGAAAAGATAAGATCCTTTATTTTGTCTACTTTTGTTCCAAATTTTTTTCGACAGAAGCTATTCGTACAACAATTTTTCTCATCAACATCATGCCATCCTCCATTATATCTGGTAAACACCTTCTCAAAAATTGTTTACACGATCACCTAATTATTCCCTCCTACATTTTTTTTGTTGCATTTGCTTTGTATTATTACCCCCTCCACCCCAACTGAGAGAGATAAGTTATCTAAAAAAAATGGCTAAATGTTGCTTTATAGGTTACCTTGATCATCAAAAGGGATATCGATGCTATGACCTTATGACCAAAAGACTTTGAGCATCTGACATGTGGTGTTTTCTTAACATATTCAATTATTTGATAATCAACATGATCATTCATCATCTCATATTTCTTTCTTGGTCCCCTTTTCTGAGTTTGTTCCCAATTCTTCTAGTCTTTTTCACTCGTGTCCCTCCATCTGAAACCCAGGAAGGAACTCCACCAACTCATGTTGACAATCCTGATCAGACCTTGCATTTGCTGATCCTCTGTCGCCCCTGCACTTAGATGGAGCACCCAGCTCTCTATCCCACATGCCCGACTTGCTGATTATGAAACCTTTTTACCTCAACACCAAGCATTCCTTGCTTCTGTTCATTCTTATTCTGAACCTCAAATTTACAAAGAAGCTGCAAGTGAACTTGAGTGACAACAAACAATGTTTAATTAGTTGAATGCTCTCGAGCGCATGGATGCTTGGGACCTGACATCTCTCTCGAAATGAAAAACTGTTGTAGGTTGTCACTGGGTCTATAAAATTAAAATCAACGTAGATAACAGCCTTGAGCAATACAAAGCTTGTTTGTAGCAAAAAGTTACAATCAACAATATGACATCGACTTTGCGGAAACCTTTGCTCCTGTCGCCCATATAACTATTGTTTGTACACTGATCTCGGTAGCTTCTGTTCAACAATGGCCTCTATATCAATTAGATGTCAAAAATGTTTTTCTCAATGGTGATCTTGATAAGGAAGTATATATGAAGTTAACTCATGGCGTTATGGATTCTGAAAAACGAGTATGTAAATTTCGACGGGCCTTATATAGACTCAAAAAACACCTCGTGCTTGGTTTGAGAAATTTTGTAATGAAGTTCTTTCTGTTGGATTTCGACAAAATCATCATAACTCAACCATCTTTATGTCTGAAACTCCTGAAGGAAGAGTTATCTTGCTACTATATGTGGATGACATGATTATCTCTGGTATGGGTACAATTCACAAAATCAAACAGAAGCTCAATAACACATTTGAAATGAAAGATTTGGGTTTCTTGCGATATTTCCTTGAATTAAAAATTGCTTATTCTCTTCGTGGCTATCTGTTGTCACATCTAAAATATGCTTATGAGATTGTTTCTCAAGCTCGACTAAAGAATGATACAAAGAGAGCTCATGCCCCTCTTGAGTTCAATGTAAAATTTCAGGCTACAGATGGAGAAGCTCTTCCTAACCCAACCTTTTATAGACAACAGGTTGGGAAATTGATATATCTGACAATTTCACGGTATGATATTGCTTATGCAGTTCATATGGTTAGTCATTTTTTAAGTGCTCATCGTTCTGTACATCTCGTTGATTTTTGCACATTATTCGTTATACCAGGGATACCCATCACCCAGCTTTGTTTTTCTCCTCCTCTACCTCACTTGAGCTCCGGGCTTATACAGACTCCTATTTTGTAGGGAATCTGAGTGATCACAAATCTACCACATGATTTTACATTTTTCTCGGGGACTCTCTAATCTCTTGGAAAAGCAAGAAACATAAACTTATTGCTCAATCAACTAGGGAAGTTGAATACTGGGTTATACACAAACCACCGCCAAGATTGTTTGGCTATGTTTGCTGCTTGAAGACATGGGTGTCACTATCTCTACTCCTACTCCATTTTATTGTGACAACAAGAGTGCTATTTACATTTTCAAAAATCCGGAGTTCCATGAACGCACGAAACATATTGAAGTCGATTGCCACTATGTTCCACAAGAATATCCAACATGCATCATTTCTTACCATATGTGCTCACTACAGCACAACTCTCCCACTGTTTACTAAGTCTCATCCATCGTATTATTTCTCACAATTTGTGTCCAAACTCTCAATGATTCCTTTCAAATCATCTTAAGTTTGAGAGAGAATGTGAACAGATATGGCAATTGCAACGAGTATGGCAACTGAATATTGAGATATGTCAATATCTAATTGTATACTACACCCATATAGAAACTGTATCCTATAGTTTTAGCAAGTATTGCTTGTACCCTCTTTATAAATCTATGATCGTATTGTAGTCTAATTCAATTGATTGAATACAAAGAAAGCTTGTTTCTCACAAAGCCAATGCACACAATCAAGCACAATTTTATTATTAAAAGCATCTTATAAGTGGATTTTGGATCTAAAACATCAAGTTTATAATCTCAGCCATCAAAATTATGAATTTAAAAATTGAAGTTTGAACCTTAAAATGAATATTTTAAACTTTAATTTTTGACGGTTTATCGCGTTCATTTTAATCCTTTATAAATCATCAAATTTGTTCCTATTTTTTAATCTACAAAATCATGTATCTAAGACGAAAATGAATCTAAAGTGGCTTTGGATGCATTTTAGATCCATCACTTGAATGAAACTAAATGCATCTAAAACAATTTTTTCAAAAGGGACCGCCTGTGAATAAGGACTCAATTAAACTTATCTCTTTTAAAAAAGAAAGTGTTTCCTTAAAAGACCTTTAATAAAAGTACCTCTTCAATAATCATGTTAAAAAATATCCAAATTTCTATTACTTCACAGTTTGTAACCTTAAGTAAGCCAAGGCACTTTGGTAATTTGACCAACTTACGTCACTCAATCCAAATGATTGAAATAACTCTCCTTGTTCCTTTTTCCAAACTCCAAACATATTCTTTTAATAAAACTTATTATTGGTTTGTAACCTAGAACGTGAATGAACATTTTGGTAAGGAAAATGTATCAAATTACCTATGAGAGATTAACAATTTAACACTTTGCCCATTGTTTTTTACTTATTTTTAGAATACCCATGAAAAACATTTGGTCATGTGTTGGAATTAATGTTCATGAAAAACATGTGGTCATGTGTTGGAATTAATGTTTGCAAAATCGAGCAGTTCAAACCAGAGCCGTTTGGTTAGATCGGAACTGGTCATTTGTTTGTTCCGGTTTCGACCGGTCTGTGTGATTAGGTTAGGCATTTTTTTTAAAAAAAAAATGATAAAAACTTATATAAAATCCCAAAAATAAGAGACTTGTTTGTAATGCATTTTGAATGTTTTTCATCATTTCAGCGAAAGTTGGAAAAAGTTTTTGCCATTAATACTTACTTTTTACATTTTTTCATCTTTTTAAAAAATTTTAAAAATACCCCTGGGCACAAACTGATTTATTTTCATTAATTTTCAATTTTATTTGGATGTGCTTTGTTTAATCATGCTTTTAAATATTCTTTTTATATATTTTTTAGATTTTTTTTTGTATTTTTTATATTTTTAACCCTTTTTGACCGTTTGGGTCTTGCCCGGCCAGTTTATAATTAGTAACGAATAACTGGTACCGAGCCCTTGGCCAGTTTCCAAGGCTGGTTCGATTTTTCGAACACTGCCCACTATTCACTCACATCTCCACCCTTGAGCTCTTTCTCATTCACGTGGTTGAAAGTAGGGCGTTCTCTATTGTGAATTAGTGAGGTTAAGTACCTTTTAAGGTGGTATTAGTTTTCATGGTGTTTTCTTCTCATGGACTGAATTGAAGCCTTGAATCTTGCCCTATTGGAAGGGACCATAACAAGTGTTGCAAATTAATCCCTGGGGGGTTATCCGGGTACGTGAGAAAGTTTTATTACAAAGTATCTGAGGGCATATGCCTAAAAAGTATGGTCAAGGGCGTATTTGCAATTTTGCTTTCCTTTTTTGCCCTTTTGTTATCCGTCAAACCACTGCAAAAAAATTAGTGATGTTCCTAAAAAATCATATCATTTGGGTATATGTCAATTATTTTGTTAAAAGGTATCCAAGTAATAGCTTATATTAGGAAGTCTGCACAAGCAAAGCATTAATATATTTTGGTCACTAAAGCTGTATAGGTCCAGTAACTTAAAAACCTTTTCTTGTTATGGATCAAAACCGGATGCATGGTGCTCTTGATTAAAAAATATGTTGCATGCTTCAACTCTAGGACAAGCATACGGTATTTCTGGATTCTGGCAGGAGTTACTTGTGTCAAATTATCAAAATGGCAATTTATGAATGTGTGCGGTTTGTATGGAGCCAATGCTCTAAACAATCAAAGTAAGGCGTACCTTCAAATAGTGTCGAGAAATATGGTGTCAATACTTAAAGTCTTTGTTACAACCTTAAAATATATTTTCACCTTTAATTATAAAATTTAAAGCTTCAAAAATAGTGTGGATCGAGCAGATCTATGAAAATCTTGAAATTGACGATCCAAAAACGCGTTACAAGATGCACTTTTTCCAAAACTTGAAATCTATTTTTTCTCGTATCCATGAATAATTTGAGGATATTTGCGTATCAAAACAACCTCTTCTTGTGAAATTTTTGTGGTGGGCTCTAATTTGATTGTTTAGAGCCTCGGCTCTATATAAACTTTTTCCTTTATGAAAATACCTGTTTAAAATGAACTATTTGACAATTTGCCCATTTGAAACTATTCAAAGCAGTGTTCAAAAATCGAATAAGCTTTGAAACTAGCCAAGGGCTCGATACCGGTTGCTTGGTTAACTTGTAAACTATCCGGTTCAACGAGCCTAACCGGGTAAGTCCCGGCTTGTCAAAAGAGTGTTAAAATAAAAAACCCAAAAAAAATGAGAAGTATATTAAAGCATGATTAAGCAAAGCATATCCAAATGAAATTGAAAATAACGAAAAGGGAAAATTACGTATATATCTATTATACTATCTGTTATTACCAAAATACCAAATACTTTATGTTATTTCTTGAATGTCCATTTTTTTCATTTCATAACGAATTTTTTTATAAAAGATGTTGTTACCTTTTTTCGGTTGTTCAACAACCGAAATGGCTAGAATTTCGGTTGTTCAAGAACTGGAAATGGCCCCGATAGTTTTACAATTCTTCTTCTCTACTCTCTACGTCTATGCTATGTGAATGCTTAAAAAAGAGAGTTTTGCCCATTTTCGGTTGTTCAACAACCGAAATTAGGACTGCATTTTCCATAAGCTTACTGGAATACGCAGTCCTAATTGCAGTTGTTCAACATCCGAAATGTAGACATTTTTCGGTTGGTCAACATCCGAAAATGTCTTTTTTTGGTTCTTGAACAACCAAAAATGACAATTCAAATTTTTACCCTCAGTCTATTTTCGGGTGTTCAAAAACCGAAAACAAGACATAAAGGATGCTGAACAACCGAAAAAGGTCATATTTTCGGTTGTACAACAACCGAAATTAGGATTGTTTTTTTCAGAAGCTTGTTGTAATATGCTGCCCTAATTTCGGCTATTCAACATCCGAAATTAAGACATTTTCAATTGTTCAATATCCGAAAATATCTTGTTTCGGTTCTTGAACAACCAAAATTGAAAAATTCAAACTTTTAACCTCATGTCTATTTTCAATTATTCAAGAACCGAAACAATACATTATGGTTGTTGAACAACTGAAAATAGGACAACGTTTTCCAAAAACTTGTTGGAATACGCAGTCCTAATTTCAGTTATTCAACATCTGAAATTAATACCATTTCAGTTGTTCAAAAACCGAAAAATGGGTAAAACTCTTTTTTTTAAGCATTCACATAGCATGTACGTAGAGAGCTGAGAAGATGAACCATAAAACTTCCGGGGTCATTTTTGGTTGTTGAACAACCGAAATTCCACCTATTTCGGTTGTTGAACAACCGAAAAAGTGTAAAAACTTCTTTTTTAAAAAAAATCGTTATAAAGTGAAAAAAACAGACATTCTAGTAATAGTGGAAAGTATTTGGTATTTTGATAATAACGAAAAATATAATGGATATATACGTAATTTTCCCTAGTTTTTCAAACAATTACTTAATAACGGTGAGAGATGGGTATTATAGATAAGGTCATTATTATGTTTATCATAATAATATTATAATGCAAACAATGGGATATCTTTTTTTAAAAGGCGCATTTCTGTTAAAAAAAAAAAAAAGTGTCTACAACGGATTTGATAGATTGTGTTGATATTAGTGTTCGAAAAATTGAAATGGCCTCAGAAACCAGCCGGTACCGGTTACTCAATACTAACCGGTAATTCGACCTAACTAGGCCAAGGGCAAGTATCGGGCAGTCAAAAAGTGTTAAAAAAATACAAAAAAAAATGCAAATTACATTTAAAGCATGATTAAACACGTTGTAATGATCCTATGAGACCCTTCCACACCCATGTGTGTAAGACCTTAAAGGATCACCATTAAATTCGACAAAAATTTCTAAAAAAATCAAGCCCTACACCCATGTGATAACTTTTTTAGAGATCTGTGCCAAATTTAATGGTGATCCTTTGAGGTCCTACACATATGGGTGTGGGATGGTCTCATAGGATCATTACTCTTAAACAAATCACATTCAAATGAAATTGAAAATTAATGAAAAAATAGTTTAAAAAATTGATTTTTGCCCAAGGATATTTTTGAAATTTTTAAAAATATTGGAAAATGTAAAAATAAGTATTGATGGCCAAAATAATTTCCAATCTTTGCAACTGATTAATTAGACCATCTATTTTCAAGATTTCCAAGTACCATCAATTTTCAAGATTTTCAAATGTTTATAGATCTACATAATTTGAACTATGTTTGAAGTTTAAGATTTTATACTTGGATATGAAAATAGATTCTCAAGCCATCTTAAGAATTTTTGACACGAAACTTATATTTATGATAAAAATTTGAAGGTCCATCTTAATTTGATTATTTAAAGTTGCAATCTTATACAAACTGCACCTTGTGTAAACCAAAAACAAAAAGGAATGCGTGTTGATAGATTTTTTTATGTAGAAAAAACAGAGTGCACGTCATCGATTAGAACACGGATAGAAGAATGTGGACCGTCCGTTTTTGTTTAAACACCAAAATAACACTAGGTTTCGTGCCCTCTGAAACACCTATAGTTAGCCTATAGTTGGTTATAAATAGCCTTAATTTAGCTTCCAGGCCATCTATTTTCTTTTCGCGCCGCGAAACAAAATCTAATAGAAAAGAATCTAAACCCAAAGAAGGGGAAAGAATCCTATAAGGGGAAACTCAAACAAGTGGTTTAAAAAATGGATCGGGTACCCCAAAAATGCATTTGGATTGGTGAACCGGTTGTTCGAATCGAAAATTCATCGAATTGATCGGATTCGACAATTAAAAAATTTAAAAAAATTATTAAAAATTATTATAAATATTAATTTTTTAGAAATCTAATAAGAAATGGGGTACTATATTATTAACTTTTTTGTTTTTTCATCAGTGAATATTGAGATGTTCTTTCCCTGTATGAACTTATGTTAACTATTAAATTTACATCACGCAAAAGCAAAATCATAGAATTATCATGGATGAAATATATATCATACATGGACTACAATAAATAATGGATTAAATCGATGAAAAAATGGCCACCAAAATCTCGAATTGGTGGAAATCCATTAAAAAAATCCAAATTATT
>NW_006498527.1:809596-831895 GCF_000471905.2 Amborella trichopoda | reverse complement strand
TCCAAAATATCTTATAATATCATTTAATTTAAAATATATTATTGACAATTGTAAGAAAAAATAGTACATTGCATAATTTATAGTACAACTTTTTTTTTCAAAAATATAGTTTTTTAGGTTTTTAAAATAAATTTGGTGGAAGAGATGGTTAGTAGAGAGAGATTTCCAATACCCTCATTACATGAATCCAATCTTTAAATTAATATTCTTAAACTTATGTTAAAGATCACCATGTTATAAAAATAAAAAATAATAATTAGACCATTTATTCCTAAATAAAAAAAAACAGAAAAGAAAAAAAAGCTAACATGCTTCAAGCTTATTTATTTTTTAAAGAAAAGTAAGAAGATGGTGTTGCCTAGCTACCTTTTATTCATAAAAAAAAATAATCTAACAATAAACACTCATATATATGACAGAGAAAAAAAAAGAAAAAAAAAAAAACAGAGCTTGCTTCAAGTCTATTTATTTTTTGAAAGAAAAATAAGAAGATGGTGTTGTCTAGGTACCTTTTATTTTATTTTTTATTTTTTAAAAAAAAAGTTCAAACTAGAGACCTCTAACACCCAAGGTCTGCGCGCTCAAGACCTGCACCGGGCGGCTGCCCAAGGCCTGCGTAGGGCGGCTGAGCCCAAGGCCTACGCTCGGCGGTTGAGCCCAAGGCTTGCGCTCGGCGGCTGAGCCCAAGGCCTGTGCCGGGCAAGGCGTACTATGCTGCTGAACCCACGGCTTATGCCGGGCAGCCGCCCAGGAGCCCAGGGCATGCACTGGGTAGCTGAGCCTAGGCTTGCGCCGGGCGGCTGAGCTCAGTGCCTGTGTCGGAGGCTGAACTCAGTGCCTGTGCCGACAGCTGAGCCCAGGCCTCTTGCCAGGGCTACCTTCTTTTGGAGGAGAGCACCATTCAACTGGGAAAGATTATATCAAAGAACTGATTAATTCACTTTAAAAATCAATAACACTGTTCAATAAAAAATATAGCAATAAATGAGTTACTTTTTAAGAAATATGGTTACCTTTTAAAAAACATGTGCAATTCAAGCCAATGCACACATTCAAATATAGTTTTATGATTAAAAATATCTTATAGGTGGATTTTGAATCTAAAATATTAAGTTTATAATATTAACCATCAAGATCATGAATTTAAAAAATAAATTTAGAACCTTAAAATGAATATTTAAAACTTTACTTTTGTACTATTCATATCATTCATTGTAATCATTTATAAATCATCAAATTTGTTCCTAACGTTTAAGCTACAAGATCATGTATCTACGATGAAAATGCATCTAAAGTGAGTTTGGATGCATTTTAGATCCATCAATTGGATGAAACTAAATACATCCAAAATAGGTTTTTCAGAAGGGGACTGCATGTCAATTAGGACTAAATTAAACTTCTCTCTTTTAAAAGAACAATTCCCTAGTGTTTACTTAAAAGACTTTTAAATTATATTTTTGACAATAGAAAAGACCAAAAATTTAACTACCTTATCAAGAATCGTGTTAAAAAATATTCAGATTTCTATTACTTCCCAATTTGTAACCTTAAACAAGCCCAGGTACTTTGATAATTTGACTAACTTATAATTTGACCAACTTGAGACACTTAAGCTTCTTTATTTCTTTCTTTCAAAATCTGAACATATTCTTTGAATAAAACTTATGATTGGTTTGTAACCTGGAACGTGTCTATGAGCATTTGGGTAAGGGCAATGTATCAAATTACCTATTTGAGATGAATAATTTAACACTTTGCCCATATTTTTTGACTTATTTTCAAAATACCCATGGAAAAACATGTGGCCTTGTGTTGGAATCAGTATAAAATCGGGCAGTTCAAACTGCAATTGCCTAGTTAGATTAGATTTGCTCACTAGCCCGTTTCAGTTTCGACCGACCAGGTTGGGTATTTTTTAAAAAAATCCACAAAAATTTGTATAAAATCCCAAAAAATAAGAGACTTCTTTGCAATGAGTTTTTTTAATGTCTTTCGTCATTTGGACAAAAGTTGAAAAACAAATTGGCCATTTATACCTACTTTTACATTTTTCCCATCTTTTTTGAAAAATTTCAAAAATACCCTTGAGCTCAAATTGATTTTTTAAAATCCATTTTTTGTATTTTTTTTAGATTTTGTTTGTATTTTTTTCCATCATGATTTAAATATACTTCTCATTTTTTTTTTGAGATTATGTTTTTATTTTTTTATATTTTTTAACATCGTTTTTACTCGTTAAGACTTGCCTGGTTACACTGGTTCAACAGGCCGATTTACTGGTTAGTACCGAGTAACCGATACCGAGCCCTTGATCAGTTTCCGAGGCCGGTTTGGTTTTTCAAACACTGCCCACCCGTAGACTATTCACTCACATCTCCACCCTTGAGCTCTTTCTCATTCTATCCCACATGTGGTTGAAAGTAGGGCCCCTCCTATTGAGTATTAGTGAGTTAGGTACCTTTTAGTGTGATATTATTTTTTCAAGGTGCATTCTTCTCATTGATTGAATCCAAGCCTTGAATATTGACCTATTGGAAGGACCATAACAAGGGTTATAAATAAATCCCTGGGGGTCTTCTGGGTATTTGAGAAAGTTTCATTGGCTTCCTATGCTATTAGACTTGTATCTATTTCATTTTGGTTTATTTAATGGAAGATTGAGTTCATGTAAGTTTTTGTATCTGTCAATTCATGAGTTATATGATAAATTGTTATCAAGAGAAATTATATTTCACTTTCTTCAATCTATATGGTGTCCTTTCGAGTGGGAATTGTGTTGGGGGAATATTTGAAGAGATCCTTTTGTTTTGGAGTAAGTGTATGAGAGGAAGTGAATGATTTGCAGCCACACACTGCTGTAAATTGTATGTAAAAATTGCAATATGTGTTGCATTCAATAAAATTTTTATTTTTCTTACCTTGGACTCGTCCTCTATACACTTCAATAGAAAATACCCCTCATATAATGCACTTTTTTTCAAGATAAAAATCAAACCGGTCCGGCACATTTTGTACGGGATCAACACATGGTTTAAAATGATGCATGTCCTGCAAACATTGTGCCGGACCATAGACCGACATCATTTAAAAAAAAACAAGACTGGGTGAGAGGAATGTGTGTTATAATGGTAGTACTTTTGTTCTAAAAGATATTACTTTTTGACTTGAGGTGATTGCAAAAATAAACATATTTTGGGTTAATGATGTGGTTTACATAGTGTTTGTCGGGATACGTTTAAAACGTAGAGTTAAGGGGTATTTATAATTTCCCTTTTTTTTTCTTTTTCTTTTTTTCTTTTGTTATCTGTCAAAGCGGCAATGCATCACAGATATGAGGCATTGTGAATAAGAAAGACCACTTGCAGGAAATGCATGCCAAAGTACATTTGCATGGAACAATAAAAATAAAAAATAAAAAATAAAAAATAAAAAATAAAGAAAAAAGGGTACATTTGTATGGTTCATACCATAGTTTTCAAAGTTGGGCGAGTCGACTCAGCCTCGCCCTACTGCTGAGGCCGAGGAGCCCCTAGTCCATGGTACATAACATTTTTTTGGCCAATAAAACTCGTTTTTTATGATATGAAAACTTTTGTAAACTGAAAATGCGAAATTTGGGAGTGATTTTGATCGATTTTTGTAACCTTTCCGTGTTTTTAACAACAATATTATCTTTATGATAATATTTGGGTTCATCAAAACGCAAAACGAACAATACTGTATTACAAAATTATCG
Organism: Amborella trichopoda; assembly: GCF_000471905.2. The sequence goes on along the minus strand of NW_006498527.1, from coordinate 828,159 downwards.
GGTTTTTAGGGTTCTTCGTGCATCAAAAAAAAATCCGACTATCTCTTCCGTTCTTTCTTATTTATCCACGAAATTGATTGATTATGGGTTATTTTTCAATATATTGAAGTTACATACAAAAGCCCTCTGTTCATTCTCATGTTTATCAAGTTTAATCACCTTAAGTTTTCGGTTTTAGGGTTCTAAGCGCGATTTTTTTTTTCTGCCAAAGCTCATTCTTCTTATCGATTTCTACACCAAATCGGAAGATTCTTTGCTTGTTTTGAAGCTTTTGAAATCAGCTTCAAGAGCCCTATACAGATAAATGGTTTTCTTTCGCCATTATTGACTGATTTCGTGCATCAAATAGGTAACAACGTTAGTATGTGAAAAAATCGCCAATTTTATTATTTCTCTCTAATTACTCCATAGTTTTTTTTAATATGGTTTTTAGTTTATTTTGAAGCTTTTGAAATTATTTTCAAAATCCCTATACGAATCTATGGTTTTTTTGATTCAATATTGATTGATTATGTGCATCGTAGAGCTAATATCGATGAACAATAACAAGAATTGCAAAATCTAATATTTTTCTCTAATTTATTAACAATAATATCCTGCCTATTATTATGTTTTAAGATATTGAAATAACTTGAAAGCCCCTATATTGCTTTGTGTTTTTTTTCCTTCAATGTCGATTGATTTATTGCATCATAGAGGTAATATCGATGAATTGTGCACGTTCCGCTAAATCTATTGTTTCTCCCTAATTACTCAACAATATTTTATCTTCTATTTTTTTATTTGGTTCGAATCTATTGATATCAACTTCAAAAGCCCTATATAGATTCATCGTTTTTTCTGTTCCAATATCAATTGATTTTGTGTATCAAAGAGATAATACCGATGAACTGTCAAAAAATTGAAAAATATATTATTTCTCTCTAATTTCTCAACAATAATTTTTTTATTATTAGTTGTTTCCTTTTTTTGTTAAAGATATTTAAACAAACCTGAAATCTCATGTACTTCTTTGTGTTTTTTTGCTCCAATATCTATTGATTTAGTGCATTATAGAGATAACAAACCTAAATATCTATGTCTAAGTAATATAGATTTCCCCTTGGAACCAATTAAAACATGTATATTGCAATTATAATTTTCTTGGTGGAATTTTCAGCCTTTACATTAATAGGTCTAAAAGATGATGAGGGAGGATCGATTTTGGCAGTATGGAGATAAGCTCGATGGTAAACGTGGTCCGATGTAATTTATGTGAAAAATAGATGACAGGGGGCATTAATCGCCTGAAACATTTCCTTGCTGGAATTCAAGGTAATGTAAAGTCATGTGCCAAGGTGTCTTTGGTTGTTAAAGAAGATGTTCAAAAGGCAATGAAGATTGCCGAATAGCTGAAAGTCCAGAGAGAGGATCATTGAGGAGGTAGGGAAGGAATTTTATCAATACACTTCATATAACGAGGAGGAATTTGAGGTTCACAAGGAGTAAGCTAGACAGGTTAGTCTAGCATAGTATCACGAAAGGCAAATGCAAATCGGCGTGTTGTTTGCTAGACGGGGAGGAGCTTCTAATTCTCACGTTTCAGAGCCTATAGTATCTCCCGGGCCTCTAGTGATGGGACGATCTCTCTCGTCCCGACCTACTACCACTGGTTGACTATCTACTACCTACCGACCCCATCTCATCCCTGACTCTCGATCCTATATCGACCTTAACCCTCGACCCCTACCTCAAAGTGACCCATCTAGACTTGACCCCCATGTACCCCAATGCCACCAGACGAAACTTAATCTCTCATAATAAAATAAAAAAAAACCAAAACTATGAGAAATACAATTGCCAAAAAAATTTTATCATACTGTCACCCCATTTACAGCAACTAAGTCCCCATATTTTCAACCCATGGTGCATACTATGGCTGATGTTGGGGTAGGAGCCAAACCCCCAAGTGCACCATAGCTTGTAGGGAAGCTATTTGATTATGAGGTTAGGGAAAAAAGAACTCTAAAATAAAGTGAAGCCATTAAATAAAAATAGAGTTAAAACATAAATCCAAGCCATTAAGAAAAATAGGATAAAAATATATATATATTTTAAGAGAGTAATGGAAAAAAAATCCAAAATAAATCCATGCACAAAAAACATAGTTGCAATAGTGCCTCCTCTTAATCTTTATTTGCTCTAAAAGAAGCAAAAGAGTCTTTGGAAATTGGATCTCAAGTCCTGTTGGATTTATTTGCTCGAAACGAAGGTGCATGGGCGAAAGCATGCTACCACGACGCCAACAGACACGCATTAAAGAGAGGCTGCTCCTTTAAGGTGTCGTTTCTATAAGGTTGCAACGGTAAACAATCCAATTAAGGTGCATCTCTAAATTTGATCATAATATATAATTTTGGTGTAAGAAATTCTTAGGATTATCTTAAAATCTATTTTAATTTCTAATTATAAAATTTGAAACTTCAAAAATGAATAAAATCAAGTAGATCTATAAACACATGAAAATATTGAAAATGAACAATCTAGATAATGTATTGCAAGATGCACTATTTATGGGATTCAAAATCTTTTTTTTTTTCATATTACTACATCTCGATGCTGAGATGATCAATTAAAGGGTTTTTCAACATTAAAACAACCTTTTTCGATGGATTTTTGAGGTGCATCTGTAATTCTACATTTTAAGGTTGCAACCTTATATACACTTTTTCCTTAGATATAACTTATTATTTTATGTGATTTTCTTTTCTTTAAAAAAAAAAAAGAGCTTGACTCGGAGGAGGAATTTGGATTCGGCCGAATAAATCGCCTCTGCAAAGGCCCAAGTACCTTGGCCGAGTCGATGTTTGAACCTTGATTCACACACAAACATCTCTCTTGCACAAACACAGGCAAACAGATTGTGCAAATTTAAGCCAGCAGGCATGTACATGTCAGCACAAACATCTCTCTTGCACAAACATAGGCAAACAGATTGTGCAAATTCCAGTAAGCCAGTATACATGTACCTCTATGTGCACATACTTACATGGGTAAGTGGTTTGCCTGCAGGCATTAGTGTTTGTGATTATATGTGGGTGTCAACAAACACTAATGTATGTGAGTTGGGTGAGGGAGCTCATCTATACATGTATGGAACATGTATATGAGTAGGAGTGTAACAGTATAATGATTATGCAGTAATTGTTGCAGATACTTAATTATAAGTGAGCATATGCATGAGTCTTTAGTCACATAACTCCATGCGTGCATCCGCCAATGGAATTACCTGTGCATGACACGTGCTTTATGTATGTGTTAGTGTAGAAAAAATCGAACTGGAACAGTTAACCAGACATGAAGCTGGAAGCGCTTCAATCGGCCTAACCCGATGAAGTCCCGGGCAATAGAAAAAGTGTTAAAAAAAACTAAAAATTATACAAAAAACTAATAAAATATATTTAAAGTATGATTAAACAAAGCACATCCAAATGGAATTTAAAATTAATAAAAATGAATTTTTAAAAATAGATTTGTGTCCAAGGGTATTTTTGAAATTTTTAAAAAAGAGGGAAAATGTAAAAATAAATATTAATGTGGGTGTCAACAAATACTAATGTATGTGAGTTGGTGTCAGAGCTCATCTATATATATGTATGGAACATGTCAAAGCTCATATATATATGTATGGAACATGTATATGACTAGGAGTGTAACAATATGATGATTATGCAGTAATTGTTTTAGATACTCGATTACACATGAGCATATCCATGAGTCTTTCCTCACATAAACTCCACGAGTCCATCCGGCAATAGGTGGATGTATTTGCATATGCACACGACACGCGTTATGTCCGTGTCAATGTAGAAAAAATCGAACCAGAACGGTTAAGGCCGAAAGTGGTTCCACGGGCTCAACCGGTAAACTGGCTTGTTCAATTGGCCTAACCAGGTAAATCTCGAGAAGTAAAAAATTGTTTAAAAAATAAAAAATATATAAAAAATCTAATAAAAAATAAAAATATATTTAAAGTATGATTAAGCAAAACACATCCAAATGAAGAGATTTCAAAGAATCGACTTGTGCTTAGGGGTATTTTTAAAAAATATTTAAAAATAGAAAAATGTAAAAATAAGTATTGATGTGGGTGTCAGCAAACACTAATGCATGTGAGTTGGTGTGGGAGCTCATCTATACGTGTGTGGAACATGTATATGAGTAGGAGTGGAAGAGTATGATGATTATGTAGTAATTGTTGCAAATACTCGATTATACATGAGCATATCCACTAGTCTTTAGTCATATAAACTCGATTACACATGAGCATATCCATAAGTCGTTAGTCACATAAACTCCACGCGTGCATCGTCCAATGGGTGGATGAGTTTGCATATGCACATGTGTGCATGACACATGTGTGTGGGCATGCGTGGGTGTGTCAGTGTAGGAAAAATTGAATCGGAACGGTCAACCAAACTTAGACACAGAAACAATTCGACCGGCCTAATCAGCAAATCAACTGGTTCAATCGGCCTAACTGGGCAATTTCCGGGCAATAAAATAAGTTTTAAAAATAAGATATATATAAAAAAAATTTAATAAAATATAAAAAATTATCTTTAAAGCATGATTAAACAAAGCACATCCAAATAAAGTTGAAAATTAACAAACAAACAAAAAAACATAGATTTTAAATAATTGATTAATGTAAAAAAAAAATATATGAAAAAAATATAAAAATAAGTATTAATGTGGGTGTCAACAAACACTCATGTATGTGAGTTGGAGTGGGAGCTCATCTATACATGTATAGAACATGTATATGAGTAGGAGTGTAACTTTATGAAGATAGAACATGTATATGAGTAGGAGTGTAATAGTATCATGATTATGCAATAACTGTTGCAGATACTCGATTACACGAGCATATTCATGGGCCTTTCTCACGCAAACTCCACGCGTGCATCCACCAATGGTGGATGTGTTTGCTTGTGCTGTGCACAGCACGTGCTCTTTATGTGTATGTCAGTGTAGGAAAAATTGAATTTGAACGTTGAATTTGAACGATTAATCGAATATGGGGCCGGAAGCCATTCAACTAACTTAACCAGTAAACCAGCTGGTACAACAAGCCTAATCAGTAAATCGGCTGGTTCAATCGGCCTAACCAAACAAGTTTGTACAGTAAAAAATTAAATTAAATAAATAAAAAATATACAAAAAAAGTAATAAAATATAAAAGAAATATTTAAAACATGATTAAATAAAGAACACCTTGAAAATTAATGAAAAATAGATTTTAAAGAATCGATTTGTTCTCGATGGTATTTTTGAAAAAAAAAATAAAATAAAAATAAGTATTAACGTGGGTGTAACCAATGTGTGAAAATTGGCGTCGGAGCTCCTCAATACACGTATGGTAAATTGGTGTGGGCGCTCATCCAGGTATGGCACATGTATATACCTAGGAGTGTAAGAATATGATGATCATGCAATAATTATTGGAGATACTCGATTACACATGAGCATATCTACGAGTCTTTCAACACATAAACTCCATGCGTGCATCCGCCAACGGGTGGATGTTTTTGCCTGTGCGCGCGTGTACAAGAAACGTGCTCCGGGTGTATATATGTGTGTCAATGTAGGAAATGGAATCAGAACGGTACACGACAAGTGCTCTGTGTATACATGTGTAGACATGAGGCTGAAAGCATTTCAATCGGCCTAACTGATAAACCATCTGGTTCAAGCAAGTCTTGGACAATAAAAAAATTATTAAATTTTTAAAAAAAATATACAAAAAGTCTAATAAAATATAAAAAATATTTTTAAAGCATTACTAAAACAAAACACATCAAAATGAAGTTAAAAATTAGTGAAAAAAAGATGGATTTTAAAGAATTTATTTATGCTTAGGGGTATTTTTGAAATTTCCAAAAAAAAATGTAAAAATGTAAAAATAAATATTACTGACTAAAACAATTTCCAATCTTTGCCAAAATGATTAAAAACTTAAAAAAGAGTACATTACAAAAGTCATGATGGCTGTTTTATTAAATCTACATACAACACACGTAATCCAACTAGTATTAATAATGGTATGCATATTCATTGCTAATTTGGATTTAGTTTTCCATTTTTCTTTGGTAAGATAAGTATGTTTCATAATTGTTGTGACTATACTTAGAATTTTACTTTTCTTACTAGCTCTTAATAATAGAAGAGAGAGTGTATTGATGCAAAACAACACCCTTCTCAATATCACCTCATCATCTCGTTCCCACTCTTCAGAGCCCATTACTTGGATGTTTGCAGCTCACATCAATACTGAAGGTCCTCCAAGGACACTTCCCCTCTCCATCTTTCCAAACGGCATCACTTCCCCTCCCATGCTCCCCTTTGATACCTAGCTCAACCTTCGAATCTCTCCAAGGATACTTCCCCACTCCTCTTTTGCTTAATTAAGCCCATTTCTCCACTTCCACATGTAGAAACCAAAAAGCAATCTACCAATTTCCCCAATCCTCCCTCCACGCCTCTTTTGCTTAATTAAGCCCCAATTTTCCCCTTCCACATATACAAACCAAAAAGCAATCCACGAAACAAGAAAGAAGAAACAAACACAAAAGAAAGAGACAACCACCAAAAAACAATCCACGAAACAAGAAAGAAGAAACAAATACAAAAAAAAGAGACAACCAATCACAACGCAAAGATATACGTAGTTCAGCAACATGTCTACTTTGATGGAGAGATGAAAGCTTCTTTACTGACAATGAAAATAAGGTTATAATGTCTTTCTCCCTCACACCTCTCTCTTCCTCAGAATACAAGACATCAATCCTCAACAACACATATCTCTTCTTTCTCCCTCTCCTCTGCCCACCCCTTTGTTCAATTAGCCTCGTTTTTCCCCTTCGACACATTTCTCTTCTTTCTCCCCTTCCTCTATCCACCCCTTCCTCCCTCCTTGTCCACCCCTCTTTTTCACTAATCTAAAGATGTGTCTAAAAATATAATACATAAATTCTTGTTTTGAAAAAATTCTTGTTATGCGTTTTCCAAACTTTGAAATATTTAGCTTCTACCTAAATTTCCCCTTCTCTTTCTCTTGTTTAATCTCTACATCTCTCTCATCTTCCATCATCATATATCTACATCTCTCTCATCTTCACCATCACCACCATGTATCTACATCTCTCTCTCATCTTCACCATCACTATGTATATAGAAAGAAACCCCCGCCCAAGAAAGGACAACTCAAACAAAAAAAAAGACAGTTTCCTATTCCAGTTCTAGGCTACCTCTTCCTCTCAGGGGTAATCTTGATTATTCTCTTGATATTTTCTACCCAGGGTATCTCTTTCTCTCATGGTTAATCTTGATTATCTATCTTCACGTTATTGATATTTTCTACCCATGAAGGACTCTACATATTTTCTATCTATAATGGACTTTAGAAACATATCTCCCTTAATATCTTGATTATCTACCTTCACGTTGTTGATATTCATCTTACTTATCTACCTTCACGTTGTTCATACTTTTTACCCATGATGGACACTCGGACAAATTGTCTATAGGTTTACAACACTCAAATAGTTGGCACTTCTATCTTGGAACTACCTAAGTAAAAGGATGGAAAACACCAATTTTTCTTTCGTCTTTTATTTTGCTTTGTTTTGTTCCTAGAAATGTAATTTCTCTCTCCATCTCGTCAACAAATATGCTCTTTCTGTAACGCAATTTGCACTTTTTTCGACGCTTTGTGTTTTATTCCAACCACCCAATATGTGGGATGCCGTTTGGTAGAAATCTTTATGTAAATATTTTTTTCTTAACACAAAAGTTAACCTTTATCAGCAAAAAAAAAGAAAAAGAAAGTAATAAATATGTTTCTCTTTCCCTTTCATTGTTCGATGAGTTTTTGCTTATGTGATCTCTTACTTTATCTCTTTAGCCTCTAATTCTCTCTCTCTCTCTCTCTCTCTCTCTTCTGAACATGTCTAAGATTAGAGTTCTTTAACCTGAAGAGTCTCAGGTTTATTAGAAGAGACTTGATGTCTATTAATCATATGAATATATAAATTTGTCTTTTATAAACAAATTATATATGAGAAAATATTGAAATAAATCACAGATTGCTATACTATACCGAAACTTATCATAAATACAAGATATTGTATCTACTATTCTCAAATATACAGATTACAATATACACCTTCCATATTAACTAGATATACAATATATACTTTCCTTTCACATTCCTCCTAAATATTACAATATACACCTTCTATATTAACCAGATATACAATATATACTTTCCTTTCACACTCCCTCTCAAACTCAATATGCTATGAAAGAGAGCAGGTGGAGTTTGAACACTTAACACTCAATGGAGTTTGAACACTAACATTACTTGCAGAAACGAGCAGTTGGGTCTTCAAGTGTATAACATGATCAGTAGATGCAGTGGTTGCTATGCTCAGATTGCTTAATCAATCTGCACAGAAAGCATTGACGGATCAACAAGTGTCAGGATCTAAGGGCCATATCAGAGTAGGCTCAATCAATAAGACAAAAAATTTCAAACAAAGCAGTCGAGACAATTGAGAGAACATAATGACATTTGAAAGAGCCAAGAGAACTCGATGTAGATCCAAGATGGATTCAGTAGCTTGTAGACCAGAACGGACATGATCGAGTAATAGAACAAGCAAACTCGATCATACATCAAATTTGCAGTGGTCTTTTTTTTTAAGTCGAGTTTCAAATGGTCAAAGAACATGATTGAGTAATAGAGTAACAGACTCGATCTTACAAACAAGAACAGAAAGAGCAAAGACAAAATAAAAATAATGCATGATTTTTTTTTTTGACGTTTTTTCAATGGTTTACTCTGACATATCTAGCTGAGACTGGGCTAATGACTAATTTTTCAAAGGCAAACAGATTGTTCTTCAGAATGATTTTTTTTTTGGGCTGGTTTTTCAAAATGGTTTCAAAGGGTAATGATAGCATCAGATTAGAGTGGTCCGGTGGTATTTCAGATGGATTTGGATCTTGAAATCATGATCCAGAGGCAAAAATAGACAGAAGGGTGGTTTTTTCGATGGGCAGATTGGTCATTTTCATATGTCATTTTCAGAGGTCTTTGTTTTTTTTTTTATGAGAAATAAGAGTGGATGGTTTATAGATCTAGTGGTCGTAGCAGTAGATGGGTGGTGCATTTTCTGATTATGTGCAATAGATGATGGTGGGTCAGGGAGTCATGGGAAGTAACGGGGATGATGGAAGGGCTGCGGCAAAGTGAAGGCTTTTATAGAGATGGTGCAACACAAAAGACGGGCTTCAAGTCTTTGCAGAGGGTGCAAAACAAAAGACGGTGGAAGATCAAAGAACATATGGGTTAATGGCTATGATACAAATAGCTCAGATTTGAATGAAATTTTGTTAGGGAAGAAAATTTGCAAAACTTCTTAGGAAGACAGAAGCAAATTTTTTTGTTTTGGAGCGGAAGAAAATAATTTGTAGGGACGGAAGCAATTTTTTTTTTTTTTTTTTAACAGCCCACTAAGATCGTTGATCGACTGTTCTGAATCAACTCAATAGTACAGCTCAGATCAGAGGATTGAAGAGGTGCAGATCAATCCTTACATCGCTGATCCGATTTGGCAATAGGTCTCACAAAACCGTGGTAGATCTCTGATCAAACTGGATTTTCCAGCTACCTGACAAAATAGAGGAAGAATTATATTTTAGATGGGTCAAATCGGCACATGATCGAGTAATAACATATTAACAAACTTGATCGTACAAGAATGGACACATTGAAGATAAATCTGGCTTTGATATCACCTGAAGATATTTACGTTTCTCAGAAGAGACTCGGTGTTCATTAATCATATGAATATACAACTTATCTTTTATAGACAAATTATAGGTGGGAAAATATAAAAATAAATCACAAATTCCTATACTATACCGAGGCTTATATTGTATCTACCATTCTCAAATATACATATTACAATATACACCTACCATATTAACTGGATAAACAATATATACTTTCCTTCTACATTTAATATGGGTACTCTCTCTTTTGAACATGCACGAGATTAGAGAGTCCTTTAAGATGGACTTGCCGGTCTACCATATATGGGTTTCACTTTTTTCTCTCTTCTGAAATTCCTTTATTTAGTTGTTCGCCTTTTGAAGGAATTTGGACCCTCACTTTCTTTAAGTTTCTTAAACAATCGAAATGATATTGAGACATCACCCAAGCGCCTCCAAATTGATGCAAGGAAAAGGCATGAGCATCCGATCAGCGGTTTCCATGCAATCATATATTGAACACAAGATGTTCAACAAAGAAAAATTAATATTGTCCAGTAGACCATCAGCAAAACATTCATTTAAGAAATAAGCCTCAGGACAAAATAAAAAACATGAAGAAATCATCAGTTCATCTTGTCTAAGTGATGATAATGACAAAGAGATCACTTGCTTCCGAACCAGTTTTATAATTAGCCACTGACTTTTATTATGTGCACACATTATCAGGGGAAGGGGAAGCTAAGAATCAAAACCCTTAAAAGTAGGAGGAAAACAATGACTAATAACAGAAAAAGTATATAAATGATAAACAAAGTATAAATTTGGCTAAAGATCAAAAAAGGAGAAAAAAAATAGAAAATTTCAAAAATTTTTGTTAAAATCAGAAGAACATAACAATCATATATAAAAATTAATTACATATCAATTTTAATTGATTCATTCAAAGATAAAATCAATTACAAATCAATAATAAACAAATATATATATAAAAAAAAAAGTATACATTTCTCCAGTGTTAGGGGGTATATAGGGCTCTGCAACCTGAGTGCCTCAAGCGAGTCCGAGACTCATTAGAGTCGACAAATACTGGTCATCACTAGGCTCAAGTTCATCTTCTGTCTTTGTTATCTAGGTCATTATGATGCAATGGATACTCTTCATTGATAAATTTCCTATATAAAGGAAGGCTAGAGCAAAGGCATCTGCAACTGAAAAGATTTTATCTGAACAGTTGTATTCTTTTGGGTAAATACAAATTGTGGTCTTTGGAGATATTAAGTTCATCTTCCATTTCAACTAAAAAACACTAGACTTAGCAAGCACAATCATTCCAATGTTTCAAGAAATTCTTTAAGCTTAGCTAGCACCAGCATTAAAGCTGCACTTTTATTGCAAAAACTATGTTATGATAGATACATGGCATAAATACAAAACCATATGTCTTTAATCATTTTAGATTTTCTCCTCGGAACTTCACCGAATCAACCATTGGATGCTGCTTCTTTTTCAGAATCTAGGAGAACACTTGTCCTGCAATTCCCAAAAGCATCTTTCTCCCCATAAAATAGTACACAGAACACTGTTCCCTAAGCCCCAAAATAAATGGAGTTGCCAAAAGAAAATATCAACATACTCTTAGAACCACTATCAACCATTCATCTATCTGAATCCACATGATAAAGTTTTGCTGAAACTGCATTCTATGATCTTTTTCAAACCGTAGTTGTTGGAAGCGTGAGTAGGTATACAAGCAATTTAAAATCAGAAGCAGGGATATGCGAGATGCTAGAAGATTCCTATGGTAGAAAGCGTCGTCCATACAATGTATATCTTAAGAATCAATATATCAACCTTTTGGCATTGAGATCCTAACCTTTTGGGAATCGTGCACCCAACCATTTGGGACCACGTAAAAAATTTACTAAGGAACATGATCCATATTGAAAAGTTCTATAGTATCCTTAATCAAGAATCCATTAGTATCGCAATCAATGTATCGCGTGCCCTAAGCCAGGGCTCTCTAAGTATTGGAACCAAATCCCTCAGCTACCCTAAACAAGAGTTCTCCTAGAACTGAAATCAATGAATTAAGTACCTTTAATCAAGCTTCCACACTAGTATTGAAATCAAGGTCCTTGAATACCTTTACAGGGTTACCTATGCATTAGAATCAAGGTTAACTAAAGTTTACATGCCATCTTCTTTGTTGAATAAGTATGTACAATTACTTGATTGATCAATAACAACTTTTAACAAAATAAGGCATCTATTTTGGGCTCTCTAAGTAGAAGTTGGTTTGTTGTTAGATACTTACAGCAAAAGACGATTGTAAGGTACTTTGATATAACCCAATAACTCTAAACCGGGGTTAAAATACTTGTCTCGGATTGGGGACTCAGCCCCTACCCAAGCCAAGTAAATCAAGTGTCCCAGTGGTCTTGCTTGATTTCTGTACAGGCATAGAAATCTGATGGTCAAGAAATTTATTTTTCTCAATCATTTGCCAAACTAGTGGTCGTGTCTTTAATCTATTATGCCGCGATCATTCCTTTCCATGTTGTTCTCATGTCACCAGTCTATGCTCAATCATTTGCCAAACTAGTGGTCATATCTTTAATCAATTCCATCGCAATCATTCCTTTCCATTCCGTTCTGTTGTCACCAGACTATGCAGCCTTAAATTTGAGGTGTGTTTATCAGTTCCATACGTACCAATTTTTGCCACCATAGAACCTAGGTATTTGATCCGGTCCTAAAATTCAATCACAGGCTGCACCACCTGCGCATCCGGTGGGAAACCAGCCAGATTTCATCCTCACAGGTAAATGGTACCCCTAGTGTTGATCAGGCCGATAGGGAACCTGATGTTGATCCAAAAGAATTGGCCAAGGTAGTTGCAATTTGTTGGATTATCTTTTATTATTAGAGTTTTGCTTTAATTTAAGCTTCTTTTATTCTTACTTGCTCAAAAAAAGATATGTTTTTTTGTTGACATCGATATTTAAGGATGCAGTGGGGTTTGATCCGACAAGAGCAATTGACGTAACTAGATACATTCTTTCTGTTGCGTCTTTTTAGTGAGAGGACTGTAATTTTGCTCAGCATGGTTCCATAAGTTGTTATGCATATGTAAGTGTGCATATATATATATATACATCAATCATACTGCCCATCTTGTTGCAGACACACATGTATACATATACATATTCATACATAGGTTCGATTTCTCAACTAATCATACACCTCATCTTTTTGCATGCATACATACATACATACACGCATACACATATATACGCAAATACAAACACACACACATGCACATACATGCACGCACACACACACATGCACATACATGCACGCACACACACACATGCACACACATGCACAGACACACACATGCACACGCACACTCATATGCTCGCATACACATATATACACACATACAGACACAAACATACACATACAGACACACACATACAGACACAAACATACACATACAGACACACACATACAGACACATACGTGCATGCACACTCACACACATACACATGCACATGCGCGCTCACATGCACACAGACATTAAAGTCTCATTACAAGTAGAAATAGTTAAACTTCAACTCCCATGAAAAGCACAGTATGAAATCACACATTAAAAAATTGAGTTTGAGTTATTACCAATATAGGAAAAATTGAACCGGAATGGGTTAAATGGACATGGTGCTCGAAGCGGTTACTCGGTACTAACCAGTAAACCAACCGGTTCAACCGGCCTAACTAGGCAAGATCTGAGTGGCAAAAAAAAGTGTTAAAAAAAATAAAAAATACAAAAAAATATAATAAAATATAAAAAGTATATTTAATTCATGATTAAACAAAACACATCCAAATGAAATTAAAAATTAATGAAAACAATGGTTTTTAAATAATCGATTTGTGTTGAAGGGTATTTTTGAAATTTTCCAAACAAGATGGAAAAGTGAAAAAATAAGTATTAATAGTCAAAACAATTTTCAGTCTTTACCAAAATGATGAAAAACATTAAAAAATACATCACAAACAAAATCTCTTATTTTTTAAGATTTTATATAATTTTTAAATTTTTAAACTACCCGGCCGGTTCACCGCGAGTGCCCGATTTTTCCTGGTTTTTACAACTCTCTATGGGGCTAAGTAAGCAAGGAAACAATCGATCGCTTTAAGTGGTATAATTTTCATAGCCTCCTTTTTAATGTTCTTTTTTTTTTTTTCCAATTTGGAAAATGTTACATCGTTTTCAATAGCCAATTTGAAAGATCATTAATCCATATGCCTTTCAATCTCCCTAACCTTCTCTATAAACTACCAAAACACTCCAATAACAATAAATGGTTTCCCTCAATAAACAATAAATGGTCAGGCTCCTCTATGATCCAATTGATATTGCTCAAACGTACAAACACCCACTGGGAATATTTGATCCATTGGATTATAGCATCCGACAGTTGAGAGAGGCTTTTGATCCTAACCTATATCGTCACCGTCCATAGCTATCATATAATCACCTTTATCACAAAATTACTCCTAAGTACTTCCAAATTTCCTTTAGGTTCAATTTGCAGTTCATTCGTCAAAAACCCTAAATTTTTTATGCCACATCTATCACCATTGATTTTATTAAGGAAAAAGTTTATATAAAGACGAGGCCCTAAACGTCAAATTTAAGGCGCAACTCAAAAGTTCACTAAAAGAAGTTGCTTTGGTGCTCTAAAAATCCTCTAATTGATCATCTCGACATCAAGATATATATAGATATGAGCAAAAGTAGATTTAAAATCTTAAAAATAGTATATCTTGGAATGTATTTTTGGACTGTCAATTTTCAAGTTTTTCAAATGTTCATAGATCTGTTCGATGGACACTATTTTTTATGTTTTATATTTTATACTTAGAGATGACAATAAATTTTTAAACCATTACAAAAATTTCTAGTATTGAAATAATATATTTCGATACTATTTGAAAGTACGTCGTACTTTGATTGTTTAGGACCTCGGCCTTATGCACACCACACCCGTTTATAAAACTATCGCCGTCTATGAGGGGCTCTCACATTTTAAAATTCAAATTTCAAAAGTTAAATATCTCTATCAACATGCAATTCTCCAAATGTGTGGATGACATGTGTCATATGATACTTACACACACTCCCACATGTAAGACTTAGAAATTCATTTTTCATGAACGCAATCATACACGTTTTGAAATCTCTTAAAAACATATACATATATCTATGATATGTGTACCGTCAAAAAAATAATTGCACCTACCATGTGGCCGACCAAGTCACTCCATGTGGAGGCTGCCTCTAATTGGAATAAAGTGTTAACAAGTTTTAAAAACTATTTTTGCTCAAAATAAAAATTACAAAAATTTCAAAAATCACTATAAATTATTCACAGTCATTTTTCATCGAAATAAATATGTTTTTCTTTTTTTGGGTAATTCAATGGGAAGACATGCCCTTACCCTTTTTTTTAATAGATAAAAGAATTACATTTTAAATGTGTTAATTGGACATGTCCGCGGTAGGAATGGGTACCACGATGTGGTAACTACATGTGGAGATGCTATCACCATCACCCCAGCCCCTTTTTTAAAATAAATATATTTAGCATCTAAGAATAAATAAATAAATAAATTCGGATCCTTCAGGAGGTTGAATTGGGTAGTATGGTACTTTATTGGCCTAACTTAGGAACCTTAGACCATTTTCTCTCAAGTAAACATGCTTGGATTATCAAAACCGATCAAATTGGTGGCCCTGGTTTCTACACGTTTAGTAGATTACAGGTGCACCTTTAAGACATGCATCTTGTGAATGCGGGGTTCCTCTCTCTAGTAAATTTGTATAGCTCTAATAAAGTGGATATAAGCTTATTAGAGCGGCTTCCCACACTGTCCTATGCATATATTATGAGAAGACTCGAGGTCAGGGGTTTAGGCTCATGCCATCTCTAAGCCTAGTCTTGTCATGCATGACTTATTCTCACACGTGTCTCCATCACATCAGATTTTCCGATCTTTTTACTTATGCCCTGGCTCACATACTCATGAGGTGCTCTCACACTGATCTTGACTAGAGGAGAGCATCAAACCTCCCAGTTTTAATTAGGGCCCTCCATAGATGCCTCATGACTTAGGGTTTGGGACCTTTCGGATCCCAGTTTACTAAGATCTTGATAAGTCCAACATTCCCCTTCACTCACACTGTGATCATTAACTATAGTGGAACGATGTGATCATTAACTATAGTGAAACGATGGAGTCAAGGCCTTGAAAGGCCAAAACACCAATATTTTTGTCATCCAAGACCTTATTGGTTGCAAAAATAAAGTCTTGGGTTTAAGACAGTATTGCGGTGGGATGTGCAAGGGAGATATCTATAATCTTCCCAAAAGAAAAAAAGAAAAGCACTTTCTTTAGGCTTTGATTGGAGTCACTTTCCACAACTTGGGAGGCCAAGTTTGTTCTATTCAGTGATGTAGATTAGGGCCAAAAAACAAATACCCAATACTATACTTATTCATTGTATGTTCCTATGCATATTTTCATTAGTTCTTGACTTCAAATATTTCAAAGTTCTCCATCTCCTTTCACACCATTTTCATATGTATTCCTCCTTTGAATCTTCCCTTCCACTTTTTTGTACCTTTGTCACTTATTTTATCAAGATTGGCATTAAGAAATCATGCAATTTTTTCTAAACAAATTAATTAGTCGAATTCCCAACATTTTTTCTCCCTTAAAACTGCTTAAAATTGTGATTAAGTTTCAAGAAAATGTGAAAATAACTGTTCGATGGCCGATACTAATGGCTTTTAGGCTGTGCTCGCTATACATAGAGGTGGCAATAGGCCGGATGGCCTAGCCAGGCGAATTAGCCTAGCCCCAAAAAACTAGGGTTTGGGCCACAAAATGTGACCCGAGGACAAGGCTTGGACCAGGCCAAGACATGCCCAAACCCATTCAGTCTTGCCCTTCTCTTTTCATCTTTTTTGCATTGTTTTCCTTTAATTTCATCCGGCACGGCCTGGCCCAGCCTGACCCGGCTTTGATAGGGCCGAGGCCAAGCTTGGGCCGGCCCTTAAGGGAATAAGGGCGGGGTAGGGCCATGGCTAGCCCGGCCCATCGCCGGCATTAGATATATGACCCGTATGTGATGGTGTGCGGTGCCCATTGCCGGCCTTAGATATATGACCCGTATGTGATGGTGTGTGGTGCAGTGAGGGTGAGTTTGTTGTTTATAATGAATGTTTTATACAAGGAAAAATTTATATGAGGTTGAGGCACTAAAGAATCAAACTAAGGTGCACCTCAAAATTTTGCTAGAAAAAGTTGTTTTGATGTCGAAAAACCCTCGAATCCGATCATCTCCGTGTTGAGATATATGAACATAAAAAAAGAAGAAGAAAAGATTGTCTACAAAGAGACCATTTATTTTTTGTACACACAATTATTCTTTTCTCTTAAAATTCAAAATGGGTGGTTGTAAGAGGGTCATTGAATAGACACAGTTCCAAAAAAAAGAAAAAATTCTCTTGGATTTCGTGACTCACCCCTAGCTATCCAATTTGACATCTAATGAGAGGAAATGATTGTGACTTCCATGTACAAAAGATAAGCAGGCTCTTTATAGACAATCTAAAAAAAATCGAGTCTTAGGAATAGTGCATCTTGTAATGCATTATCTAGACCGTCAATTTTCATGATTTTCAAGTGTTCATATGTCTGCTTGATCCACACTATTTTTTAAGCTCTAAATTTTATAATTAGGCATGAAAATAAATTTTCAAGCTATCACACAAATTTTCGATATTAAAACATCTCTCAACACTATTTGAAGGCGTGTCTTATTTTCATTGTTTAGGGTATGGGCCTTGTACAAAGTACACTATAGTCTGGGTCAACGTGTCCCTTGTTCCATTAAAAATATGACATGGTCTTGAACTCATTATTTGCTGAAAATATTAAAAGAAAGTTCCAATCCACACATGTTATAAACGTCTTGAACTCATTATTTGCTGAAAATATTAAAAGAATGGCACCACTACCATATCGGTTATATCTCATATTTTTTAAAGGAAACATCATCCATTAGGTGTTATATTAACAATTTGTTAACCTTTTATTTTCCATTTTAAACCCCTATATTTGTTATAGAAAAATATATAATGAGACCATTAATCTTTGGTACAAGGTGGCTACAATTGATCTTGACCATTGAATGTAAAATTAGATGGTTTCATTTATTCCATTGACCAGACTCAAACTTCAAAGGAAAATTTCTTGAATTTTGTGGTACACCCAAGCTATCAAATTTCATATCAGAGGGTTGTAAGTAACCGTGACTTCCTTGTATCAAAGGTAAATGATCTCATTGTATACAAATCCCATTTGTTACATGATAACAGTTTATACAACGTCGAAAAATTGCTTGTGAAAACAAGGTTGCAATGTGTTGCTCCACCTATTTTAGTTGGATGACGTAGATTTGAATCTACTTTCAAAAGTTAAAAAAAAAATCCATTCATCTTTTAAAGCATTATCAAATTTACACTATTAAAATTACTGTTGGAATAACCAGACTATCTAACCAGTAACCGCCCGGTTAGATCAGAACTAACCAATGGCCGGTTCCAATTTGGTGACCGGCTGGTATTAAAAAATATTACAATANATATATATAGTCGTGGAGGACAAGG
>NW_006498527.1:784843-804769 GCF_000471905.2 Amborella trichopoda | reverse complement strand
TAACACTCTATCTCTCTCTCTCTCTCTCTCTCTCTCTCTCTCTCTTTGTGCACTTCTCTCGTCTGGTGCAAAAGCTACAAGCAATCCTCTCTCTGCAATTCTGCAAAAGCTGTTATCCTTTGTGCCCACAGATTTTCAATGGCACCCGTTGGTTTCTTTGGTGTTTTGGATGAGACGAGAAGGATCATCCACGCTCATTCCAGGCATTTTCTCGGCCTCTCAGTCCTCTTCCTCCTCCCCATCTCTTTCCTCTCTGTCGCCTCCCCCACCTTCAAATCCTCTTTTATTGATGAGAACCCTAACGACAATCAGCCACACCAGCGAGTGGAGGAGCTTCTCAGAAGAGGGGCAGAAGGATTCTCTCCTGGAAATGGTGGAATTCTGATCAAATCTGTGGTATTTTACCTTGTGTACACTGCTCTTTTAATGGTCCTCAACATCTGCGCGACCTCGACTATAGTTTGTAGCATCAATAATGGCTTCTTTGGGCGCCCTGTCAAATTTTTGGATGCAATAGCTTCGATCCCGTCTTCATCGTGGCGCCTCTTCCTCACCATCCTCTCCATGAATGCTATTATTATGGGAAGTTTCTTGTTGATTGGGGTGGCCCTCGCTTTGGTCCTTCAAGCTTTCTCTGCTCTGGGTTTCCAATTCAGTTCTCCACCAATAACAGCACCATTCATCATCGCCTTCTCGGTTATGGCAGTTTTGGGAGGCCTCTATGTTCAGGTGAATTGGGCTGTTGCTTTTGTTATAGCAGTCGTCGAGGGCAGTTGGGGCATCGAACCATTGAGACGAAGCGCTTATCTCATGAAAGGCATGAGGACTGTTCCTCTGTTTCTCACACTGTTCTTCTCTCTTGGAGGCCTTGTTTTGTGGTGGGTTTCGGTTGATTGGTTGGACTTACAATCCAATTTCTCAAAGGATCCATGGAATTTTCCTCATAAGATTGCTATGAGTGTCCTTGTCTTGGCGTCCATGACTGTGTTGCTTCTTTATGGGTTCGGGTCGATTGCAGTGTTGTACCTCTATTCGAAGGCTCTCCATAACGAGCTCGCGAGTGCCATTGTCAAGGAGTTCTCTCAGGAATATATGAGCTTGCCATTTGATGAGCATAAGGTTCCCCATGTTGTAACAGTGGTTTAAGAATTGTTATGACTTGTGCTCCAATTTTTTTGGCTCGCATAAGGTAGAGTTTCGTAGTGAGGATGATTCATGCCCAAGCAGCTTACTTTGGTTTATCAGTAAATTGTATGGTCATGAAAAGTATGTAAATTAAATGGACAAAATGGTTTGTGAATTGAAGGATATTGGGCTAGATGTCTATGCAATTTGTGATTTTGGCTTAATAAAATTTCACTTTAATGTCCTTCGATATTGTCGCCTAAAATTTTTTCTATTGTTTCATTTCATTGTTCTCTGTACTAGAGTTACATATTCAGTCCTGACTTTTTTATTTCCATGCTCGTTTTCTTTCCGGGGCACCGGCAGACTTGACACTTAAATTTTACTTGCGTTTGTTCACTTGCTATTGTGTAATAAGTAGCTAATATGTGAGCATCTAATGCAGTTGCACTTTTCATGATCTATCTCAATCAAAGATGTCTCAATAGATCAAAATTGAGCTCACCAGATGTTAATTGAAGTTGTAATGGAACTGACTTCCATTTTTCCTGTTATGGCACCAGAACCAATGCCTTAAGAAAGATATTCTAGCAATTAAACTTCTTGTATCAATTCATGGACAGCATAGCTAGGATTCATTTGATGGTTCTTGCCTTAATATATAGATGACGAGCCCTGATCATTATCATCATCTGAACTGCAAGAGCTACTTTGAAGACATGAATTTTCCCCTTGATGCATTTGGTTTTTTTGTTTTTGGCTAAATTAGCAGGGGGGGTTTGTACAGGAAGCCCACCTGTTGCATTAACATTTGGCTCAAGATTATAGAATCTATAGATCATACTCCGACAATGAGTACAAGAGTACATGTCATTATGCCTAACTCAAAAATTAAGAGACTTAGCGATCTTCATCATGTCTTCAATTCTTCCATTCATATGTCACACCTGCTGCTTAAGATTATAAAATCTATAGATCATACTCCTATGCGTACAAGAGTACATGTCATAATGCCTAACTCAAAACTCTAAATTAAGAGATTTAGTGATCTTCATCATGTCTTCAATTCTTCCATTCATATGTCACACCGGTCTTATCCAACCAATCGTTACCGAATATTTCGTCAAAGGTGCACCATTTTTCTTTTGTTTTTTCATTTTCGGCTTGTTTGATTTTGGAGCCAGTTGAACCATGTTCATTTGAATCACTCCGTGATGAGATTTCTTCTCCATCTTTGATAGTGGTGCTCTCATATCCTCGTCATTTAGTACTCTGGTACACTGTTTTAGTACTTCTTATGTTACCTTGTGTAGAACTTCAAGCAATTTAATTTTTTTGTACGGTACAAGTCCTGGGGTTTCATTCTTATGGAACCTGGGGCATTACTCATTTCTTAACCTTTTGAGCTTATTATAAAATGAAACAATTGTTGAGCATGTTGTTCCATATAGGCAGCAAAGAAAACATCAAGAATATTTGTTGTACGGATTTTGTGGGTATGGCCTTCCATGACTTTCTGGCACTCAATCTTACTTCACAACATGGTACCCAAAGTTACACTCCATGTATCCAAAAAAAGTGCATGATGGATCATCTTCTTCTCTAAGTGGGTACCTTTCAAGGTGATCTGGACTTTGTGGTCTCTGCAATATTTGGTCTTCTTCAAAATGACATTCAAACTGGTAACCTTTGAGCATGCTAAAAAATCGCGCTTTTTTTGGCCCTCTGGTCCTCAACAAAACCAAGATATGCCAGCTAGTTTTTGAGGTTATCTGAGCCTTTGTTCACAATTGCTATTTCTTATGTGTTATTGGATCTCCAAATTGAGATCAATTGGTGCTCTTGAGGTGATCAGTATATGTTTTTCAAAAGAATTATGGCTTGTTGAGTTTCGGGGTTCTCTCCTTATTGACAAATTAGCTAGTATTTCTTGAGGTGATCTCGATATTGGGTCTTGAAGTTGGGGTTTTGTCTTGAATCTTCTAAGAATTCACAGGTATTTTATGCGCTCATTTATGTTTTTGGTTTTGGGAACTTATTTTGGTGGGGTAAAATTGGGATTTGAATGTGAAATCAGAAGGTCAAGATTGCATTGGAGCCACTTGGTCACATTTGTTGACCAAAAATAATTTGTGTTGAGGGGTCTTTTTAACTCTGTATTGATATGAAGTTGTGATTCTTTCTAGATGTCAACTTCATGTATGTTGGGGAATTTAAGATAGGTCAGAAGTTAAACTCAGTGGTCATGCCTTTTCTTGCACTGACTGTTGGATTTTCCTCCAATCCCTCTCTGACGTTTTGTTTGATTCGAATATGATATGTTATTCTCTTCTGTGGGGGGTGCTTTGCTTTCAATAAAAAAAATATTGATAGTCACATATTTTTCCTTGTTTTTGATGTGCATATTCCATTTCATGTTATTGTTTGCTGACTGCTCTACTTCGCTTGGGACTGCCTTGGGTCATTCTGCAAGATAATTTAATATTGATACTTATAGTCCTTGTTAGCCGACTCCCATTAATTGGGAAAAAGCTATGACGATGACTTATAGTCCTTGTTAGCTACCAAAATATTGTTTTTGAAGTTTTGATATGAATTATTTTCCCCTTAAATGAATACAATATTTCCTCTAAATATCCCAATCAGAAAAATATGTGATTTAATGGTCATTGGTAAAAACAGGGCACTTAATGTTCATCCGGAGCTGTAAAATGTTTGTAGTCCAGGAATTTTGCGTGTCTCTATGAAGTATGATTCTGGTTTAAGCTGAAAAACTTGTGTTGTCTTATCCAAATGTTCACCTTGTATCAATTCCTGCTCCTTCAACTGATAATTTTGGTTGAGCTACCTTCCATAGAAAAGTTGAAACCAGAATCGCTAGGGCCTTGACATGGTTCGAGCTTACATTGGATTGGTCCTGCAATATCCTGGCTCGCTCATTGCACCTTGTAATGAGCATCTCTCTCCTCCCAACGCTTTGCACATGCAAATACCAAATGATTCAAATAGAACCCAATAATCCACCAAAAAGCCACATAATGAGAAGCTTGTTCATGTTTCTATTATGTACTTGTTCATGCTTGGAGAACTACTAATTTCCATTATACTTTCATTGTGTGTCATTCAGGCAGTGGTCACTCATGCTTCACTGTGTGGTTTTTCATGATAGAACAAATCCTTTTTCTTTTCTGTTTTTTTATGTGGTAGTGAAACTTTTTTTTGTAAACTCTGGCTTGAAGGAAATTGTTTGTATGGTTGGGAATAATTAAAAAATGCTTTGAATATTAAATATGCTTCAAATATGATAGCGCTTTGTTTCTTGGAGTTGATGGGTGGGGACTTCCATTCTTCCATGGTTGGGAATAATTAAAAAATGCTTTGAATATTAAATATGCTCCAAATATGATAGCGCTTTGTTTCTTAGAGTTGATGGGTGGGGACTTCCATTCTTACTAAGGAGAAGGGCAAAACAAATAATTTTGGTAAGGACCTTCAACAATTGAACCCAAGCCTTTTCCCAAACAAGGACCGTCTCAAACGATTTCGAGCCATTTGTTATAATAAAGAGAGCATGTGCAAAATGGTATAAGAAGGGTGAAGACCTTAAACTTTTTCTTAACCCGTCTCAGGCCGGGGTAAAGGAGTTGGGTTGTATCAGGTAGGCAACCAATATAAAATTTTTCTACAATTTTTAATGGATCATGAATCTACGTTATCTGCTTATATCCTTGATAAAGCAGAATGACAGACTACGATTTGTGTAGCAGATCTCAAATAGATCGGAAAAAGCTCTGACGATGATGGGGGCACGGACTTATAAAGATATTACACATAAGATATTTGGGGCAACTTGAGCTTCTGTGGTTGCTAACAGTGGTGTAAACCTCATACTTCGCCCCAGGACTCAGTCACTGCATAGGCAATTCAGCTTCAGGGGACTGAAGTCAACTCACTGACTCTCAGTCTTTAGAACACTGTATATTTTTAGGGACATTTTGCTGTATTTTTTGACAGACATGCAGACTCAGGCATGCACGGATGAGATTTGGATCATTTGAGTCTGACTCATCTAAAGCCCTTGCGTGCCTGTTTCACTTAACATAGGTGAGTCCGAGTAGGTCCCGCGAAGTTTTAAAACTGATTCTTGCACTTTAAAAGGAGTAGGCTTAAGCTGTTCTATGAGTGAACACACCGCTTTGGCAAACAAGGATAGCCATTGCAAACTGAGGTTGATGCATAGTAATACTAATATATAATACATATTGCTTCCTGTCATTTGTAAGCAATCAAAATCCAAAATGTAGCAGTTGATATGGTCAAGTTTGTAACAAAAGCTAAAATTTCAGCATCAGATCACTGGAAAATGATAAATACTTAGATCACATTTTTCATTTATAAATATCATGTCTACAGCCAAGTTTCAACACTTTTCATCTAGGCCTACAAAATTAAGAGGCCTTCCATTTTAGAAACTTGCTGATTATCTACTTCGATCATAAGACCTGGCTATTCAGCAAAGATATATGGTTCTTGTGCTAGTGGAGTTACAGGTATTTTGTAATGTTTCAAAGACTACCTCAAATGTAGAGGTTTGCTTGAAATTTTCCCTCTTCTGAGTTCAAGTACTGATTGACTTTAATGTTTGTCATACCCCTTTCAATTGACACGAACAAATTCAATACCAAGACTAATCTATGGTGCTGATGTTCAAGCAATCCAAAGGTGCTTTGGTTCTTTTAAAATCATCATTATCATAGGTTTCACTATATCCTGAAGCATGAGGATGCTGTGGGGTTGTCAAAGATATCCTAGTGTATACATTTTAAAAAAAAAAACCATGATTTCATGAACCAAAGTAGAGAGAAAGAACTGTGGTCTGCCAAATATGAAACATTGATGCCAGACAAGAGGCAAAGAAAATAAAATAGAACTGGGAAATGGGTTGAGATCATGACGGTCGTTCCTCAGATGACCCAGAAATGGGTTGAGATCATGACGGTAGTTCCTCAGATGACCCAGAACAGGTCTCAGGCTCCATTCCCACCCAATTCTCAAGTTACTGTTAAAAAAAAAAAACTTGGAAAGAGATAGTCACCTTCCTTCAAATTGTTTGGTTTTTTCACTTTTCATGGTGTTCATTGCCATCTAAGACTAGAGACTTTTTTCTGCAACCAAGAAGAAATCCATAACTAGCAGCAACATATCCTTCAAAAAAGCAAAAAAAACTAAGCTTATCTAATGGAAGTGAGAAAGTAGATAGGGATTTTAGGATATAACAAAATATAATTCCACCAAATATACTTATCCAAAAAAAAAAAAAATTCCACCAAATACTGCTTCTGCTAGATATCATTTGGGTTCAAATACCATTCAACAACAATCAACATGCCCTAAAATCTATTCATATTACATTCATAGAATTTCAAATAATGTACCTGTATTGATCACCCTCATGCCATAAAGACCTTGAAAATAGCCTTTAGGCCTTTCATTTCTCCTTACAAAGTAAAAAGAAAACATAGGCACTCCCTGTACACCAAAGAAAACATAGAACCTTTTAACCGAAGGTAAATGGTCTTGCAGCATAGGCACTCCTTGTACACTAAAGTCCTAATAAAACAAGATTTCCTTGTGTATTTCTCCCTTCTTTTAATGTAGGACTCTTTCCTTGCAACAATATTTCCATGCTTATATAGATAGATTGTTTCTAGTTTTGTTTAAGCTTGTATTTCCAAAATAAGTAAGAAAAATAACTTCTCCGTGGCGCATCCCTTTTATCCTTATGCATGGCTATGCTAATGTTCTTTGTATTGTTCCAATTTTACTAGGCGGCAAGCTTTTTATGTTTCCCTTACAACATAAAAACTTAGGGAAATTATTACAGATATACCTTAATTTTTGTCTATTCAGAGAAAAAAACTCCAACTTTCATAAACCTTGTTCACAACATTTTTCTTCAATTTTAGTCGTTTTGTGACCAAAATAACCTTCATGGTAGTAGTATTACCGTAATAACTTGAATTAATATTACGGTACTTTAAGTACCGTGATGACTACCCTCTCTTCTTTATGAGAAACAATAGTTTTTTCTCACCTCTCTCTCCCTCTATCTCTCTCTATAGGAGGCATGTCAAACAATCCTCTTGGGCATCTGCTTCCTAGGTTTACATCTCATAACGAGACACATTGTAGGCACCATTGTCACGAACGAGTAGGCTATGTTGCATTATGTGCTTAAAAGCTAAATTAAAACGATTGATTTTCTCACTCTAATTCATTGCCGGTGCATCGCATCAAACTGCATCTTGAATAATTCATATTTATTAGATTTCTTTCTAGGTAATTAACTTGAGATATTTCTTATTTTTTATGTTGAAATCTTGAGGGATGAGATGGACCCACTAAGTTCCCAAGAGTTGAGGCCAATGTCGTGAGATTGTGGATCGCAGAGGTTAGGATTTTTCTGAACAATGAGAACTCAAAAGATAACTTCTAGGTGCGTGTCTCTCCATGGCCATGAAAGACTTGGTTATAAAGGGATGGAGGGGGCCCTTCTCTAAGATTCGACTTCCTCTTGGAATATCTGAGAAAACATGACCCACTCTTGGGAGGTGGGTAGTTATCATCTACCTGTTAGATAACGACATCTTCTCTCTCTAAGAAGCCCTTATTTTTAGTCATAAATATTAAATCATAAGAGAGAGAAAAATGGCATGTTTAAAGGCCACATGACCACCCACAGGTACCAACATCTCCCACTTGGCCATGAGGGCTAGATATATTGAAATATCATAAAATTGTTACCACTTAATGGGTTTAACATTTATGAACATATCTTTGTCATGAGGCTTCTTATGTTAGTGCGGTTAAACATCTCATAACAAAAAATATCCAAAGTCATGCCATGGGGTTTTTCACACAAATGCAGCTTTTCCTCTCATGACCAAGACATCAAAGAAAAAACAATCCCATTTGGGAGTTCCTGACTTAGATATTTCTAAGTTTCATCAAAGCTACATGCTTTGATAATATTTCTAAACTTAATCTATTTGTTAAAAGGTCTGCAATCATATCATAAATAACTTACAGTTATTTCATTCTTTCCAATAATATCATAAATATAATGATAATCAATTTCAATATGCTTACCCTTGGAACTATGAGCTCAATTTTTAATTAATGAGATAGCAGCCTGATTATCACAAAAACATTTAACAGGTCCGTCAGCTATATCCAGCTTCAAATCATTTATGAAGTGTTTAATCTAGACGACATTGGTTAGCTGCCTCGATCTCGCCGGTCGGGCCGAGAAGACCCGGCTGACAGGACCCGGGTTCTTTGAGGGGAAACCTAGGGGCTGGAGACCGCTCTCTTGGGAATCGCGGCCCGCGTAAGAGTGAGTACACACTTCAGATGCGGGCAGGGTACTTACTAGTGAGAGATGAATTAAAGGTCGTGAGGCGAGACTTACCTCACGTGGGTCCGTGACACGCTCGGGCTAGCTCATATGGCCACCATCTTAGATCATGAAGAAAACCCCCCAAACTGGTTCAGACTCGCCTCCCTTAACCTCCTTGCTTCCTTCCTCAGGAGACCCCGACTTGTCTTTAGGCGAGCAGACACATACGTGTATGCCCAAAGAGAAATGGAAAGAATGGGGGGAATGGTGTCGTAGAGTTCGCGTCAATCCGACAGCCTTACGGCGTCTTCTTAACAAGGAACTCACGACAGTTTCAAGGAATGGAGAAAGAAGAGAGATGTGAAGGTAGATGTGTTAGAAGGAGAAGTGAGAAAAGGAGAAGGAGAAACGAGAAAGCGGTAGAGGGAGAAAGAGATAGAAGATAGAGAGAGATAGTGAGAGAAGACAAGAAGGAGATAGTGAGAGAAGACAAGAGGGAGTTAATGAGAAGGAGAGAAGAAGATAGAGATAGAAGAGAGCGGATAGAGAAAAGTAGTAAGAGAGAGGAGAATTATAGAACAAGATAGTGAGAGAGAGAGGAGAAAGTAAAGAAAGAGGAGAGAAGAGTGGTAAGAGAGAAGAATATAGAGAAGGATAGTGAGAAAGAGGAGAAGATAGAGAAAGGAGAGAGAAGATAAAGATAGTGGAAGGTAGAGAGAGATAGAGAGAATAGAAAGGATGGAAAGAGATAGGAGATAGAGAGAGGCAGTGAGAGAGGAGATAGAAGAGAGAGAAAGGACAAGAGTTTAGAAGCGAGGGAGAAGGCGAGACAATAGCTAAGCCACCGTTCGGGGAAGATGGAGGAGATAAAAGACAAAGGAGAAGCTAGAAGAAAGGGAAGGCGAGACGACGACTTAGCCGCCGTTCGGGGAAGAGGGAGAGAAGTATAAGAGAAGAGAGAAGCTTAGAAGGAAGGGAGAAGGCAAGACGACAACTGAGTTGCCATTAGGGGAAAAGGGAGAGGACAAAAGCGACAGAAGAAAGCTTAGAAGGAAGGAAGACGGCGAGACGACGGTTGAGCTGCCGTTTGGGGAAGAGGGAGGTGACAGAAGAGAAAGGAGAAGCTAGAAGAAAGGGAGCAGCGAGACGGCGGGTAAGCCGTCATCCGGGGGAGAGGGCGAGAAGTAGAAGAGGAGGAGAAAATGAGAAGGCGGCTGAGACTGCCACTCAGGGAAAAGGCTCAGGCCGCCACTCAGGGAGAAGAGAGAGAAGGTAAAAAGGAGAAGAGGATGAGACGGCGGCTGAAGCTTACCACTCTTCAAAAAAGGTTTGGGCTGCCGCTCCGAGAGAAGAGAGAGAAGGTAAAAAGGAGAAGAGGGCGAGACGACGGCTGAAACCCATTACTCGTGGTAAAAGGCGCAGGCTGTTGTTTCGAGGAGAAAGAGAAAGAGAGAGAGCAAGGAGAAATGAAGAGAGGGAAAGAGGAAGAAGAGAGAGAAAGATGCGAGAGAAAAAGAAGGGAAGAGTAGGAGAGAGAAAAAAGGAAAAAGAAGATAGAAAGAAAGAAGAGAGGGAAAGAGGTAGAAGAGAAAGAGAAAGCAAGAAGAGAGGAAGAGAGAGAGAAAGAAAAAGGAGAGAGAAAGAGGGAGAAGATGAGGAGAGAGAAAGAAGAGAGGGAGAAAGAGTAAGGAGAGAAAGAAGGGGAAGAGGAGGAGAGAGAAAGAAGAGAGGGAGAAAGAGTAAGGAGAGAAAAAGAGGGAGAAGAGGAGGAGAGAAAAAAAAGAGAGGTAAAGAGGAAGAAAAGAGAGAAAAAAGAAGAAGAAAAAGAGTAAGGAGAGAGAAAGAGAGGGAAGAGGAGGAGAGAGAAAAAAGAGAGGGAAAGAGGAATAAGAGAGAGAAAGAGCAAGTAGAGAGAAAGAGGGGGAAGAGGAGAGAGAGAAAGAAGAGAGGTCGGTGGCCAGCACGTGGGAAGGGAGAGGATTACCTAGTAGGTCTTGGCTCTGCAGCTAAGACCAGGGGCAGCGAGTAAAATATTCTCTCTCCTCTCTATCTAACAAAAGCTAAGCAAAATAACCAAGAACCAAGAGCATAAGATTAAAGGGCGGTCAAAAGATTATCCAAAGGATCTAATGATCAACCAACCTTTTTCAAGGTATTAATGCTAGGTATATATAGGCAACCATGGAAAACATGAGTGGATGCTAAAAAACTAACCTAATTGCTGAAAAATAGACATTATCTAAATTAAATAAATGCTAAAAATTAGGGGCAAAATGACGATTTTGCCCCTCACCCACAACAAGCTAAGTAATTCCATATCAATCCCTGTCATGGCCATGAACTCACGTGAACTTCTCGTGGCTGGTATGGGATCCTTCCGGCCACTATTTGACCAAAATAATATCGAAAACTTGTAAAGCTCGGTGAGGTGGTCATTTTGGTATAGATTTTGAGCCATGAATTGAGGTTTTGGGCCGCTAACTTGAGGCGGCAAAGTTGTGAGAAACTTGAGATTTTAGATTCAAGATTGCACTCATTTCTCTGTTGTTTTCCTGTGATGTGGATTGACGAGCAAGTCGCCATGATCATTTTGCAAAAAGAATGGCTCGATTTGGTGCCCAAATGGCCACTTTTTCAATTGCGAAATTTTGGCCAGAATTGGGATTCTGGTGGTCGAAAATTGCCTCGTTTTTGTCCCTAAAATGCAGTAAATCCAACTGTTCATCACACGTGAGATTTGACCTGAATGGAGTCCTCGACCTTGTGGTCGCGATGCATCCATTTTTAGGCCGATCGGCTATGCAGGCGCTGTGATACGATTATTTGATCGAAGGGACCTCTCTCTTGAAAAATCCTGCAACTTTTGCTTTTCCATGGCGATCTTCTCTTTTTCGATTTCTCCCTGCTTAGGCTATGTCATCAGGTATGCCATACATTAAAACGATTGGGCCGATGAGATGAATATCTTCCAAATTTTGGGCTGATTCTGACCCAGGATTAAGGAGATACGGCCATGGGAAGTTCAGCTCGAAATTGGAAACCACAGTTTCCATAAATGGAAGCTGGTTCACTGAGGGTGCACCATGATTGCGTGCAGCCTACCCATTTTTGGTAACTTGGTTACAGATTGGTTCAGAAACATCCGATCAAGACGAAACTTGGTACCCGGGGATTTTCAACCTTTTGAATCCAACAGAAGCGATCCAGTGTTCATCTGAAGCTTCGGTGATAGAGGTTCTTCATTTAGCATGCTAGAGGCAGAATTTGAAAACTGTTTTGGCGTCTGATTCGTCTTAACTTCGTCGGATCACGACGAAACTTGGCGAGTGTTCTTAAGAGACCCTTAGCCACGTTTTTAAATCATTTTAGGTCATTCTGGGACTGTTGGCAATTATGCTCAGAATCAGGGCTTATTTGCCTACTATTACTTTCGTGGCCCACATGCATTTTGGTACCTGTGGACCTAAATCGCAAACTATTTTCTCCTTATGCACATCGAAGATAACAAGTGTCAAAAAATACTCTTCAACAGGCATAAGTTGTACCAATGCTACAAGCAATATATTCGGCTTCTATAGTATACCAAGCTACACAACCTTGTTTCTTGCTAGACCAAGAAGTACATCCACCTCCAAAGAGGAATACAGATCTTGAGGTTGATTTTCTATCATCTGAGTCTCCTGCAAAGTCTGCATCAGAGTACCCAGTAACCTCTAAGTTGTCAGCTTGAAAGCA
This sequence comes from Amborella trichopoda, assembly GCF_000471905.2. The sequence goes on along the minus strand of NW_006498527.1, from coordinate 792,510 downwards.
CAACTTGTCATTTTTAGTTTTCTAAATATACCTGAGTATCTTTTTTATGGCTTGCCAATGAGCCATCCCAGGATTACTTTGAAATCTACTTACAAGACTATATGCATCAATCAAATCAGGTCATGTACACAACATAACATAATTTATATATCCTACAGATTGAGCACATAAAATTCTTTCTATTTCAGCTTTATCATTATCATTTAATGAACACATTTTCTTCGATAATTTCAAGCCTTTACAAACGGGTGTATCTATGGGCTTACAATTTTTCATCTTAAATCTCTTTAAAATACTTTCTAGATAATTTTCTTGAGATAAATATAGAAGTCTCGAACTTCTATCTCTTGTTATTTTCATGCCCAATACATATGAGGCTTCTCCAATATCAGTCGTGTCAAAATGGGAACTTAGCCATGATTGCGTATGGTTAATCATGCCAATATCATTACCAGCTATCACAATATCATCTACATACAGTGATATTATAACAAAATTGCTCCCACTATTCCATACATACACACAATGGTCTAATCTATTGGCTGCATAACCAATTTCAGTGATTGCATTATGAAAAGTAATGTACCACTGCCTAGAAGACTGTTTTAGACCATACAAAGATTTCTTAAAGTGATATACTTTGTCTTCTTGGCCTTTAATTACATATCATTTTGGTTGTTTCATGTATATATCTTCTTTAATTCTCCAATTAACTGTTTTGACATCCATCTGAAATATTTATATATCATAGTATGCAACTAATGCTAGGATGATCCTAATAGATGAAAAATTTGCTACTGGAGAATAAGTCTTTACATAATCTATGCCCTCCCTTTGGGTAAATCCTTTTGTTACCAACTTAGGTTTATATTTATCAGTAGATCCATTTGCATTAAGCTTTTTCTTTATAACTCATTTGCAACCAATGACTTTTGTATCTTTAGGGAGGTCAATCAACTCCCAACCTTGATTTCTTTCAATAGAAGCAGGTTCATCACCCATGGTTTGAGTCCACTCAGCAGAGTCATGTGAGCTAATAGCTTCATTGTAGCTTTGAGGTTTATCTACTGAATCTTCACTTATTGAAGAATAATTATCTTCATTCATAAATACATAAAATTCTTCTAAAGTCATGGGTGGTGTCTAGCTGTTTTAGGCATATTTGGTTCACTTGATTCAATTGAATCATTCTCACAAAATGTATAGGGATACTGACAAATAGGGTATTGGAGACCCTTATCTTTATTAATTTCGTGTAAGTCAATATGCTTACTTAAAATATTTTCATCATCTATATTTTCTAAGAAATGAGCATCACGACTCTCTACTAAGGATCTAGTCTCATGGTTATAGAATCTATAGCCCTTAAAATTTCTAAATAACCTATAATGAACATTTTATAGTTTTACTTTGTAATTTATCCCTATTTTTGTGGTGGTATAAGTACATGTACCCAAGGACCCTAAACTTTCAAGATAATAAGGTCAGGTTTTCTACCTATTCATAATTCATATAAGGTCAAGTCTATCGATTTTATTAGAACACGATTAATAATATACATTGCAGTGTTGAAAGCCTGACCCCAAAAAATAGTTGATAAGTAAATGACTTATCATAGACCTAACTATGTTCATTAGAGTTTTATTTCTTCTTTTGGCTACACCATTTTGTTGTGGTGTATATGACATAGTTGTTTGGTGAATTATACTATGCTTTTTACAAATTTCATTAAATAAGGTGAAGCAATATTCACCTCCCCTATCTGTTCGCAGAGTTCTAATATGTCTACCTAGTTGATTTTCTACCTCAGCTTTATATTTTTAAAAAATTTATAAAGCATCTAATTTTTTTAATAATTAAGTATACATATCCATAGCGTGAATAATCATCTATAAATGTTATGAAATATTCCATACCTCTCTATTTTATTACATTTAATGAGCCACATATATCAAGAGTGAACAATATTAAGCAGGTCACTAAACCTTTTCCTTTTAGAGAAATGCTTCTTAATTAATTTACTAGAAATACATGGCTTGCATGTTTTGAACACAATTGCTCTTAAATTGGGGAGCAAGCCTCTTTTAACTATGTGATTCATTTTATCTTTATTTATATGTTCTAATCTTCAATGCCATAAATATGAATCATCCACACACAAAAGCATCAAAAGATGCATAAGAATAATTATAAAGATATGAATTTTCATAAATATTCAATCGATACAAATTGTCAACTTTAGTACCACATACCAATGCTCTAGAATGCTTCTCAATATTGACCTAAACCTTATTTCATAACCCTTGTCGTCTAGCCTAAGGATAAAAATCAAATTACGCATCATATTGAATGCATACAATGTATCAGTCAATAAGAGATTTGTTCTTCCTGATAAACACATCTTGAATGTATCACACCTAATACATTACAGTAAGTGTCATTTCCCATATAAATCCGTTGGTTATCGGCTGCAATCTCCTTCAACTCTGTGAATTCATCCTTGGTCCTCTAGACATGTCCAGTGGAGGTTGAGTCGATCCACCAATTTGTTAAGTCATAGTCGACAACTATTGATTTTAGGACTACGCAGATCAAATCTTTTCTTTTATTTTGATTATTTCAAGCATGATTATTATTCTTTTTTCTATTTTTGTTTTTCAACTTGGGACAATTAAACTTAATGTACCCAATTTCCTTACAATAAAAACAAGTCTTCTCAACCTTATTTTTTTTATTTTTAAAATTTCTCCCATTTCCCTTATACGTATTATTTTTCTGATTATTGCAAGGTTTCTTGGGGATCTGAGAAGATGAACTTTGTAGTCTTTTGATTTTTAAAATTCCTTCCATTTCCCTTGTACCTATTATTTTTCTGATTATTGCAAGGTTTCTTAGGGATCTGAGAAGATGAACTTTGGGCAAAGTAGAGCTCATTTGACTTTTGCTTCATTCTTCTATCAGCTTTAATACTGAGATGCATGTGAAGATTTAACATGGTTATCCCTTGTGCAACAATTTTCAATGCAATTACAACAGGCTCCCAAGATGGAGGGAGACTGTTAAGGACATTGGACACTTGCATGAGGTTGGGGACTAGATTGCTGGCTGCAACTAGGTCCTTTGCGAGCACTGTCATTTTATTGACATGCTCGGTCATTGAGTCCGATTATTTCATTATGCAAGAATTGTATTTTTCTAATAACAATTGTATATGAGTATCATAAGTGGTCCCATATTTTTCAGATAAGGCACCAATCATACTTTGAGCTGTGGTGTGATTCTCAAAGGCTCTAATTAAATTATATTCCATAAAACTTAAACATAGTAGTCTTAACTACTTTGTCATCTTTTAACCATTTTTCAAGTCGCCGTCTGGCTTAGCCATTGGCATTAGGCTATAAAACTGATGGTTCTGTATCTAGGATATAATCTACCATATCTTAGAATAGAATATATCCAATTTTTATTTTCCACATAGAAAAATTGGTTCCATTGAGTTTTTCAAGTTTTGATAGTTCTGACATGACTAACTTGGATGCCATTTTAAAATTTAGATAATACCTAAAGATTCAAATAATAATAATAATTGTATTTAAGAACAAGGTTGTCTGCTAGTCAAATCAATACGTTACCGACTTTGCATAGGCAGTGACTTCAATGAAGAATTCTCTCAAAAGGTTTATACTCACAGTGTAGGTTATGAGCCCACCACGCTTCTACAACCTCGCTCTGATACCAAACACCTCTATCTCTTCTTGTTTATCTAAATTCCTCTTTTTCTCTCTGTATATTTATTTTATATTTGGGAGGAGAGAGATGAAAAATGTGAAGAGAGAGAAGCGATGCAGGGAGAGAGTAAGAGAGATAACTTGGGGAGGCTAACTTTTAAAAAAAACATATCTTTTTAAGTTTGTTTGGCCTAAAAAAACATGTTTAAAGTAGCATAAGGTTTAAAAGAAATAAAATCTATAAATTTTATGCGCCAAGATATTTTTTAAAACCTTGGATCTGTTATGAAATGAAACCTAAAAATAGGAAGTATCAAGATATTTTCCCTAATATTAATTCAAGTTATTACGGTAATACTACTACGGTAAAGGTGTGAAGATTATTTTGGTCACAAAATAACCAAAATTGAAAAAAAAAAGGTGTGGACGAGGATTCTAAAAATTGAGATTTTTTTTCTAGATAGATAAAAATTAAGATATATTTGTGATAATTCATCAATAATTTTTGACATGAAGATCATGAATATGATTTTTTTAAAAATAAAAATAATAATTATATTAAGAAAACGTTTACACAGTTAGATACAAATGTCTTTAAATGGACTCCCAATTTGCAGCTATCTTTAAAATGGATGCTTTATACTTTTGAACCGCGTAATGTAGAATGCGGTCCAGCCCGCATGAAACAATTAACTCACTTCAGAAAAAAAAAAAAGAAAAACCTCTCTTTCCCTCGTAAGAGACGTCCTCCCTCGCTCTCGCTGGCTATTTCCTGTCTTCACTCCCTCTACCGAACCACTGGAACCCCACTTCTATACTCTCTCTCTCTAGAAAAGATTATGCAGAAAGCCCTCTCCCAGAAGTGCCTGCTCTTTCTCTCTCTAGAGCATCCCACGATACCGTGAACGCACCCTGCTACAATTTACAAAGGCTACAGGTATGCGACGGGCTTTTTTTTTGAGAGAGCATTAGATACATATCCGATTTCCTCATATGAACTCAAATCTGTGTTGCATTGTTTTCGCCTCCTGCCTTTAATATGTTTTCTCCTGTATATTTGGGCCATATTCTTGTGTCTTTTATTATGAGAGTTAGCAAAAATCCATCAAAAATTGCAGCAAAAACATTTTTTTCTTGCTTTACAAAGATATCATTTTTTTGCTGCTTTTTTTGTGTGTGCGTGATGGTCACTTGGTTAGGTTGTTTAGATGTAAGTTTTTTGGCATAAAGAATGGTAAGTATATTTGCCCCATAATTTCTTTTTGTCTTGCTTTACAATATGGTCCCAAAATCCTTTTGCTGCACTTTTTGTTATAAATGGTCAGGAACCTGGTTGCTTTGATGTAACTTTTTGCAGAAACATTATCTGTAACCCATGTTTTTTATGTATCTTTTTCCTGATTTTGTTATGGCTTCTGAGAATGGTTAGGAACACTATTGTTTTGATATAATTTTCAACGGAAACATTCTGAGTATGAATGGCCAGGAACCAGGTTCTTTAGAATTTAGTCATGTAATTATTTGCTGCATTTATTTTTCCTCTTTTTCCGCTCTGTTTATCGGTTGAACGGCTGTCTGCTGCTTTTTTTTTTTTAACTTATATTCTTCGTAGCTGAAAATTTTTTGGTGAATGATATGGATTTACTTTTACCTTCAGTGTTTCCTCTGATAATTTGTTCATTCGTTAATTTGAATTTGCTCTTTGCTTGTGTTCCGAAATTTTTTCTGCTAAAATGTTATTTTCAACTGAAATTGTATCTCTTGAGTTTTTTTTTTTAATTGTTTTCTTTTTATGCCCGAATGGATCTTGGAATGGTCACTGAATGCCGATAGTAGTTTATGGATCTTGTAATAATGATGAACTTTTTATGCTAAAATTGAAAATTTTTTCTGTGATCTATTCCACCATTTTGTTAGATTAGACTAACTGTGGATGAGCTATGGCATTGAAATCTCATTCTTTTAGCAATTATTATCCTCTCATCAATGGAAACTGCAATGAACAATTAAAACTTATTGATTCTAGGTTTGCAAATTCCCAGGTTGAACTAAACAATGTTGTAGAAATTTCCAAATAGCTTGCCAAACACAATATTTATCTTTACCTGGTATCCAAATTCCCAGCATCCAAATTTCAGATGTAGAAATTCCAGCTTCTGGTTGCCAAACCCCCCTCTTACTACGCTCAGGTACGCCTTCACCCTTTTCTGTCACTAAAACCTATTCACCTATCACCTATGCCTCCACCCTTTTCTCTCATTAAAACTCCAATATTCACCTCTTCGTTTATCATTGGAAACCTTAGTTCTTCATGGTGTATGGTTTTGACACCTAGAATTTTTAGGCTTGAGGCATTTACAATTACCTATCTTTTATAGTAGTGCTCTGAATTTCTTGAAAATTTGTTAGAAGCCTGGGATTTGTTGATGGAAATTGCAATTATTTTTCTTTACATTTCCGTTTTTTGATAATGTGATGCATGGGTTTGCTTTTGACAAATTTACAAGGAACCTATGGATGCTTTTAGAGTTATCTGATCTTTTTAAAGCATTGATTAATTTTTTAATTTTTCAACTTTTTTTTGGAAATTTATCAGGAGGCATGGAACTTGCAAATTGCCATTATTTTCCCTTGTTAAGCTTTATTTATTTTAATCCCTGTGATATGGTGCATGGAATATTCTTTAACAGCTAAAGTTTAAAAAATGGGGTTAATTATGATACCCCAAAACCAAGTATACGTCCTAATTTTGAGATTGTTGTGCTTGAGTGTGCTGGAAAAAAAGAGCACAAAAGAAAAATGCTTCGGATGAGCAAAAGAAAGCATGGGGCTTGATTCCAAGAAGATCAAAAGGGAAGATGGGGATTTCTGTGTACCAGTATACCAGTGTTTGAAAGCTCGGCGAGTCCGAATCGAACTTGCCTGAGTTGCTTGGGCTTGGTGAGCTGCCGATTCTATAGAAAAACCTTGGGAACAGGCTGGGTCTTGCTGGCTCCCAAGGTTTTACTGTTAATTTGTTTTCTAAGACTCGGCCATGTGTTCTAAATAGTTGGATAGGTTGAGTTACCTGTCTCGGGCTCGGGACCTCCCCTAGTGGCCTTGTCCTTGCTTTAAACCATTGCATAGGAATATATGCACAATTGCACATAGAGTTGTACCCCTCTCTCTCTCTCTCTCTCTCCATTCCCTTTAAAATCCTTACAAAGAAAAAGAAATAAAGAAAGCTCCTAAGTATTGGCTGGCTGGCTGGTTGCTTTCCTGCGCTAGAGATCAATAGTTAAGTTTGAGTATTTGTGAGTATTTCCATATATTTTTTCTGTTTCTATTTCATTTATTGCATCATCATCTAATTGCTAGCTCAATATTTCTCCAGTCGGAGAGTAGCTGACTTCAACTTTTGCTTCTCGTTACATAATTACATCATATAATGTGTCTGTCTGATTTATACATACCTTTTTCCTCACTTTGATGCATAGAAGGGCATAGCTCCAGGGTGGTTTCTCTGTTTTGCCAATTTTGTTGGTCTACTTCTTATTTCCATATATACAAGTGTTTGCAATTCTTAGGACATGGGAGAGTTGTCAGTTGAAAAAAAAAATACTGGTTCTTTTGCTTTTGATAATTCTATTTTGTTTGTTTGTGCATATGCCATTTGTGCTTTTACGATCACAAAAACAAGGGAAAATGTCGTATAGAACCCTAATTCCTCATATTATTTTATGGTAGACTCTCCTTCCGTTTTTCTTTCAAGCAGCATAAGAAAACCCCTAAAGATTTCACCATGCCCCCTCATCTTTTATCTCCTTTTTTTATTGACTTTTGATCATAAAAATTAGCCCCAACAAATCTTTTTATACGATTTCAACCAAAAAACATTTTTAATGGGCGGAAAGGGAAAAAGAGGGTTAAAAAAGTTTTTGGGATGAAATGGTATAAAAA
>NW_006498527.1:725018-768996 GCF_000471905.2 Amborella trichopoda | reverse complement strand
GTTAGTTAGTAGTAAGTAACTAACGTAACTAACGTACCTACTACGTACGACCTAACCTAAACTAACTACTACTAACTAAACTAACTACGTATACTTAGAATTTTTTTATATGAAAAGCTTTTTGGCTTCTAATAGCCATGAGCTTTCGCCCCCTTTTCCTTTCTCATGCCAACCCAATTCCTCCCCTCCCCCCCTCTCTCTCATATACCCCTTTCCCCCCCAAAGAGCACAGAGGAAAGTAGGACATGCAGTTCCTCTGTCTTTTCCATTTCGCCCTCCCTTTGGCTGATTGCTCCGTTGACCGTAGTCTGGACTAAGTGAGGTTCCCAGCCTTTTATTGGCTTCTTCCGTTTTTCTTATGTACAGATGAAACTCGACATCACTGATGGTGCCTATTTGTTTATCTAAAGGAATCACTCTGATTAAGCTGGTTTTATTGTTTTGTTTTGTTTATTCTTGTATCGTGGTTGAAAAGTGGAAGAAGACTTACTGGTGTTGGATTAATTCAGTGTTTTTGGAGAAGGAATTGTCAATTTTTGTTAGTCCTCATTCTTAGGCTTAACTTCTATTCATTTAAATAAATAGGATCGGCTTCTTTTCTCAGGTTGCTGTTCCAAAATAGTAACTTTTCGAAAGAGGCCTTAGATGCCTTTTTTCTCTTTTCCTTCTCACCTTGAGCACATATTTTGTGGCAAGAGGTTTTGTACTATCTCTTCTTAAATTAAATTAAATTCATTTAAATATATTTCCTGGGTTTGAATGGCATGCCACTGTTTTCAATGAACAATATGTTGGTTTGTGCTTAATTATCAAGTCAAAGGAGAGATGTTCCTTTTTTTGGTTTGGTGTAGAAAAGCTACAGAAATTTATAGACATTTTTAGGGAGAGAACATCCATGGTGATGGAGATGGAGGCCAAGGCCATGGCATCATAGGGGTCTCAGTTCCTTGTCACTTTCTCCTATGCTTTTGTTGCCAGCATATTAGTTAGCTTGCATGACATCTCTACCTTGCTTTTAACAGGCGCTCTTTCTTCTCTCCTTTTTGTTTTTCCTTGAATCTTCACTTCCTTATTCCCATGACTCTAGGTTATCTCTCTATGCATGTTTGTAGGCCACTTTGTTGCCTTTTCACCTTCATGCCAGGCTTTTGCTACCTGATTGGGTCTTCTTGATGTTTTGAAACATCACATCTCTTGTGATTATGTCCTGATTTGCTTCCCATCCATTTCATCTGCAATTGTGGCTAGTCTCATTAATAGATACTGTCTAGAAGCATTTGTGATTCTTCAGATGCCAATGTTGAAGGTCTCATCCTTGGGATGACTAACTTTGGAATTGGTTTTGACTTGTACATAATATTTCTTGTTTTCTGTTTTAGTTGGGAATTTTGGGTTAATGAATTTGTATTTTAATATTTCACCTCTCTCTGTCTCTTCCCCCCCTCCCTCCCTTATATCTCTCTCTCCCCCCCCCCAGCATGAAAAAAATCAATTCTTTTCCACATCATTTGTTTTACATGCCCATGTTAAAGTGTTAGCAGGGTTGATAAATTTTTGATGAAAGAAATATCGGTAGAGAATTTTTTTTTTTGAGTAAAATATCAGTAGATAAGTTTTCTAGGTCAAAATTTATTATTAAGCATTCAAACAGGGACATCAAACGAATAAATTCTGCTTTTAATAATTTCATTGATAGCCAAACAGTCTACCAGTTCGGTAAAATAAAATGACAAGATCTTGTAATTCAAGTTGAATATGCTTCTAAGTTTCTCCAAGGAGAAGGTTATTTATCAGAGACACAAGGAAGAGCACAAGTGCACCAGTGTAGAATCCCCTAAACATAGGGATCTGAGAGTCACTCTGGTTTGCCTGATCATTTAATTTTCTATAGATTTGAATCAAGGAGAATAAATTTGTCTTAGTATTTTGAGGCTATTGAGGCTTGTATTGAGTATAGAAATTAAAAACAAGGTATTTAGAATACCTTCAACATAGTTTGAGAGAGAGATTGAGATTGGGATGAATTTGATACAAAGTCCACCTTTTAGCTATACGTTGATTAGAAATTTGGTTTGAAATGCCTTAACAGAAATCTTTGAAGTTTGAGTGTACCAGATGACCTTTCATTGAAGATTTTGGAAAATGAAAAGGGGAGTCACTTAGCATAATACTGAAAAATGAAACCCCTAGCATGATGCACATCACCAACCCATAAACTTCCTAGCCCAAAACTCTTGCATCTTGGACGAATGCAACCATTTCAACCATGAGGATCTTTTCACTTATCATTTTAGTTCTTTCATGTGACTGCACCCATTATATGCAATTAATTCTGACAGATCCGCCATGAGGGTTGTTGCATTGTGTGATTGAGATATATTTTATGATTCATGTGGTTTTTTGAGATAACTCTTATACTAGCTAGTGATTTGAACAACGTTGGATATGTCAGGCATAGGAAACAAATAAATATGGCTGCCCACCATTGCCAATATTCAATTGCATCAACCACTCACTCATGAGCATGCAAAAAGAGTGCATCTTCCTCTTTCAGCCCAATAGATGTGTTCATTACTAGGAAAAATATTATTTAAGGGGCCAAAACCCCTTACAAATTCGTTATGGGCCAAAACAAATTCTGATTGACATTTAGAGGGTATAATTTTTAATTTTCATTTCACTCAGGTACCTCCATGAAAAATATCTTTAAAATTACCCAAATCGCGTCGTTTAGAGTTGGGAACTGTAAACAAGCAAGGGCATTTTGGTATTTTGATCCACCCTGAATGAGTGGGGTATGCTGCTCATTTGGTTGGGGCCTCTCAGGTGGGTTAAATTACTAAAATTTCCCAGCTTCTTCAGGGTTCCTAACATGGGACATGGGCAATTTGCAATTTTGAGGATATCTTTTGAGGAGGTATTTGAGTGATATGAAAATTAAAAAGTTAACCTTCTAATATTAATTGAGATGTTTGACCGTCTTAATGATTTTCTACCCTGAAATGGTATTTTCCCTTATTACTGATGTCCAATCAGTCAAACATTGCTCCTGACTACAGTGTCAAGCTTATCGCTGGGAGTTTTAAGCGTGTCCCTCTTGATGGTTTCTACTTTGCTTATGGTTTTATGCATTGAACATTTTCTCACTTGAAATGATTCCTCGACCTGCAATGTAGTAGATGTTATATTTTATCTGCATGTTAGCAGGATAAGATGATTTCTACTGACTGGTGGGTAAGTTTTCTTATTTTTTGGGCGAAATTCATTCAAAATTTAAAATCTTTTATGTGCTTGTGATGTGGCTGTATTGTTAAACATGCAAATATTATCTGGTTATCAAGTTGTTAAACGTACTTGTGAGGCTGAGCTAGTCATATGACCTTAACATGATGCATAAAAATTGTCATATCTCTCTGTGTATGGTTTAGAACCGTGATATGATTTACTGTTTGTAAAGGTTAAATATGTGTATGTGTGTTGTTCCTCCAATCTCGATTCTTTATCATTACCCTGCAGGCAAATTGAGGAATATACTCATTTGATTGCTGGCATCAAAGCACAAATAAAACTGGTATGTTTAAATAAACTCGATTCTTTCCTTCGTCGTTCTATTATGGAACCTATTGTGTTCCTTGAATGTTAAAACTTGAGCACCATTGTTAAAATATTTTTGCTGATGTTCTTGTTTTCTGCCTTGTTTAATTATTTCTTCCAATTTGGTTGATTTTTTTGGAGCAACAAAAGCTGGGAGGATTTAGATGTTTGATTACTGGAAATTAAAGCACTAAAGGATATTTAAAAACGAACATTTAAACATTTCGAATTTCTTTTATATATCTTTTTGCTGAGGTTCTTGTTTTCTTCCTTGGTCAATTATTTCTTCCGATTTGGTTGATTCTTTAGGAACACCAAAAACTGGGAGGATTTGGATGTTTGATTACTGGAATTAAAGCACCAAAGGATATTTCAGAAAGAAGATTGAAACATTTTGGAATTTCTTTCATATTTCTGAAATCAATTCTATTCATGTTTAAGCAACTAAAGGGATATAATGATGCTACGAATTTTGTTTGTTTGCTTATGTGTATTTCTGTGGAGATATCCTTATGTTATCTGGGGGAATGATATATTTTCATCCATGCCCTTATGAAATTATCTTCATCTAAAAATAATTAGAGAAAAATTAATGGGTGAATGTCAACACACTTAGTGTATTTTGCTTGAATGTAATTCCATGCGCCCATATGTATATTTTGGTGTATCTGTATTTCTATGTACGTGTGTAGTGTCTAGATGTGTGGTCTTTGTGGGTGTATATAATTTGTAGCTACCGTGCAATTGCCCTCAAACTCCATTATACCCATGCCTTTTTGATAGTGCTGTATTTTATGATTTTCTACCAATGACCGGACTTGGGCTTGGACTTGCTAGTTCCCGAGCCCACATCACCTGGTCTAACTCTGGGAGTCCTGAGTCAGACCGGTCATTTTCTAACCAAGAATTTAGGGTTTAGGATGATACTCGGGGCAATCTTGAGGTTTTTACCTTGGGATAGCCCAGGTACCAATCTGGGACGACTCAGGCGAGTCTTAAGTCCATCATCCACTCATGATTTTTTAATGACTGCTTTCTGCACAGGGAAAGCTAAATTTATCTCAAATTGTTGTCTGTGGTTTGGGTTGCTTACAGGTGTGTGAAGGAATTCGCGAGTTGCTCCAACTCCCAGGATAGAAGGAGCTGCTGTCCAATCCATACTACAATGAAATAGTGCTGCCTGTCCATTTCCTTCACTCAAGTTTTGTATCCCTTCTTTTTTTTTTCTTTGATACTGTCAACATTGTACAGATGAAATAGAGAAATACAAAAACTTCCCCAAAGGGATTACAAACTTGAGGCACCATATATTTGCTTTGAAACCACATTTCATTTTTTCTGCTGATTTATGGTTAACCTGAATCGTATCTTTTGTGCTGATTTATTCTTACATGCTAAAATCTTCCAGTCTTTTTAATGTCATTAAAATGGGGTAAGTCTTAAAAGAGGCTTGACCCCATATATTTATGATACACCCAAACATGCAATGATAAATGTGTACAGAGACACATTCTATGTATATATATAGATTTGTAGGAGGGAACAATAGTTAATTTGTATATGTTTATGCATTCTTAATGGAAATGATTTTGCATACTGGCACATATTTATAGATGAACTAAAAGCATGCGTATCCATAAACACGAATTATGTAATGCAAGTTTGGAAAATGATCATGTGAGATGACCGGTAGCGCAGTATAACCCTGCTGGTCAAGATTGTAGGAGAATGAGACAATTGACGCAGGTTTGCTCGTTAATTAGGCCTCATCTAGGAGATCAAAATCTAAAAAAATTGAATTCTTGTCAAATGAGTCCTCTGTCATCTCCCCACTTTAGATGTCGACTGTTTGGCTTATACTATTATCTAGCCTATACTGTATTATAGGTGGGCCGGTTGAGTTATAGAAATATCTCCCTGCATGTGTCCTTGATGTTTGCATATATATAAAGAGCAATGATTTCATGCAACCGTTGTATAGTAATATGATGTAACAACTTTAAAAAACCATCTTGTGTCCATTTGTTTGATTTAAATTTTTAAGTATGCATTTTTTCATTTTAATGAACAATTATAAAAAAAAATAAAATTGAAAACATAATTTAGAAAGTATTTTTTAGTTCAATTAATATAGGCCGTTCATTTTGGTGAGATTTTTAGATTTAGGTCTTAAAAAGATTTTTTCATTTCTATTTTTTTTTGGATGACTTTATTATCATTAGATGAACAATGTTAGAAAAGAAAAAAATGGTTTTGAGTTTATAAAGGTTAAGATTTTAAAATTCACAAAATGAATAGTCTAGATTCGTTTTTGGAGGGGATTTATTTTGACTATATCTAGGGTTTAAATTGAATTTTTTTTTTTTGAGATTGATTATTGAGATGAAGAGAGTGTGTGTGCAAAATTTGAGGTCATACAAATATCACAAACATGATTTTCTAAAAGTGTCGTTTCATTATATTATGATACAACCGTTGCATTGGATCATTGCTTTCGATAAATTGTTTTAAAAGAAATTATAGGAATCCCCTAGCTCGTGGGCTCAACTTTCTAAGCATCTCCCCTAGGTACTTTTTAACTATAACCAAATACTATTCTTTTTGGTCTCGTAAGTAAAAAAATAGTTTCTTTTTTTTATGAAAAGACCCCTATCCAAATGCACATTTCTTTGTTTTTGGGTCCCCGTTGTAGCCAACCTGGCAAAATTTGGACAGGCTCTCAATCCCTATTAAAGCGTGTTAAGCATAACGTGCACCGGATTAGTTTTTACAGGGACAAGCGGCAAGCTAGTCTGATATATATTGTGTTCGATTGAAAAAAAAAATAAAAAGGAGGAAGGAAAGGAAAAGAGAAGCGTTAGTTTAGAAACGAGGTATTTTTGTCAAAATAAAATAAAAGACTTATTCTTTCATTTTGGGGGTGGATGTAAACAAATAATATTTTTGAGATTAATGATATGGTTTAAAAAAAATTGACGGTGGTATACCTTGAAACTTAATTCAAGGCGCATCAATAGTTTCCCCATTGATTTCATGTTGGCATGCATGCGTGTCCACATAAAACCTTTGCAATCCGACTTAGTTGGATGATGGCTATTGCATGGACATGTTGCAATCTCCATAGTCTAACTAAGTTGGACGCGGTAGGTTACATGGGGGCCAAGTGGGCCCGTCAGCACAAAAATCTTGTTCTTAATCTATAACTTTGGGTAAGTGCTTGTCAGCATAAAAATATAGTCTTGTTTGTCAAGAGATTCTATGCTCCCTAGGGAGCATTTCGGACATTCAGGTAAAACCTATCTAGGAGCATTCTTAGGAAACCCCTCAATCTAGCAACTAATTTTCTTATTTCTTTTTTTTTCATATGCACTCTTTAATTGAAACAAATAACTTCCTCATATTGATTAGAGACCATGTAAGTTTTGGATGGCCTTATTTCAAAGGCATCATATATTTGGAGGGGAATAGATGATTGTAGATTGCTTATGGTGAACAACATTAGAATGGTAGTGGGGGATGGAGGCAATACGTATCAATACTCAAAACTACCTTAAATGGAGTACTTTTTAGCCCAAGGAAGCCAGATGAGATGATGTGGGAACCAGTGTTCAACTAATCGGGCGCATCTCTTTCGGATTTGCTTGAGTAACTCGGGCTTGCCACCTTGGGGAGCTCAAGTATTCCCGAGATGGGTGTCCAACTCGAGGATCTTAAAATAATTTACAAAAATTATAAAAAACTCAAAAAAATAATAAATCTATTTGTAACATGTTTTATGTCATTTTGGCAAAGAGTGAATACTTATTTTTAGATTTTCCCCTTTTTTGGATTATTTTAAAAATATTATAGATCACAAATTGATTTTTTAAAATCTATTTTTTTTTCTAATTTTTAATTTCATTTAGATGTGTTTTGTTTAATAGTACTTTACACATATATTTTCTATTTTTTTGGATTTTTTTTTTGAAATTTTTAACACATTTTTTGCTTTCCTGGGTACCTGCCCAACTTAGGTCGGGTACTCGGACCCAGCCCATTGCCAGTTCCGGCCGGTTAGAGCAATCGAACACTGGTGGGAACTCAGTCCTTCCGGTGAATTCACAACTAAATCTCTTTACAAATTGCTATTCAAGTTGAGGAGCCTTCAGACAGGGAGCGAATTACGTAATGGACTTTACCAGCCCCTTACTGAACACAAGCCTTCTTGTGGCTAACTTCTAGGGGAAAGGCATCGAGGATGAGAACACCATTGACCATCTCTTTTCTTCATTGCTTAATATGAATGGTACGGAAAGAGCGTAATCGTAGATTGTTTCAAGGAGCGTTCATGGAAGTCTGTCGAATAAAGTTAGATATCTTGGTTGCAGTTGCATCATGGACAATGGTGTAAGGAAGGAATTTGGGGGAGTGACCAAGGAAGTCAAATACGGTTGATACAAAGTTGGTGGCAAAACTGTATAATAGAAAACCAGCAATGGAGAAGATGGCAACTGCCCAAAATGGTTGGATTAAACTCAATTTTGATGGCAGCACTAGAGGCAATCTGGGGGCTGCCAGCTTAGAGTTATTCTAAGGGACATGAGAGGTCAAACGCTTCGCATAAACTTGGGACCATGCCAAGAGTCTAGTGCCGCTGAGCCCGAAATTAAATCTCTGTTGCATGCAGGGTATGAGATGCCTGTTGAAAGGTAGTGGAGGGTCACTCCTCTAATGTAAGTATGTGGTGCAATAGAATGGTAAGTCCTCCATGGAGATCTATTTAAATTCTAGATGAAATTAGGGAGTTGGAGGTGGGAAGGGAAGTGAGGTATAACCTCGTGTATAGGGAGAAGAACCAAGATCCGGATCGGCTAGCTAGGGAATGTGCCCAAAGGGTAGAATTACCAGTCTGTTGGGAACAAAGCAAGAGTCTTAATCGATCTCTCTCAAGTAAATAAAAGCCTAGGAATCGGTTCTCGGCTTGATTAGTTAGTAGTTGACGTCAAGTTCGATTCCTACCACTGAACTATATATATAAAAAAAGAGTAAATAGAAGCTCAATTTGGTATTTTGAGTGCATAATTTTTGCCGTCTTCAATCTCAATTATCCTGGGATGAGGTTTTGTACATATATTATGAATTTAAGATGCATAATTGATTGATTCGTTAATGAAACTCATGTTAACAGGTAACCAAAACAAAAAAAAAAATCCTCAAAATCTATTCTCTTTTTTGGATCCTATATTTCTATTCGTGCTATTACTAAACGTCTGGTGTCTCTAGTTTCCCTTCAGGAAAAATATACAATGAGACCATTTATCTTTGGTAGAAGGTGGTAACAATTAATTTTGATCATTGGATGTGAAATTTGATGGTTGCATTTATTCTATTAGCCAAGCTCAAACTTCAAAAGAAATTTTCTCAAACTTTGTGACATGCCCAATCTATCAGATTTTACATCGGATTGTGGTAAGTAATTGTGACCTCCATGTGTTAAATGTAAACGGTCTCATTATATACAATCCCTTCTCTTTAAATGGTGGTTGAACACCTTGTGGTAGGTTCTTAATAATAGCGGAGAAGGAAGAGGAATCACACTTAAGGCTGAATAGGCTACAGCCAGCCAAGGCCAAACTCGGCCACAAACTTGGATTTGGGTCGGGTTTGTGCCTAGCCTGAATCTAAAAGGGTTGCCTAAGCTCAGCTTGACCTGAAAAGGATCGTGTTGGTCTTGAGCCATAATATTTGGATATAACAAAATATATATAAATATATGTTATATATTTTTGGGTCAGCTGACCGAGGCCAGGCCATTGGCGGCCCTACCCTGAGTGATGGAATGAAGCAAGCATTTCCTTAATCAAGAATGAATGGGGAAGACTAAGTATTCCATTCTTAATGGTACAAACAAACAAGGCTTTAGCTACAAACGCCTATTTACTCTGTTTGGATCTGAAACCTAAATTCTGGACGTATCCAGATCTAGGTATGGATCCAATATTTGGATCCGATGAGTTGAATAGGTGACTTATCTATCGGATAAAGATAAACTTCTAATATAACCCCTCAATTCCTTAAACAAGCTGCCATGATTGAAGGAAGAATATAGAACACCTATCTCTTACTATCTTTGATCCTTTCTCTTCTAATATGTAAAAACGAATGATATTTTTTATCCAAAATATTTGATTTATTTTATCACAAAAACATCAAAAAGCTATATAAATCGTCTTGAATATTTATTAAGAATTCCTGACTTCCCAAACATCTCAAAACGATTATCAAATTATTTTATTCAAAAGAATTTAGGAGAAAATTGGAATGGAGGGGCGTGTGGGCCTGTGGAGGCCTAATAGGCCCCATGCCCCACATATACTGTCCCATGGGTGGACGCTTGACCCTCGGGTCCCATGTGGGTTCAATAATTTTGGCAACCCTCATTAACATGTATTACAAAAAAGGTGTACGGTTGCAACGGAAACTGTTGAAGTTGGGTTACGGTCATTTCCAGCCTCCATTGATCGGACGGCGAGGATTATGCAACTCGTCTAATGAAAAAGAACACCAACCCTACTTTTCTCTCTCTTACTTCTGCATCTACCCACGGTATTTTCTTCTCTCTCTATCAACTTCTCCATCTCCACTGGATTCTCCCATTTTTCCTAACACTCTCTTACTTTTTCAAACTTCTCACTCCGAACCTCTTTGGCCTTTCTTCTTCTCCCGGAGAAAGAAACCCTAATCCTTTTTCAAAATAAGGAAGATGAACCAATTTATTGCAGAATACTCTCTCTCTCTCTCTAAAATACAGAACGGGTTTTTTCTCTAGAGTGGGTTTATCTCAAGACAAGATTTTTCTCTATGATTGGAGTGAGTTTATCTAATGGGGTGGTGTTCTGCTTTGCTCCTGCTAAAGGGATGGTTTGCAGTTATTCTTCCATGCCAATGCAAGGTATGTTCATAATCATCACCATTTTAGGGTTTCCCCTGTTTTCTTTTTTTCTTTTAATAGAGAGAGAGAGGTTTTATTTTCTTAGGGATCCAAATAGACCAACATCTGTGGTCTTTCTTGGTTTTTTTTGCTTTTTATTTTTATCACAGTTAAAATAAATGATTCAATTGGCATGGTAGGATTGATATAGATAACCCTGGGTTTTCTTTTATTGACTCCATTTGGATGTATTTATCTTACAATGTCAATGCCAGGTATGTTCATAACCATCACCATTCTACGGTTTCCCTATTTTCTTTTTTTCTTTTAACAGAGAGAGGTTTCATTTTCTTAGGGACCCAAATAGGCCAAAATCTCTAGAAATAGCAGAAATCGATGGATTTTGATGGTCCTCTGGTGGTCCAAGTTTGGGTAATTTCATTCTTTAAGCTGATTAATTTGTGATCATCACTCTTGGTTGGAGTGGAAATGGGCGATTATTTTCTTTTGCATAGCTCTGAATATTTTGATGCATTGCTTGCTTAAATTTCCATGGCTATGAAACTGTTTATTGTTGTTGTATTGTATGCGGGACTCTATGTTTGTGGTTGCTCTGGAAGGTTTGAGAATTTCCGTTTTGGGTTATGTTTTTGTTGTGAATAAATACTCAAATTCTTTAGAAGATTGATAGCCTTGCAATTTCGCCTGGTTAGAAAGGTAGCAATATCTCTGTCTCTAGACCTACTTTCGGAATAATCGGTTGTCTCAGATTTGAAATTGTTCTGACCTCATTACTGAGGAAAGGCTACTTCTCTCAGGCTGAATTATTGGGGTGTGACGATGTGTTATAATGACGTTTTTATGTCCTTCTATTGGAGATGGCCAAATAACCTTAGATTAAAGACTTGGTCGGTCTCTCTCTCTCTTTTATTTTATCTTATGAGACCCTCCCACACTCATGTGTGTAGGACTCTAAAGGATCACCATTAAATTTAGTACATATCTTTATAAAAGTCGAGTCCCATACCCATGTAATAATTTTTTTAGAGATCTGTACCAAATTTAATAGTTATTATTTGGGGTACTATATACATGGATGTGGGAGGTTCTCGTAGGATCGTTACTCTTCATATGGTTGGTGTTTTTATCTCTCTCTCATCTCTGCCAGTCAGTGAGTCATGGAGAGTTTCCCCCCATTAATACTAAGCAGTGAACTTAGAGTTAGTTTTTCTACTACCAATTTGGCCTATTTTTTATTTTATAGGGCCTTAAGTTTGTCATATCTAGCTTGTGTGGCTTCGTAACTAGTAAGGCAGTTGAAATTTGTGACTGATATGGTTGCCTTCATTTACGTCTTTTCTGATGACAATTTTGTGTTTAAAAGCATAAGGAATATCTCCTTCTAGGCATACAATCCTCCTGTTTAGTCACTCAAGTCTCAATGAGAAGCTAAGTTTACCATAGTCCCCTAGGTAGCCTGTGCCCGGGAGTCTAGAGATGAGACTGTTGAACAAAGGGATGTATGCCTATAAATCCTCCATATTAAAACAAGGATCTTTTAGAGCAAATATATTTTTATACAAGAATGGTGAAATATGACTTTTTTATTTTGGTTTTCCTTTTATTCTTTTTTTATTGTAGTGAAGAATGGCCCGTTATTGTTACATGATAAATGTTGAAGTAAATTTGATCCAAATGATACGGGGAACGATTTAATTCACTTACTGTGTAACCTCTTCGGAAGGGTTGGTTTGTTTGTGACTTTAAAAGAGATTGTATTGCTAGCTATGAGTATTCATGATGGGGTCATAACTATTTGGTTTTATCTTTTTTTTCTTGCTAGATTTAGTAATATATTTGAACACAATGAGAATGGGAATTTGAGCGAGGCTGGTAAGTGATAATGCGTTTTCCAATTTTGATGCCAAGGAATTCAAATGTAGTTCCTAATGGGCACGTAAATGGTTATTTAAATGCTTATTTATTCCCAAATTCTTGTTCAAGTAATTCTGCTTATTTTATTTTAATAGTGATTCAAGTAATTCTTATTCAAGAAGACTTTTGTTATAAATTTCAAATAGTTAACCTAATCAGCGAATAATTCATTAATTTAGATGGGTTTGCCTAATTTTGATCTTTTCATATAAATAATGCAAGTATTCACAATCAAGTTATATACATTTGTTAAGTTGTGGTTGGTATTGTGAAGTAATTCCAATATTTTATACTTCTTCTTTGTGTTCACAAGCTTTAAACAACTATATGTTTCTTGGTGTGCATGTAACTGGTTATTTGGATACTCAAATTTTTTAATTCCACTAATGTGTTTCTTTCCTTTTGGAAGCCATTCAAATAATTATTACAAAAGCAAATTTTTGTTCTTAATTTCAAGTTGTTATATATTTATCAACAACATGTTGGTAATTCATTTATTCATACGGATGTGCAAAATATTTTGCTGACAATATGAACTACAAACACTTTTAATTTTACAAAATAAGAGAAACTATGTAATTTTGTTTTGATCCTTTGTGCTGTGTTTATTAGGCTTTTGTGAAGATTCATTCTAGAGGATAAGAATCCAAAGCTAAAGCCATTGATCTCAAGCCCCTCATCAACATTACCTTTTGAGCTTAACTAATAGCCTAAATAGTGTATGATGGCATGAGTCTTGAGGATTTTTCAGAATTGTTCAGACGGTGGTGGAAGGGCTACTCTAAGCAAAGCAAGCGCGTCTTTGCCTTACTTGACCATGATTTGGGCAAGATCTCAATATGCAAATGACATGCACAAATCTAACATGAAGTGTCTCCTTAAGTAGTTTGTGTTGGTTGTCTAAAGGGTAAAATTCTGGTTTATAATCCCCAGGAGGTTCAACAAGAGTGCATCCCTTGTTTGTGAACTTTATTATTCTTATATGTTGAATGCACCTCTTTCACGCATTTCTATTTTTTAGTTACATAACTTAGGAGAGAGAGACAAAGAGAGCACATTTGGTATCGATTGTGATGAAAGAGCGGGAGCATATGGTATCAATCGTGATGAGAGAGAGTGTATGTGGGAGGATAGACTCCTACATATCCCACATCCCAACAAATCTATTGCATCAGTTGGGACCTGAAATAAGCTCATTTGTAAAAAAAAAAAAAAATGAACAAGAGAAGATAGTTTAAAAGGAAAAGTTTTATATAAGGTTGCATCTTTAAAATGTAGAATCACATATGCACCTCAAGATTCTATCGAAAATGTTGTTTTAATGTTGAACAAGCTCTCTAATCAATCATCTCGACATCGAGATCTATGAATATGAAAAAACAAAAGTTTTTGAATATCGGAAATAGTGTAGATTGGAAAATATTATCTAGACCGTCCATTTTCAAGATTTTCATATATTTATAGGTCTACTTGATTTTAACCATTTTTGTAATTTGAAATTTTCTAATTAGATATGAAAATAGATTTTAGGATAATACTAACAATTTTTTATAACAAAATTACATGTTATGATAAAATTTTAAGGTGCTCCTTAATTGGATTGTTTAATGTTGCAACCTTATAGAAACTGTACCTTGGATTAAAATTGAGTAGACACATCAACCTAGTACATTAGACCCATTAATATGCTCATTTATGTATATATATAAAAAAAGTTAATGGTTGGACAAACTTGCCGCTTATTAAGAAAAAGCTTGGACAAAATATTCAAGCTTTCCTGATTAAGAAATGCATTAGGAAGTTAAAGGTTGCATTGTCAATTTATGTAGCAGTAGGTCCAATGAATCAAATTATGCAGCAGTATGTCCAATACTTCACATCTTTTTAGCATAAAATTATCATGAACATTATCAATAGACTATGTTGAAAAAATGTTATGTTTTCCACAAAATGTCATTTTCCATACTTTTCCATGCATATCATAAGGGCTCAAATTTAATACCTCTGTTTTCTACAGTGATCCATTCTTATATACATAGAAAATTATCACACACTTAATTAATACACACTTGTTTCTTACACAAGCTTCTTACACAACGTCATACCTTGCAAGGTAACTAACATCATAACTACCAAAAAAAATATGTAAGTAGATATCCAAAAAAATGTGTAATTACATATCAAAAAGTCAATTACATATCAAATTAAAGGCCAATCATTGTTGCTCCTTAGCCACGGCGCTTTGAGTGTTACCCATGCTCCTTGGGAAGTTACTTGGGCCCTCGACAGTGACGCTCCTGTACCAAAACATAAAAGGAAAACAACTCAATAATATTTGGAGCATCTAACATAGCAATTTTCTTGTAATAGATTCTATTATTAAGATCGTTTTTTAAACAATATTTCACAAGTTGGAGCTAAGTGACTAACTAACACAAAATTGTTCATAATCATTAAACTTGAGTCATCAAAGTATTAAAGAAACAATAAATAATACTTCAATTAGCTTTTAAAACCTAAACTCACAACTATGAAATATGATTGATCGTACCTTGCACAATTACGCCTATCATGACCTATGACTCCATTGTATCAAATTATGCAGCAGCAAGTCCAATACCTCACATCTTCTTAGCATAAACAATGACAAATTACCACGAACATTATCAATAGCCTATGTTGAAGAAAGGCTATGTTTTCCAGAAAATGTCATCTTCCATACTTTTCCATGCACATCATAAGGACTCAAATTTAATACATCTGTTTTCTACAGTGATCCATTCTTATATACCTAGAAAATTATCACACACTTAAATACACACTTTCTTCTTACACAAGCTTCTTATACAAATGTCATACCTCGCAAGGTAACCAACATCAAAACTACCTAAAAAAATATGTAATTAGATATCCAAAAAAATGTGTAATTACATATCAAAAAAGTAATTAGCTATCAAATTAAAGGCCAATCATTGTTGCTTCTCAGTAACGGTGCTTTGAGTGTTACCCATACTCCTTGAGGAGTTACTTGGGCCCTCGACAATGACGCTCCTGTACCAAAACATAAAAGGAAAACAACTCAATAATATTTGGAGCATCTGAGAAAGCAATTTTCATGTAATAGATTCTATTATTAAGACCATTTTTTAAACAATATTTCACAAGTTGGAGCTAAGTAACTAACTAACACAAAATCGTTCATAATAATTAAACTTGAGTCATCAAAGTATTAAAGAAACAATAAATAATACTTCAATTATCTTTGAAAACATAAACTCACAACTATAAACTATGATTAATCGGACCTTGCACAATTACGCCTATCATGACCTATGACTCCAATGGATCAAATTATGCAGCAGCAGGTCCAATACTTCACATCTTCTTGGCATAAACAATGACAAATTACCATGAACATTATCAATAGCCTATGTTGAAGAAAGCTATGTTTTCCACAAAATGTCATATTCCATACTTTTCCATGCATGTCATAAAGGCTCAAATTTAATACCTCTGTTTTCTACAGTGATCCATTCTCATGTACATAGAAAATTATCACAAACTTAAATATACACTTGCTTCTTACACAAGCTTCTTACACAAACGTCATACCTTGCAAGGTAACCAACATCAGAACTGCCAAAAAAAATATGTAAGTAGATATTAAAAAAAATGTGTAATTACATATCAAAAAATCAATTAGATATCAAATTAAAGGCCAATCATTGTTGCTCATCAGCTACGGTGCTTTGAGTGTTACTCATACTCCTTAGGGAGTTACTTGGGCCCTCGACAGTGATGCTCCTGTACCAAAACATAAAAAGAAAACAACTCAATAATATTTGGAGCATCTGAGAAAACAATTTTCATCTAATAGATTCTATTATTAAGATCATTTTTTAAACGATATTTCACGAGTTGGAGCTAAATAACTAACACAAAATTGTTCATAATCATTAAACTTGAGTCATCAAAGTATTAAAGAAATAATAAATAATACTTCAATTAGCTTTGAAAACCTAAACTCACAACTATGAAATATGATTAATCGTACCTTACACAATTACGCCTATCATGACCTATGACTCCAATGCATCAAATTATGCAGCAGTAAGTCCAATACTTCACATTTTCTTAGCATAAACAATGACACAATTACGCCTATCATGACCTATGACTCCAATGCATCAAATTATGCAGCAGTAAGTCCAATACTTCACATTTTCTTAGCATAAACAATGACAAATTACCATGAACATTATCAATAGCTTATGTTGAAGAAAGGCCATGTTTTCCACAAAATGTCATCCTCCACACTTTTCCATGCATATCATAAGGGCTCAAATTTAATACCTCTGTTTTCTACAGTGATCCATTCTCATATACATAGAAAATTATCACACATTCAAATACATACTTGCTTCTTACACAAATAGATTCACTGTCATACCATGCAAGGTAACACACTTAAATAGATTATATTATTAAGATCATTTCTTAAACAATATTTCACAAGTTGGAGCTAAGTAACTAACTAACACAAAATCGTTCATAATCATTAAACTTGAGTCATCAAAGTATTAAAAAAATAATAAGTAATACTTCAATTAGCTTTGAAAACCTAAACTCACAATTATGAAATTTGATTGATCGTACCTTGCACAATTACACCTATAATGACCTATGACTCCACAACCACCACACTTTCTCTTACTTGTTCTCTCTTCGTACCGAGGTTTGATTCTCAAATGGGTAGGTGGTCGTCTCTTCGGCTTTGCACAAGTTGAAGCCTTTATAGTCAAATGTGGGTTGGAAGCTATGGAGAGGATGGGATCCACACAAAGGGCAGGTGTTCTTAAGGACATAGGGCTACTAGGGGTAGGAGAGACTTATTTTGTGGAAGCTTTCTCCTTGTCCACTCTAGCAGCAAGCTTGTCGCATGCCTCATCTATAACCATCTTTGCGTATTCATATACTCTAGGACTCACGGCCCCATTAGCTAATAGCATGTTGCACCGTTGAAATAGATTATTGTAGCACATGGAATAGGCATCCTCATGATTGGCCCTTACTTGAATTCTAAAACCATCACGAGCAACCCCCTTTGTCACATCCTTTGTCCATCGCTTCATTATATAGTATTGGGGCAACTCAATGATATTTTTTGAAACAAATACCTTAAGTATGTGACTACAAGGGATACCCATGTGCTCACATAGATGGCAGCTACATGTTATTTTCTCCTCATTATTACTGAATACAATTGTATGGGCAGGGTCGCATGCCCCATATTCTTTCAAACTGAAAGTGCATATGATCCCATCATTCTCTTGCACTTCACAAGTAAGATCAGTGGCCTTTATCAACTCTGGCTAAAAGAAGTTTTTAAAGATAGTTGGGGTGTAAATTGAGCCATTTGCCTTTTCATGCGGGTCGCAATCTTCATAACTGGTGTTTCATTATGAGATTTGAAGTCTGCACTGTTTTTCTCATCAATTTTTTTATCAATTAGCTCTTGAAGTCGGCTAACAAATGTAGTCAAGTTAGTATGGGAATTTATATATGCCTTAATGTCCTTATTCATGGCTTCGCTTCTTCCACTAGTCCTATTGACAACCGAGAAGCAATCTTGCAAATATACATATATCCACTGGTGTTGGATTTCATATAAGGACTGCATCCCATCATTGTTTATTCATATCTTTCTATCATTCTTTGCCACTCATCTTCAAATTCCATCATGGTGGTGTATGGTCAAGACACTTGTATAAATCCCCACAGAATGATGGATGTTTGCGCTCAACTTGCACTATTTTTTGTTCAATTTTTTGTTTAACATGCCATCTACACAAGCGATGTCGGGATTCCGAGAATACATTTTTTATTGCAAGGGCCATTGCCCTATCTTGGTCTGTGATAATTGTCTTGGGTTGGCATCCATTCATCATCTTGAGCCACTTTTTGAACAGCCATGTAAAAGACTCCTCATCTTCTCTATGGAGCCAAGCACATCCTAATAATATAGTTTTCGTGTGGTGGTTTCCTCCTAAAATTGGGGCACATGGTATCCCATAAGCATTGGTTTTGTATGTTGTATCAAATATAATTACATCCCCAAAGAACTCGTAAGTGATCCTTGATTTTGCATCAACCCATATCACATTGGTTAAACGCCCATCTCGTCAACTTGTATCTTGTATGCAAATAATGGGTTCATGGCACTCTTAGTAGCAAAGAATTCCATCAAACCCTCTGCATCCCCACCTACCAATTTAGATTTGTTTTTCCGATTGTTATATATTGCATTCTTGCAATCTACTTCCACAAAAGGGAGACTCTTCGGACCTCCAACCTGTGTAGCCAACACTTTTGTTATCTTTGAGGCAGTTAACCCACATGAGTTATACATGTAGATCATCTCTCTTATGGCCTTCGAAATTGTACGATGTGACCAAAGGAGATGGACTTTGGATGGTGAAGTAAAGGCATGAGAATGATCTTTTTCGTGTTTCGAAATGAATCATATGCCATATTCATCTTTCTTTATTCTTAGCTTTGCTTGACACTCTATCCTTGTATAGGGTCGAGATTGATTCCCCTCATACTTCTTGTGCCACAGACCTTGTTGTGAACATACATATTCACGAGCAATGACCGACCCATCTTTTATTGATCAATGAGTTGGAGAACGTCGAACACTAAAACCCATTCTTTTTACATATTTATTATAAAAATCAAATGCAGCTTCAAGAGATTCAAACCGCATACCTTCTTGTGAAACCTTATCATTGCATTCCAAAGTTAGTGGCTCTACCATGCAAGTCTTATCTTGACTTA
Source organism: Amborella trichopoda (assembly GCF_000471905.2). The sequence goes on along the minus strand of NW_006498527.1, from coordinate 749,720 downwards.
TATAAGAGTCGCTGCCATTGTGTCACCATCCACATGAATAATATCGTTTGTTTCATTGTTGTTATACTTTTCAATAACATGAATATTTGAAATACTCTCCGCCTCCATGTCAATTATGTTTTTTGTGTCCAGCTTTAGGTCCATCCTATTTTATTGGCCCATAAACATAAGAAGAAATTCTAATTAGACATTTATTGACTCGTTTTAAGTCAGAATTATTCAAAAAATTATAGAGCTAGAATTAAAGATTCTCCTTATACTGCTCTTTTGACACTCCTAATATTTCTGAGATGGTTATCTTCATCACATACAACAATAGCAACAAAACCATGAATACATAAATATCATAAGGGTACTACCAACATACACATTCTCTCTTTACATACTCATTTATACACATAAAAAATTCTTACTATACAAATAAACTTTCTTCCTCATTCATATACAAAAAATATTTAATATTCTCATAAAGAGTAGTGCAACTAGCATGTTGCTGCAAATTTATAGAAAAATTGCAATATCTCTAATCACCAACATTTCATAACATCATCCATATATAATTCCTATTAATCCATGCATGTAATGTACATTGACAAGTACATAACACTCATTTATCTGGGATAAATGAGTTCAAAATTGAAAAACAAAATATAAACTTAAATTAATGGGTTGAGAAAATATTTAGCTTTATCTAACATGCTGCAAATTTACAGAAATTGTGTAGCATCTCCAATCGCCACCATTTCAAAATCCATTTACCATACACAATAGTTTTGGTATTTGTAATTCTTAGGAAACTTATTCAATTGAGTGATTAAAATATTTTATTCTTTTTATTTTCCAGACATATTGGTTTGATTTCTTTTATTTGCCAGGCCTGATTCAAGTTGATTTAATAGGTGGATTAAGAGATTAGACAATTTGTAGCCCAATTCCAAAGTAAATAACAAAACTAAATCAACCAAATTGTCAATCTTGAATTGAAAATGATTTTCTCGTAGTTCACGCTAAATTGATCACCATTTATGCAAAAAATATTTTTCCCCATAACAAAAAGTAAAAGAAAAAACTAAAAATAAATTCAGTGATTGAACCCAAGTTTTTTCAAAAAACTGTGGACTTTGCTAAAATAAACATCCACTAAATTCAAGCAAGTAATGGATACATTAATAATCTCTTTACATGGAACAAAATGAGGTGGAAGAAAATTTTAAGGCAAAAAAAAGAGAGCAAAAAAAACGAGCAAATAGCTTAGATGCACTAGAACATTGATTTGTGCAAAATAATCTTCACATGGGCAAAAAAAATACCCAAAGAAATCACCAACAAAAAAAGAAAGTAGCTCATATGTACCAAAATAGCTAATTGGGGAAAACAAATTCTTCTTTAGGGCATAAAAAAAAACTTGAGAGATTATTCTGGATTTCGAACTCTAAAACCCATAATAGAGAGACGGCTTAATTGAGGTGCTAGAATTGCAATGGTTGTAGAAGATTTCGAATGGCAGCAAATGCCAGTAGTGAGAGTCATTGAACTTTTTCTGAACTTTGCAATTCCTCCTTGAATTGGGCTAATTTTGAATGGTAGCAAATGCCCATTGGACCATTTATAACACAAGCCCTAATGGTCTCCTTCAAGCATCTCTCTTTGTGCCTCTCTCTGTCTCAACTTTTCTTCTATATGCTCTTCCTGTTTCTCTCAATCTTCTTTCTGTGTACCCTCTCTCCGCCTTCTCTCTCTAAAGTACTGGGGCCTTTTCTAATCCTAACCCTAATGCTCTCCTTCTATCTTCTCTTTGTACCTCTCTCTTTAAAGGGCTCTTTCCATCCCTAGTGATGAACCTCTCTGTACCTCTCTCTAAAGGGTTTTGCGATGAACTTGATGGACAAAGAGAGTTGTCCAAGAGGATAGAGAGAGAATTTGGTAAAAAGTTCTGATGATGGAGAGAGAGATGTCTAAGAGAATAGCAAGAGAATTTAGAGGGAAATTGAAAATGGCAACCGGAGCTTTCTATTTACTAGTTTCCCATCTCTTCTTTCTTTTTAAAATATCCACTGTTCATTTTATTGGACGGTGAAGAAAATTGCAACCGTAAGTGTTGCAATAGGGTTGTAACCTTATTAAAACTTTTCCCTTATAAAAATGTCTTTTGAATTTTTAAAAGTAAAGAGTACATTTGTTTTGAATTAAAAAATTGATAATACAAAATAAAATATATAGTGCAATTTAAGAAGTTCCTTTTTGTGATCCATTCTAAAATGCAAACAAGCGTTATTAAAAAAGAATTGGATTCATTGGGTCAGGATTATACAAATTTCTTAAAGCACTCTATCTATGCTAGTTCTTGCATTCCATGGTCTATCTTCTCAAGCCAACTCAACAAAATTTTGTAGTTAATCACAATGACTCATGATTAGTCCATCAAATCAAATGTGTGAATTACATGTTCTCTTTAAGGATAAGTCATGTCTCAAATAGAAATGTCCACACTATAGCAATGATGCAGGGGGCCTCTCTTCAACACATGTACACATACTAGCCTAATGTGTCGCTTCCTATATATGGGATTAGCATATGTACATGATTGTTTCATGATAATGTTGAGGATTTGGCCTTTGTCCTCACAAGCAAAAAACTGTATTTATGAGACGGCCCACCTCCTAACTAATCCACCATGGGCATCTCTAAACTTAACAAGAGCTAACATTGCAAACCCATCAAGGTTGTGTTTTATACTTAGGGATGAACGGTTCCAAACTCCATCACTAGGCCTAGATCGCCTAGGTTGAGTGAGTCAACAAGCACTACCAAGCATGCCTTCATGGCCCCATACAGACCGCACTCCCTTTGGAGTATATATCAATGTAGTTTATTTTTTACATGCTCACAAGGCCCTTGAAGCCACAAATCCTAAGATTCCCACTCAACTTTTGAAGGCTTTACAATCTATCTCTTTCTCTCTCTCCCTCTCTAAAATCTCTCACCCCTATTACAATCTCTCTCAAGCTCGCTACAATAAAGATATTGGGTAAACAATTACCTTTCTCATCTAAGGATGCTCAATCTCTCCTTCTCAGATCTTACCCCGAATATCATAATAGGCCACATTGATATGTTTGGATTTCTTATCAAACAGTAGCTCCGCTGCCACATAGATCGAAAAATCCTCTTGCACTCACAATACTTAAGAGTCGAATCTAAGCTGAATATGAAATTTCTTCAATCGCTTCTTTTGTAGCTAAACAAGAAGCCACATAATTGGTTTCATAGTGGACAATACTACAACATCATTTTTCTTTGAATATCAAGAAATGACTACTTCATGAAATATGAACAAGTATTCCAACAGGGATTTTAAGACATCTAGATCCCCTTGGAAGTCTAAAGCTAAATCTTTGTATATCTCGAGTATCAGAGCCACAAAAAAAAGATAAAAGGTGCAATATGCGAATGCTCCTGCTCAACCCAAAATGACTGGGTTCTCTCTTTGAAACATCGACAGCATAACAAACAAGGACTGGGTTCTCTCTCAATGCCCTCATGGTCATGCCAATATGCTTGTTTTCTAAGCCTCACATAATATCCCTCTTACCTGAGTTTACAATTGCAGACAAGATCCTACTACACTTGTCTCTTGGTTGTATTCCTTTACAAACTAAAGGATCTAATCCACATAATCTATTCGAAGGAAACCTTGTATATTTGTTATACTTAAGACATTCCGTATGGTTTATGGCCGAGGTAGTCGCGGATTCAATAACTATCTTTCTAATCAAATTAGGTTCTAGATCCATTTGAAAAATATTAAGTCAAGATGTATAACTGTTTAGCATCGCACACATGAGCAAACTTGATGTTCTTATGAATGGCATCCCTAAAAATATTTCAAAGACTCAATGTTTTTTCTTTTTAGCAAAATTCTGTTGACTTGGAATTTATTTCACAAAAAAAAAAAAAGAAAGGGTGAAGACTCATTAGGACACACATTTTTACGAACCTATCCATCTAGTCTCAACAACATTTATTGTTCTCAATTTATCCAATTCACTTTCTTTAAAAATAAAACAATGGAAAAAATCGTCAGTTTTTGAAAGCCCAATATTTTATCTTAATCATTTAATTATTTTAATTACCTCATTGATATTATCATGTCCCATACATAATTATGATTTATGAGTCATCAAGACTATCCATATTATATCCCAAAAGAAAAAACTAAAGACCCAAAAGAAAGCTAGATAGCTACTAAAAAAAAAAAACCTTGACATTTACATTATTGCATGCTACCATGGCAACTTCAAGAGCCAGGATGAGATTCTTATCTTATGCAGCTCACCACATCTCTATTGAGGATCATAGATATCAATTCAAAAAGTGGGGTTTTGTTGAGGTAATTCATGTTGGCACATCAAGCTTAAAATGTACTGCATGTTTTTGAATGAGTCAGCGCCCATGCTTAGTGTTTGAGACTTAGGCCACAGACCTTGAATTAGAACACCAAGTCATATCACTTGTGCTTAGTATCTTAAGTAGTTCTGGTATGTGGAGAAGCTCTTTCCATCTTGTAGCACCTATCATTTATGTCCTTGCTCTCTATATTCTATGAGTTTAACCAAGATACACTTCTTCATACTTCAAAATTAGAGGATTAAGATCAGGTTTTCACTCAGAGGGTAAGCTAGTTCCTGAAACTCCTTTCCCTGTATGACTTAACCATTGTAAGGTTGGATAGTTCTCGTACCTTTTGTCCGCTCGAGCTTGCGGTAGCACGTTTCAATCTTTATTTTTATTTCTTATGAACTTATGGCCTCAAGAAGGATGATACAAGCCTTGGAGAATCACAAGATCACTTTCCGTAATACGTCTGAAATAGAGCTTCAGAAAAAGAAAAAAAAGACAAAAAAAAAGAAAAAAAAAAAAAGAGAGAATAAACAGTAGTAAAAGTGAACAAAGATGGAACAAAAAAAAAAAATATTATGGCAAGATATCATTGGATGTGATTTCCTCATATTGTGCACAAAACGGTGTAAATTTTTATATCAGTAGAGAAAGTGGGACCAGTCAAATTACGGATAAAAAACAAGTTCAGATGTGATCATATCTACCTTCTTTTAGATCCACTAGTAGCGCCAACTGAGTTTTCACACTGAATTAATCCTTAAAAGCTATATCTATAAATAAACTATGAAAAATTAAATTAAAATAAATAACTAATTAAATAAAGAAACGTTGAGATACTTACTTGAAGAACTCGGAGTTGGAGCTTGTGTCAGGATGGCGGTTGTTTATACCTCTATCCCTTCTCCTTCGCCTTAAAGATTTGGGGACGTATAAGATCTTGTTCCTATCTTTATTTTATGGATTTTATAGATAATATTTAGTGGAAAATTTGGCATGTAGAGAATTCCTAGATCTAGGGTTTAGGTTAGAGGAAGTCGTAAGGGATTTTCCTTAAGAGTTTCCTAGGGTTTTTAGATTGTAGAGATTTTCATAGGATTTTTTATTGTTTTCCCTAATTCTCTAGGCTTTCTGATTTCGAAGGAATTTTCTTAAGGAATTTGGATTTTATAGAATTTTCTAATATTTTTTGAATGATTTTCTATGGGGGGGCTAGAGGGGTTGGATAGCTTGGGTTCTAGGCATCTTCTAAAAATACTCCCTTAATTATTAGGGCTTCACGCGTCCAAACACATCCAAAAACTGACCTAGACATCTTCTAAAGATACTCCCCTAGTTATTAAGGTTTCATGCATCGAAACACATCCAAGAACTGTCCTGAAACACCTTAGAGACCTCTAGAAAGTTTTAAAGATTTTAAGATATTTTTGCTAATTTTTAAGGCCCGTAAAGTGCTTGCGACTCACTACGCATTGTGGGCCCATCACTTGATTATCGTGCAGGGATTAAATTGGAATTTTTGTGAACAAATTTTGTTATACCATAATTTTAAACTGTATATTGGATTGGAATGATTATTAAACGTTTGGAAATCTTACAACCTCTTCTATAATTTGGAATTAAAAATGGTCGATTTTGGAAGAGTTTTGTGGGGTCTATTGTGTCGATAATCTGGGGGCGTCTATAATAGTATATGTATTCAAAACTATTTTCTTATGAAAAATGGTTTGATAGGGCTGCAGCCTTATCAAAATATGTAAAGCCTCATCTCATAACTCATCCAAACTTACAATTCAAGCATTGAAAAACCTTTACATTGATAACCTCGACTTGAACAATATGGTTGATAACCTCGACTTGAACAATATGGTTGTGAAGAAAAATTAGGATTTTGAGTTCTAAAAATAGGGTATATTATAACATATTATCTAGACTGTCCATTTTATCTTAAAACTAAGTGTTCATCGATTTACAAGATCTGTACATTTCTTAAGTTTTGAATTTTATTGCCAGTATTGGAAATTGATTTTAGAGCCATCATCGAGATTTTTGTTGCCAAAAGTACTTCCTAGACAAGGATTTGATGTGAGGCTTTATTTTCTTTTCATAAATCTTAGGCTTTATAGAATCTCATCCTTTTTTTATTATACTTGCAAGTGTACTTACATCGGACACAATTAAAAAATAATAAAATAAAACCTTACTACAATCTAAGTATCCACTCTTATTGCCACAAAACAAACCTTTTATTAATAAAAGAAATATGAATTAGAATGTAAAGTGCATCAAGATCAAAGGAAGTCTCTACCGAAAAACAAATTGCATCAGGATCACTTCTAAAGGACTTTTGTACACCCCACTACTAATCACAATCTCGATGGTGCATTGACTCGATCCCTGCTGAATCCCCTTAAGATACGAAGCTCTTATGGCAAACCTAAAACCAGTGGGGGTAGAAGAGCAAAATCAAGAAGAAAGATGAAGATTTGGTTAGGTGGGATATGTTGTGCTCTGATACCACTTGTTGTGCGTGCGGAAGCAATAAACTCGATGGGTTAATTTTTGACAAATAAAGTATGAGAAACAGAATCGACAAAAAACATGCAACAAACAATAAAAATAAAGCAGGAAATAAATAACAAACAAAAAATACCAAGATTTATGTAGTTCATCACAGATGTAACTACATCTACGAGCGAATACGATCAATGTTTTTACTAAATCGAAGAAAAAAAATTACAAGGCAACTTACTTGAGAGAACTAGAGTCTCAATCATTTACAAAGCTTTATTCTCTTCAATTTTCTCTCTATGCAGTTTCTCTCTTTACAATATATCTCAATAAGAGAGGACAAACTCAAAGTTCACCCAAGTATCACCTACTTTTTCCACACATGCTTTCTCTCTATTGAAAAACATCTATATAGAGAGAATAAATGCCCAAAGACCAGTACGCCAAACAAATCTCAACTTTTCTAACTTTATCAAAAAAGAACTGTATCCCTATCCATGTGAACCTAAAGCTCTATCTTAATCCAATTAGGACTTATCCATAAACTTAGATAATAAACAACATGCTCTACCCAAATAAATAAAAAACCTAAATTAAGGAAACCAATCCCTTAAAATTAGGGATTCAAGAATTCAAGATAAATATCAATAAATATCCACCTTAGCTTGAATTTCAAAAGAAAATCTCATCGACTATCTTCTCCATACGCGTCTTCATAGGCGCTTACCTTGGCAGCACATTAGTCAAATCCAAGCATAGCTTGAAATTTTGTACTGGAATCAGCTTTGTCAACATATCTACAATATTCTTCTCAGTGTCAATCTTTAGTAACAAGATATCACCTTCAGCTATGATCTCATGAATAAAATGGTATCTGACATCAATATGCTTCGTCCTTGCATGATATACCTGGTTCTTCGTCAAATGTATTGCACTCTGACTGTCACAATAAATGACAGTCCCATCTTGTAGTAAGCCCAAATCACTTACAAGCCCTCCAAGCCAAATGCCTTCTTTTACTGCCTCAGTAACAGCCACGTATTCTGCTTCAGTCTTAGACAAGGCAACAACAGTTTGTACCATTGATCTCCAACTGATTGTTGCTCTTGCAAGTGTAAACACATAATCTGTAGTAGATCTCCTACAGTCCAAATCATCTTCAATAATCAACAACCTTGTCACCAAATTTTTTATCTCTATCAAACATCAGACCCACATCTAATGTATCCCTTAGGTAACACAGAATCCATTTTACCGCATGCCAATGCTCATTTCCTGGATTAGCCATATACTTACTAACAACACTAATGGCATGAGAAATATCAGGACAAGTGCAAACCATTGCATACATAAGACTTCCAACTACACTTGCATAGGGAACACGTGACATGTATTCATTTTTAGCATCTGAACTTAGAGATAATGCTGTCGACAATCTGAAATGTGCAGTAAGAAGAGTACCCACGGGCTTTGAATTTTTCATCCCGAATCTAGTGATGACCTTCTCAATGTACTCCTTCTGAGATAGCCACAATTTACCCAACTTTTGATCTCTACGAATCTCCATACCCAACATTTTCTTTGTTGAATCTCAATCTTTCATTTCAAATTCTCTAGCAAGCCGAGTCTTCAATTTACTGATTTCTAAAGAATTATTTGCAGCAATAAGCATATCATCCACATAAAACAATAAATAGATTAACGAATCATCAGTAATTCTCTTAAAATAGACACAATTGTCATACTTATTTCTGATATACCCGTGTCCAATCATGAATGTATCAAAACGTTTGTACCACTGCTTAAGAGACTGCTTTAGGCTGTACAACGAATTCTTCAACTTGCATACATGGTCCTCCTTTCCTTTAACAACAAACCTTTCTGACTGAGTCATATAAATCTGTTATTTTAACTCTCTATGAAGGAATGCAGTCTTAACATCAAGTTAGTTTAACTCCAAATTAAACAATGCAACCATGGCTAGTTAAACTTGAATAGAAGCGTGTTTCACAATTGGAGAGAAAATCTCATTATAAACAACACATTCTTTCGGTGCATAGCCTTTTGGAACCAAACGTGCCTTAAACTGATCACCACTAATCTTAAGTGACCCATCGTTCTTTTTATAAACCCATTTTATAACCGATGGCTCTCTTGCTTTTAGGTAACTTAACAAGATCTCAAGTACGATTCATCTGAAGAGATTACATTTCTTCATCCATAGCTTCACTCCACCTGCTACTGTTATTATCCTATGTAGCTTCCTTAAAAGTAGATAGCTCTTGGCTTGTAGCAGCCAATGCATAAGCCACCATGTCCTCAAAACCGTACTGCACAACTAACTTTTTTATTCTCTTTCCCTTTCCAAACTGAGACTCTTCCCCAAGTGGAGTAGGCTCAATGACCTCCTCATGGTCAACATCTTCCTCCACTTTCTCATAGGGAATTTTTGGCACTTGATTTGAAGTATTTTCTAGAGTTATCAACTCCACCTCAATGTATCACTACTACTGCAATTTTCTTTTTCTGCACCATTTTAAATGTGCTTTAACATGGCAGATTCATCAAACTTAACATCATAACTGACAATAAACTTAGGCGACTTAGGATCTGGGTACCACATTCTATAGCCTTTAACCCCATTCGCAGAACCAAGGAAAATATACTTCTTTGACCTTGGACTTAACTTATCATCCTTCACATGAACTTAAACAGAAAAACAAAAATTCTTAAATGAGAATAAGTAGCAAGTTTACCGAACTATACCTCTTCTGGTGTTTTCTAATCTATTGTTATAGATAGTGACCTGTTAACCAGGTAACACATCGTATTGACCCTGTCTGCCCAAAAGTCCTTTGACAAACCAGCATTACTCAAAATGCTGTGGGCCTTCTCTAGAAGTGTCATGTTCATGTACTCCACAATTCCATTATGTTGCGGCGTATTCGGAATGGTGAAGTGACGAACAATTCATTCGCTCTTGCAAAAAATTCACAAACTCCGCTAAAGTGTATTATCCACCATTATCAGTCCTCAAGCACTTGACCTTCTTTCCATTATGTCTTTTGACCATTGCTTTCCACTACTTGAATGTGTTAAATACATCTGTCTCTTTTTCAATGTGCAAATCCACACCTTCTTACAAAAATCATCTATGAAGGAAACAAAGTATAGAGATCCACCTTTTGAGAAAACCGATGTAGGGCCCCAAACATCTAAATAAATATAGTCAATAATACCTTTTGTGGTATGTTCTGACATGCGAAACTGCATTCTACACTGCTTACCATAAACACAGTGCTCACAAAAGTCCAACTTGCATTTCTTCACGTTATCGATCAATTGGCGTTTGCTAAGTTCCGCCAAAGCTCTCTCACTTAGCCTAATCGCATACGCCACAATTGAGTCAAGTCAGAATTACCATCATCAGAAACAAAAATTGATGCTCTATCTGTGATAATATTCCCAAGCAGCACATATAAATTCGGTCTGATCTTCTTGCTTTTCATGACAACCAGAGCACCTTTAAGAATATTTAAAACTCCACATTCTCCAACAAATTTGTAGCCTTTGGAGTCTAAAGTACCTAGAGAAATGAGATTTTCTTCAAATCTGTAACGTGTCTAACATCAGTTAAGGTTCTAACAATTTCATCATACATATTGATAGCAATTATCTCAACACCAATGTGGTCTTGCAAGCTGCATCATTCCCCATCAAAACTGATCCACCATTAATGCTATTTATATGGTGAACCAATCCCAATGAAGGCACATATGACAGGAATATCTAGAATTAAGAACCCACGAGTCTTTAGAGTTATCGCAATTTGTGGGACTGATCCACCATCAATGTGTTGATACCAATTATTGGATTTGGTGCTATCCAAAATCACCCACATAAGAAAATCCTATATTTTGTGGGATTGATTGAGATATTTCCATATTTTATGAGATTGAGATATTCCCATATTTCGTGAGATTGAAATTGATATTGATAAGTTTTCTAAAAGAACTAGAAATTCAAAAAGATTATGACTCTTGGATTTATCTCTTGGTCTTTTGAGATATATATTATATCAATAGAAGTTTTCTATTTTGTATGGATTCTTAATTATATATGTATGGGATAAAAGTGCAGAGAATTCGTGTGCCCAATTTGGATCACCATATGTAAATGGTAGTTCCTCTCGAGAGAGAGGGAGCTAAAGTCTCCTGTGCATAAGATGCAATTTTCTCTTAGAGAGAAGAAAATTTCATTTGGACAGAAATATTGTGATGATGCTTCTTTTAGACTCTCGAAGATTGAGATGCTTGTTTGTTTATTGTAGAGAAGCGGTTCCCATAGAAATTTTGGATTGTTCTCCTTTTAGTTAGAGAAAAAGTAAGTTTCTCATTGCTCTCGCGTCTCTATCTGGTGCTGTTGATAATGGTTGTCAGAAGTAAAGAGAAGGCAGTTTAAAAGAGTTTTCTCGACTTGGGTTTTTGTCGAGGTTTGTTCCAAAATCTTTCATGTAACTTTCATTGGTATAGTGAATTTCAGTTTGTCGTACTCGTGGATGTAGCCCTTCTAGGGTGAACCACGTAAATCTTTGTTTTCTTATTGTTTGTATTTCATGATTTATTTCACGTACTTTATTTTCTAAATATTGACCCATCGGGTTTATTACTTCCGTGCGCACAACAAGTGGTATCAGAGCGCAACAGGGTAACCCACCTTAGGCTTCTCTTAGGTGGGGCTTGCCATCCTATTATGCCATAGGTGGTGATGCCGACTTAGGCTAGTCTGGGTGGTGTGTGACTCATTAGGCTAGAGAGAGATGAGAGAGGCATGAGATAGAGAAGCTACTATGAGGTATTATATGGAGAGGGTAGGAACCCCTACTTCTAATGGTGTTTGGAATAGGGTTTGTCATCTTATTTAGGATTCAATTTAGACCAATGAACTAAGGTAATATGTGGGGTAAAGAGAGTTTAAACTTTCCCTAAATTAGCCATCATGATTGAGGGAATAATTTAGAACCTTTATCTTTTATTATTCTTGATCCATTCTCTTCTCATCCAAAAAGGAATAACACTCATCCAAAAGACTTGATTGATTCTTATGCAAAGACATCTCTAGAAGTTCTCTAGACCATTTAAAATATTTATCATGATTTCTAACTTTCGAAAATAGAGGGTCTCGATAATGCCTTATAAGATCCACAACTTTTAATAACTTGATATCAAATTTTTTTTTTTTTTTCATATCGATACAACTAGAGGTCAAGATGATCAATTTGAGTGTTTTCTAACATCGAAACAACATTTCCCAATAGGTTTTTGAAGTGCTCCTTACTTCAATAGTAAGGTCCACACCATAACTTTTGCCTTTTAAAATTAAATAAAAAACATTGATAGAATGTTAAATAGTCCCATCTCTCAAATACATTAAAATAATTTTCTCTTTTCTAGATACCCAATTTGTACAAAAAATTCCCATAATTTTATTAAAAATAATTTTAATAGAGATTGGTGATCTGACTTGAAACCAATCGAGTCCGAGTCCACGTGTGATTGACTCGGCAGACCCGAACTTAAAAACCTTGGCATGTAGCTCGGGTTTTTAAACGCTTTATTTGGATTTCACACGCTCAATGCAAACTTGGAGACAGGTTTATTGGGTCGGGACTTGGGTAAGAATTGTCATTTACCAATTTATTAGGGGTGGCAAGGGATCAGGTGGTCGGACCCGATTAGTTTTACCAAACGAGGGTCCGGTCCAAGTGATTTGGATTCGGTTGCTTACTGTACTTCTATCCAACAATTAAAAAAAAAAAGAAAAAATTCAAATCATTTAGTATATATTTTTATATTTTATAATTTCTTTTGTCAGGTCAGGTCGACCTATCCCAATAGGTGCTGGATCCGACCTGCCGTGTGCAGAACACAAAGGCAAAGCTAGAGCCGGTTCAATTCAACCTATTAGACCGGCTTGTTGACCCGGTCCGATGGCAGATTACCACCCCTGCCTGTTCATTTATTATTTATCATGACAAGCATACAAATCTGATCCACCCATAAATGCTGAGGAGGTTTAAGTGTCACAGTTGGAAAGAGAAAGGGACAAAAGGCAGGAAGAAAGAGCAGAGAGTTTTGAAGAGAGAGAGAGGTGGACAAAAGGCAGGACGAGAAAAGAACGAGAAAATGAGTGCCGTGGGACCACACCACAACCTGGACAAAAGGCCGGACGAGAAAAGAACGAGAAAATGAGTGCCGTGGGACCACACCACCACCTGAGCCGCAAATTCTCAGGCTTTTAAACCTTTTGTTTGCCCTTGCTGAACTCCCCTTTCTCTCTCTCTCCTGTGCAATAACCAACACATGTCTAGCCCTTCTTTTCTCTCTCTCCCCCTTCTTTTCTCTCTCACTCTAAAATATTAACCCTTCTTTTTCTCTCTAAAAATTATCTCTCTCAAGGGCGAATCTACCCTGGGTTCATTTGGGAGGCATCTCATTCTTTACCCGACCCCTCGTTGCAGGCAACAGCAGTGTACGTGCAGAAGAGAGACACCACTGTCTTGAGCCTGCGAGACAAAGGGTGCCAAATAAGCCGTGAATGAGTTTGCTGTTTTATTAGTACGACCGCTGCATAACCGCATTGAGCTTGGGACCGGCTGAACTCAAAGTTGGGCTGCCAATGGCCCCAGCTAGAGAGACAAAGTTGGGGTTACGCTGGTAGCATCCTCACAGCTTAATCACCCCATTGAGGTTTATGTTTCCAAGGACACCATCTTGTTTTCAAAAAAACCCAACTTCGACTTTTAAGCAACCATTCTCCAACCAATCTTTTTATAACAATTTTTACCCCGAAAGAAACTTTTTTAGAAATGCTCCCCATAAGAGGCTCTTAGAAAGAATGTCGGATCGAGTCCACAATACGCCAGACGGAATCCACGATGTGTCGGACCGCATTTTTAGCCTATTGCTGAACCGCATGGGCCTATTGCCGAACCGATCTTTGACTGTGCCACTACTTTTTTGTGTCTTATGGGAATTTTTGTGTCTTATGGGAAAAGTTAAGTAGTCTGTCTTAAAAGAGAGAGAGGGCAGTTTGGTCCTAAAATCTATCACTGTTTGACTGGGGGTATTTATTAGACAAACTTGTTTGAATAAAAGTCACAATAGAAAAAATCAGTTAGGGGTCGGTTGTAAAGAAAGCTAGGTCGAGGTAGCTTTTTGTAATTTTATAAAAAAAACTAATACTATTTGAAAAAATGGTAAAGCGCTGAATTACCCCTAAAAAAAATTTGGGCTGAGCCAAAGTGAGCCCTAAACTAGGCAAGGATTTAAGCAAAGCTGGTGGTTTTATAGGAATAAATTGTGCATCTTGTCCAACCTGAATATGGATCTAAGATATTTAGCTCACCTGCTCATAAAACTTTTGTAACGTCTGAGAAGGGTAGTAAGTGTCTAATGAATACTGACGTTGAAGGAATATACATCAATACTGATGTTATACATAAGGTATATACAATAAGTTTGTTTGCCTTTGTACAAAGATGTCACAATTATTTTTAACCAGTACTTGAATATTTGATTGGGCAATGTTGTCAATAATCTAGTTTGAATTAGTGAATAGGTGATCTAGATATTAGGATCGGCCTCTTCGAGCCATTCCATCCTTTAATTTTAAAAGAAAAAATTGCTCACATTTCTTTAAATCCTAATTTTTTTATGTTTAAAAAAAAAAGGGTTATTACATTATGGATTTTCATGAAAAATATGTAAATATTGAGAAACTATTTCATATCCAACAATTTGTTGACAATTACATTAATTTAAAATAAAATTTAAGATGCCACTCATTGATAGAAATTATAACATTATCATGTGTCAAAATTTGAGTTATTTCTGCTCCTCGAATGCAACAACCCCATTATTCTACACTAATAGAAAGAAATGATAAGCATATTTAGTATGGATCAAATATGGAGGGATGTCTAAAAAGAGAATTTATCTTTTATACATGGAGGCCACAATCATTGCCACTCATTAGATATTATATTGGATGGTTTCGGGTGAGTCACGAAGTCTGAAATTATTATTTTGAAACTTTGTATCTATCCAATGACACTCTTACAACAACCCATTTTGAAATTTAAGGGACAAAAATGACTGTGACATTCATATACAAAAAAATAAATAGTATCTTTGTAGACAATCTCATTTAGGGATAATAATTAGAATCCCCTTGTATATACGCACACATCATGCTCATTTAGAAAACCCAAAGATTTAGGACAGCTCACTAAATTATGTTGTTTTATGCAGGCTGGACCGCAAGTATAGAGCATCTATCCCAAAGATTGATGCAAATAGGTATTCCATCAAAAAACAATGGTAATTATAACGGTCCAAATGTTTTTTAATTATTATTTTTAGTTTTCAAAAAAAAAAATTCTATATTCATGATCTTCATTTTAAATATTATATACTCTCTAAAAATTAAGATCAAATTATATTTTAAAAATATATTTATTGCCAAGCCCGCATGTGGGCGGATGCTAACCGCGTCCTTAAGTGAATATAAAAAAGAAAAGATATTTTTATGATATTGTCCACCATTGACCAGAAATTGAGAGGTCGAGGGCTCTCTAAGACTGGAGCTCCATTGACTTTTCCAAGGGGAATGCCATAGTGAAGCTCTCCCCCACCACATTATATATTATAGCTTATGTAGGTAATGTCATTTACCGCATTACTGAATAGATACTATAAGTGCGGGGCTTTAAACAATCAAATTAGGGCACACCTTAAAAATTTTATTTGAAGAGGTTGTTTTGATAACGAAATATCTTAAAATTGATCATCTCGATTTCAAGATACATGAAGATGAGAAAAAAATGAATTTTAAGTTTTGGAAATAGTGTATCATTTAATGCATTTTTGGGCCGTCAAATTTTCAAGTTTTCATAAGCCTGCTCAATCTACACTATTTTGAAGCTTTAAATTTTATAATTAGTGACAAAATAAATTTTACAAAGATTTCTAGTATTGAATCCACGTTCCTCAACAATATTTGAAGGTACGCGTTACTTTGATTGTTTAAAGCCTCGGCCTTATACAAACCGCACCCATAGTTATGTGCTATTAAGGATTTTTTATTTGTCTTTTATTAATTACCTAAAATACCTATGAAGAATAAGTTACTGTATTATGAATTAAAGGTATCATAGTGTTTAAAAATGCCTTGAGGCTTAAAAAAAATGGCATCCCAAGATTGTAATGGAACCATCCAATTTTTGGAGGGAATGATCTAAGTGTTTAAGAACTTGAAATCCAATTTTCTTTTCCTTAGAAAAATCTTCAACTAATTATAATAAGATGGATCCTAATATTCCAAATAGAAATAAATAAATAAATAAAATCTCCAAGCATTTTGCTTTAAAGAGTAAATGTATAGTATGTTCCCAAGAAAGTACATATGTAATAACTATTGGGTGCGGTTTGTATAAAGACCTAACTTTATTCATAGAAGTAAGATTGAAGGGTGCATTTGGCATACGGATGCATCCGTAGCTGTAGAGGTAAGGTGCACTTTCAAATTTTATCATGGCATATAATTTTGATGTAAAATGATCTTAGGATTAACTCAAAATCTATTTTTATATCTAATTATAAAATTTTAAATTTCAAAAACGGTTAAAATCAAGTAGATCTATAAACATATGAAAATCTTGAAAATGGACGATGTAGATAATATGTTGTAAAATGCACTATTTCTGAGACTTAAAATCTTTTTATTTTTCATGGTCATACATCTCAATGTCGAGAGGGTTTTTCAACATTAAAAATACGTTTTCCGATGGATTTTTGAGATGCATTCATAGTTCTACATTATAAGGTTGCATCCTTATATAAACTTTTTCCAAGATTGAATGGTGTAGATTTGACACACCTTTCAAGGTAGTGTCAAAAAGTGCCATGTCTATTGAGACAAATACCAAATTTACACCATTCAAATAAAATAAATGGTCTAGATTAATGCAACTTTACTTCTACAATTAAAATTGCATCCTTACATAAAATTTTTCTATAAATATTTATATATTTTATTATATATCATCTTTTTTTTTTCATATTTCAACCCACAACCAAGCCCACCTATTGAAATAGTACGAATTCTAAATGACTAGGTTAGAGAATGGGTTGAATTGGATCAAGATTCAGATCCAAAAATATATATACGATCTAGATCTATATCGGGACCCAATGGGATCCAGAATATTTAGATTCAGATCTAGATTTGAAAGTATACATGGGATTCAGATTAGGATCCTAGCCCAATTGGATTTAAAAATTTATTTTATAGATATAAAATATGAAAAATTACAAAAAATACCCTAAAATAGACTATCTATGCAACTTACCCCCACCCCAATATTGTCTCTCACTTTTTTCCTCCAAACAACCTTTCTTTGCAAATAACCCCCCAACCCAAAAGTAGCATAAAATACGACTAAACTACCCTTATTTGTTTTCACACGGACTTCTCTCTCTTGTTTTCACACGCACCTCGACAGTACAAACACGTGCTTGGCATTCTGAATGTGCGCTCCGGTAATGGAGGTTTGTGTCGTAGCGTTTCGGCATTATGAGAACTCGCTCCGGTAGTACAAAGACGCGCTCCGGCATTCTACTCCGGCAATGAAGTCTTTGGGGCCACAGCGCTCCGGCAATGGAGGACCGCGCTCCGGCAATATAAACAAGCGCTCCGACATTATGAATGTGCGCTCCGACAATGTAGGTCTGAGCCATAACACTCCGGCATTATGATAATGCACTCCAACAGTGCAAAGACATGCTCCGATAGTGCAAAGACGTGCTCCGACAGTACAAAGACGAGCCCCGACAATACACTACTTGGGACTCGCGAATTGATTTGGTTTGTATGGGAAGGGCATTTCCATCCAAATAATAATAACTTTTTACCTTAGGGAGTTTTTGCGAGAAAAAGTTGTCATGGAGAAAAAAGTGAAAGAAAAGATTGGGGTAGGGGTATGTTGCATAGATAGTCCATTTTAGGGTGTTTTTTATAATTTTCCCTATAAAATAATATGAGTTATAAGATCTTAAAAGATCACTATTAAATTTGTCACAGATATCTAAAAAAGTTATCACATGGATGTAGGATTTGACTTTTTTGGAGATATGTGCCAAATTTAATGGTGATTTTTTGAGGCCTACACATGGGTGTGGCGGGGTCTCACAAGGCCATTTTTTAAATAATATATAACAAAAAATATTATATAACATACATGTATATATAAAATAATATATACTATTTTAATAACAGGGTTTCATACTGATCGGATCAACTTGTACCCGGATCCAATCCTAATTATATTCGAATCCAAATTTTGGATCTAAATCCTACCCATTGATTCCAAATTTTGTTCAAATTTTGGGTTTCGGATCAAAACCTGATAAATTCTGAACTCTATAAATGTCGTTGGCTCAACTAGGTCTAGGCTGGCCATATCGGGTGATCGGAATCTATCCAATCCAACTGGGCTACGCCCTTGGACCCTGCTTGTTCACAGAACCTTGCGTTGGCCCAGGCCCGCCCCGAATTTCAATGGCCCCGGTACATTGCTGAGCTGTTCTAGACCAGGCCCAATCCTTTCGTAGCCATGGGGCCAGGCTACAACGACTGACACAAGAGAGAGAGAGGAGGGGCACTGTGGGAAACACAGAGGAAAGAGGGAGGCATCAAAATTTTCAACCGCATTACTGCCTCTCTCACCTCGGGTCCTTCTTCAGTTTCACAGTTTTACTCCTCTGACGCCTGCGTCCTCAATTTCGAAATTCAAATCCAAGAGTTCGAACTTTAAAACGACAGAATGGCGTTTGCAGTGAAAAATACAAAGAAAAGGCAAAAAAAGGTAAGGTACAGGCACATTTAGTGAGAGAGAGAGAGGGGGTGGTGCAGGTAGTGTGTTGCAGAGTTGCAGTCGTCACTAACAGAGAGAGACCCAATTGATTGGAGAGACAAAAGGGAAAGTGAAGTGGCAGCAGCACTATGAATCTTTTGGGTGTTTAGAGAGAGAAAGGGCCTAATCTTTTAGCCACACTCACACGTCCATGACACAAGGTATCTGTCACTTTTATTATTTACAAGGTCCCAAAGAAACTGTTGTGAAACCCCTCAGTCCTCCTGACACACTACCAGTCCCAAGTCTCAGACTAAAGAAGCTCAAAAGGATTGACCAAAAAGCTGTCAGCTGCTACAGAGAGAGAGAGAAAAAAAATATACATAAGAGAGAGGCTCAAAGTGAACTGAGATGAGACAGAGCATATTCGATATCAAGAGATGGTGAACCCATACAAAGCCCATGCAGAAGCACCATAACATCACCCACATGGAGAGAAAAACAAATATGATTATCCTGGAGTTTGAGGTAAAACCACCCATGTAGAGAGAGAATATTCAGAGAAACAAATACGATCATCTTGGAGTTTGAGGCAAAACCACCCATGTAGAGGGAGAAGATTCACTGAGAAACAAATATCATTTAATGGTTTTTGCGGTAAACTACAGAACAGCGGTGATTAGCTACAATATAGTGTTTATCTCTCTCTCTCTTTGTCACAGAAAATGACATTTTTGATCCATTCAAAGGCCCAAACCCTAAAACAATAAGAATGGTCTGTTATCATCACGCTTTTTCAGGCCACTATAAACCCCCAAGGCTCGGACTCAGTCCGCAACAACAGCAACATACCCCCTAGCACGGTGCTGGACCGAGTGATAACGCACCCGAGGGAATTCAATTTCTATGTAGCCACTGGGGGATTAGAGGGATCCACTACTGCGTGATTTGAGACTAAAACAAAGACCCAAACCCAAAAACAAAATGAAAAAACAGTAACCAGAATGGTGGACGAACGAGTAATGGCAGCAGTGCCTTATAAATCGATTTTACTTATTGGGTTAGTGAAGCATATTTTTTATTTGGAAAAGGAAGTGCTTGAGGCAAACATACGTATTTCAAAGATCTGTACAAACACCACCACCATACTCAGTGGAGAGTAGCACAAAAACTTGCTTTGATTTTGCAACAAAGGGTTAAGAGAAAGAAGCTCTCTACACACACATACAGAGTCATATATGTAGGTAGAGAGAACCCAACAAGTTAGTATAAGCACAAGGTTAGAACTAGGGCATTAGGATTAACAGTAGAACATGAGGTTCTTGAGGTTTCCGGCAAGCCTCGGCAAGGGTGCAGCTTGAGGGGGTGGACCTGCCCTCGATGGAGTAAACGACGCTGAATAATCAGGAGATAGGGATCCGCTGCCACCGCCATTGAGCGGTGGGGGCTTATCAAGGTAAAGGCGGCCTCTGTAAGCGGCCAAGTGCGCGTAGTATGCAGGTGGCACAAGGGACACGGGCTTTGTGCAGCGGGTGGAGGTGAAGCAGAGGCTGTAGACCAGCTTCTGAAGCTCATCGGACGAGAAGCAGTTCTCATCCCAAAGCACATGGTAGTGGGTTGGGCGACTTGTCCCCTTGGTCCCCCAGTGGCTACATAGATAGAAGTCGAATTCCCTGGGGTGTGTTATCACTCGGTCCACCACGGTGCCAGGGGGTATGTTGTTGTTGCCAACTGAGTGCAAGCCTTGGGGGTTTGTTGTGGCCTGAAAAAGCCTGGTGTGGTGCCGCTTTTGTACAACCACAAAAGTGATGGCTGGATTGTAAGACGCTCCTTTTGTATTCTGGTGGTGGTTATTCAACTTCAACCGGGAGCAGGCGGCCCTGATAGCCGGCAGCTCCTCATGGAGCACCGTGTAGAATTGGGTCTCACTCACACCGTCCCTAAAGAAGAGGATCCTCTTGGGCAGTTTGTTTACCTCTCGATAGAAATCAAAGAGCAATTCTTCCACCATCTGCCCAAGGTCCTCAATGATCTCTTGGCGGTGGGTCTGAGACCTCATCCTCGATGCATATTTGTTTGGGGAGGGCCAGTTCATGCTGCCCACGATTGCGGCTACCGAGGGGCTGTGATCATCGAGAGGGTGGGGGTGGGTGACATCCGCTCCCATGAATATGGCTGGCTCCGAGTCCCCAAACACACGGGGCATTTGGGCTGGCAAGGAGTTGTAGAGGGCCACAGTGCACCCCCCGGTCTTGGCATTGATTTTCAAGGCCAAATTGGCCAAGAATTGAGAGCCTGGTGTCATGAGGTTCTGATAGAGGCAGCACTGGCTCACGATGCCGATGCTCGTCTCTGAGATGCGTTTGAGGTCGGCGTAGCCTCGGTGCTTCCTCTCCATGACACAGATGAGGAGCTGGAGGCGATTGGAGGCTAATTCGTGGATCTTCCGAAGCTTTGATTCAAGAGACGAGACACTGTTGAGGGCCTGCATGGGCTCAAATTGTGGGGCCACAGTTGGGACCTTGTTGAGAGCTACGCCTAGCTGCTCACAACGGTGGGCGAGTTGGATGATGAATTTGGGGAGAGATGAGCGCTGCTCCGGGGTGCCTCCGAAGCTGATGATAGCCCACCTCTCTATGCGAGCCCCCTGCAGCACATGGCTCTCAAGAAGGTTCCACTGGCAGTCGTGGCGAGTTGGGATGAGGTCTGTGACTCGGCCACCATCCCCGAGTTTCAACTTTGGAGGCTGGAGGACCCTGCCTGTTAATCTAGTCATCTCTCTTGATATATGGAGGTTGAAGTCTATTGCCATGTTGCCACTGTGAGTCATTCCATGAATGATCAAAAGAAAGATGGGATAAAATTGTGTTAGCTCTTAATTGTCACAACGGAGTTACTTCAAATTTCTCAAAGAACACATTACATGCACTTGAACAAACAGAGAAAAGACATACAATGAGGAGGATAAACATCATGGTGTACAGGACTCATGGCCTCACTGGTATTGACCCTTGATAGAGCAGATGGCAGACCGTGCAGCCAACTCCAAATAGTTTGGGAAAAGCCTCGGATGATAATGATGAGACATCATGGTGCATATAGGCTTCTAAATATTTGAGTTTATAAATTTGGTAAGAATTGAGCAGTAAGATTACCTTAAAAATTCTCGAAAAAAAAAAAAACAATAAACGCTCCAAAGAAATAATTTAACAGTAGAATTAGTGATCTTGATAAGAAAGTGATGGGAAAAATGCTGCAGTCATACAATAACAAGTGCCCCAAATGATCCTATATGAGATTATGAACTACTACTCCATTCTCAAGTGAAGGCACTCCTCCTGATTCAGGTACACAAAGGAGAGAGAGAGAGAGAGAAAAGGAAAAAACAACAAACCTCAAGATCACAAGAAGAATGAAAAGCATGATAAGTACATCTGCTGTCTGGGTTCAGTCTTCAGAGGTGAATAAATTCAGAGAATAGGCATCAGTAGGAATATTTACTACTTGGGAGAAAGCAGTGAAATTCATAAGCAGTTGAAACAAATGGGGTTTCTCAATGATTCAGAGGCAACTGGATAAAATGGCAGCTTTCACGAACTCCATAAACTTTGAATTTTGAAAGAAAGCTCAGAGAACAGATGAATAGATAAAAATGGGGAAACTCACGGAATACTTTTCGTATTCTCTTTCTACATAAAGTTATTGGGCTCGATAGGCTACCTACCTCGTTGGGCCAACCGGTCCTCCCATGACTCCATTAATGATAGCTCTTCGCTCCCACGGCTTCTGGCAACCCATCTTGAGGATCCTTGCAGTCTGCTCATCCGAGAGCTTCCCCATAAACTTCTGACCCTCACAGATGACACAGAGCTCCATTGGAATGTAACATGGCTTGCTCCTGCTCATCTGAAGGCAAGGCAACTTCCGGAACTGAATGTCATGGTTATAATTCTCCTTGAAATAATCCACCAGGCTTATGTCCTCGCCGCCCCTGCTCTTGAATCTCAGATTCTCAGTCGACTCTTCGGTGAGGCTGAAGACCTTGTACCTCTGGTCGGTGACTCTGTGGGACACAAAAACCCTAATGTTTCTGAGAGCTTTCTCCACCTCTCTCCTCTCCTCACCGACTAATCCCCGGCTCTTCCTCTGGGAGAGGTCCCTCAAAAATTCGCATCTCTTTTGGAGGAATTGGATGATGCCGATGCTCTCGTGGAAGGCGGTCACTGCGAAATCGACATTGAGGGCAAGGCCCTGTTCGGTGGGCCTCAGACTCTGAAAAAAGCCCCTCAATCCGACGGCTCCTCCACCGATATCCTTGGCCCCTCCTCCAATGGAGCTCGAGTACAGGGACCTGCCCACAGGGATGCATGTCTCAACTGGGTTCTCTCTCAAGACCACATCGAGAGCATGGAGATAGTCCTGGGGGAGAGGGACACCACAATTCGCATCTTCTTCTTCCTCGTCATGGTCCACGTCTCTCAAGAAGCGCTCCAAGTCTTGGCCATCGAGCTTTGAGGCCAGCTTCATGTTTACCCTGAAGAATTTTAGTTTTGTTCTCGGTTTCGATTGTGGAGTATCTCCCATTTTGGATGGAATCGGGAGAGCAACAAAGAACTCGAGCCTATCCTTGCGGAATTGGCTGGGACTGTACAGATTCGTTCGGCCATCAAAGGCGGCAGAAGACGTGAGGGAGGGATTGTCACAGAAGAGCTTGCGCTTAATGAGCCTGGCCACCTCCTTTGTGGGGCGGGGGGATATGTCAACATTGTAATGGAAAATGGTTTGCAAGGGGTCGAAACGAACCAGGAAATGGTTGGCGAGGAGTGGAATCCGAAGGCCCTCTTCCCCTCCAGAATCAGGCCTCCTCACCGCTGCAACTAGTGCCTTTTTGTGCTGCTGCTGCTGGTTCAACTTCTGCTTATATTGGTGATGGTGATCCACTGAGATGGAAAGGTTGCTACCGGTTTTGAGCTCTTCTACTGGTACAGAGACTGATTGCAAAACATGGCAAAGTGGGTTAGAGAGAGAGAAGACTAATATGGAAAATATGACAGGTGAGAATGGAGAAGTGGGTTTTAGAGAGAGAGTGGACAGATATGGAGAATATGACAGGTGAGAATGAAGAAGTGGGTTTTAGAGAGAGAGTGGAGAAGTGGGTTTTAGAGAGAGAGAGAGGACTAATTGGACAGGTGAGAATGGAGAAGTGGGTTTAGAGAGAGAGTGGATAAGTGGGTTTTAGAGAGAGAGGGAGATAGAGAGAAAGAGAGAGAGAGGGAGGGGAGGTGTTGAATGTTCTACATGTAGGTAGGCAGGAAGAATGGTATTCTGAGGAAATATATTCCCTTATTATGGCTATGGTTAAAAGGAAGAGGAAAAGGGGGACTATGATGTTTGAGAAACAATAAGGAAAAAAAAAAGCAAAAATCCTTAAACCAGAGAGAGAGAGAAAGAGAGAGTTTTACCTTGAGAGAGAGTGAATGAGGTTTGTGATGATGCATAAGGGGGATCGAGAGGTGGAGGAGGAAGAGGGGGTTGGTAGGGGATGGGAAGATGATACCACAACTCCATTAGAGTGGAGGGTGAGAGACCACCATTGCGGCTGCTGTTGCTATTTCCTCTAATAAAAGTAGTTGCAGGAGCAGGAGGAATGGGAGTAGGACTGCACCTCCTCCTCTCCTTCGTTGTTGATGACCTTCTCTTTGCAGCAACCCCCTCCATGCCTCAAATCACAGTAAAAAAGAAAGAGAGTTCTCCCTCACTTCATCATGTATCATATTCTATCTTTCTCTGTCATGAATGAGATTAGAGGAAACAGAGAACACCACCCACCACTCTCTCACTACAAACTCACCTCTCTCTCTCTCTCTCTCTCTCTCTCT
>NW_006498527.1:682733-694762 GCF_000471905.2 Amborella trichopoda | reverse complement strand
CTGTCACATCTCAGGAATAACAGTATTGTAAATTCTTGGGGTGTGACACCATGTCTCTCATGTGGGGGTTTGCATATCTAATGAGGCAGAAGCGAGGCTTGTTCTATTGGGACTTGAGATTATTAAAGATAAGCATCTAGATCAAAATTATAGTGAAAGGTGATTCTTTAAATGCCATTTATTGATGCAATAAGATTCAGAAGATACCAAGGTCACTATTAATTTGTCGTTTCAAGGATATTTGTTGCAAATTGGAGGTTGTTTTCAGTCATGTTTACATAGGGGTTAATATGGAAGCATATTATCTTTATCTTACTAAAGCTGGCTCTAGGGTAGTTGCTTTAACTATTAATCTTCCCTATGAGTAATTGTATTTTCTTTTGGTTGTGTTTTTTTATCTTTGATTAATAAATCTTTCATAATTTGAGAGAGAGAGAGATCAATGGAGGTTGAAAGAGAGTGGGCGTAAGGGCAGGGGTGATGGAGAGAGAGAGGGAGAGAGAGGTAGCTTTTCTAGTGTTTCAATGGCGGGGTCATTAGAAAAAAAGACAAATACTATAATTTGGATGATGAAAAAGGTAAAAATGCGGTAAAAATTCATTTTCTTTTAACTTGAAGAGGGTTTTTTATAAGTTTGAAATTTTATTTGAGATTATAATTGTAAAAATGGGGTATATGTCTTTTTTTCTAATTTTCTTTAGGCACATGAAAATGAGATTTATTATTATTTTTAAGTTTGGTTACTAGATTGAAAAGGTTACATCCTAAAAATTTGGGTCCTAAAAATATTCATAGCTTGGGTTTTATCAAGAGATCAAAACAACAATATGCACCCAAGGGAGTAGGAAATCATTTCAATTTTTTACCCTGGTGAAAACCTAATAGGATAATGGACATATCTTCAAACCCGAGAGACATACTGCCAATAATAATGTATGATTTCCCAACTCAATCAAGTTGTCCACCGCCGTCATGTCTTCCTTCTTTATTGTCAGGATACTGAGATTTTGGTATATTAATATGGGGTATGTGCAAATTGGCTTCCAACATATTGAGTAAGAATGTTATAGGTGTATTTACATTTTACATTTATTTGTTTTTTTCATGTGAGTTGAACTAGGATCGCATGTACACACAAATTCATTTTCTTTCTGTATGTTTTTTTGAGAAATTTAGTCAAATATCCCCTAGAATTATCGTTATTTAAACATCCCCCTTTGAAAGTTTAGAATTATGCTCATACCAATTTTTTTTTTTTTGTGCTTGTTTTAGTTTTTTTCAAATTACCCCTATTTTGGACCTTCAAAGTCCGAATATACAACTTAGGACTTTGAATGCCCAAAGTTAAATAATTTCAGACGTTGAATGTCCTAACTTGCTCCTGGAGCCCCAAGATCCACTCTCTGACGGCCGAGGTTGCTCCTAGAGTCTATGATGAACTTCGGACCTTGAAGGTCCAAAGTTACAACTTCAAACCTTCATGGTTCTGACTTCTTTAAGTTAAGACCTTCAATGTCCTAAGTTTGTTTTTAGTAAACTTGAGGTGAAGATCTTTGAAGATTGTTTTGTTACAATCTAAGGAACTTAAGAACTTGAAGGTCCAAAGTTTTTTTGGTAACAAGTAAATTTTTGGATCTCAGAATTAAACTTCAAACATCAAAGGTTCGAAGTAGGGGAAATTTGGTCATTTAAAAATAGTAAAAATCTTTTTTTTTTTTGGGAGGAAGGGGTTATAATCTTTTTTATAATGGGAATTCATGGGAATATGCACATGAATTTCTCTTTTTTCTTGTTAAACACCCGATTTATATGAAGAAAGCATAAACTGGGTCCGACTGTGGACCTTAAAGTTGGACTTGGCAGTTGGCTTTGGGTCTAGGTTTAGCAAATCCAGAGTTGATAGGGTTTGAATCTTGGTCTTGGTAGGTCAAGTTTGGGTCTAGCTTCAGAAGATCTAGATCTGATTGGGTTTGAATATGGTTTTAATCCAACTAAGACCTAACTAGGTTGGTCTGGATTGACCTAAGCTCAGTTTCTAAAAACAAAACTTAGTCGGCTAGATAATTCATTTGGTTAAGGTCCATATCCACTATGTTCAGACCCGCCACCTACACCCAAATGTCGGGTTTGGATCCGACACTTGTTCCTGTTCGTTCCTATCACAACATGATGGGCTTTACTTAGGAAGAGAATGGACCAACTATTAAATCTTGGTTGAAAATTTCTTTTACCTATTGCTCTAGGTAATCTATTACTGACAACTTCTTCCCAACTTTTTTCGCTGTAATGTAATAAAATAGAAGATTCTAGATTCATAATCTCTCTCAAGCTAAAGAAAGAAAACTTATTCATGAACATCAACAATACGTTCCCTATGGTGACAGAGTTCATGAATTATGATCAACAAGTAGTGGGAGTTGCAAGATATATTGGTAAAATTTCATGATTACCTTATCTCGGGCCAATCGTTTACCTATAACTATTTAGTGTCCTTATGAAAAATCTATCACATCAAAGCATTTCTAAGGGCGGATCCACTTTGAGTTTGATAAATGCATTGCTTGTGAAGAATGTGTTTGCGTATGCCCGATAGATCTCCCTGTTGTTGATTGGAGATTCAAAACTGATATTAGAAAAAATACTGACCTGATTGAGTCAGGTCAAAATTGGGGTTGACCCGGTTTGGACGCAACCCGCTACAACTCTAGGCAGGTTAACCTTTCCAACCTTGAATTTGTCATAAAAAAATTATTCACCCGTTAGAAGACTTTGGGGGTCTTGAATTACGGTGACAAAGGTAGCATCCTTGGTTAGTGCTTAAGGTATCTATAATAATGTATATACAAAAATAAAATATATAATTTTCAGTTGTCTTTTATTGTCATTGTATATTTGTATAGGGATAATGTGGTCTACACTAAATTTGTATTTGTATATAAACCCTTTTAGGGTTTCATTCCTTGTTAATAAAAATTGATCAAAGATAGTTTCTCTCTCTAGACTGTTCTTGAGCTCTATATCTTCTCTAAATCCGTCATGGTATCAGAGCCCTAAAGATCCGATCATCTCTTCTATGTTGCTGCTCACATATCACTTTTTTTTGTGAAGGTCAGTAATCAGATAAATTTTATTTTCTTTGTGGACACCTTAATCTCCATATTTCGTTTGTAAAATTGGGCACAACTTTACGTATCAACTTAGTGCTAAAGCAATGGGGGATTATTTTACAGAAGATTTATTCTCAAGCAAACACTGCCCATATGTATGTCTTTGAATAAGAGAGCATGAAGATACAACAAGGGGACTCATCAATTCAAGATTATTTTAATACTCCTTCAGGTATATGGAATGAGATGGACTCAATGGAGACAAAGCCACCCACTGAAGCTATTACTAAAACACGAAAACGGTCTCGTTTATTTCACTTCCTTATGGGTTTGCGATTGGAGTTTGAAAGCATGAAAGCATCAATTATTCATCGTACTCCCACTCCATGATTAGATGATTGCTTCTCAGAACTCCTTGCTGAAAAAACTTGCTTAAGCTTTCTTGGGGTTTGCAAATCCACATCACAAGATGTCATTGATGTGATCTTAGGAACTTCCAATTTTCCTAACAAAGATACCAATTATGTCCAAGTACAATGTTACATATGCAAACAGAAAGGCCACACGGTCGATCGGTGCAAGAAGCACTTTTTTTTTTTAATTATTGTAAGAATCTCGGGCATGTAATAAATAATTATTGAAAACGCCCTCAGGCACGTGGGAATCCTCCTGCACCTAGTCTGACTCAATGGGCTGCAATCATGTCCATTCCTACTCCCACCAGCATGGAGGATGCCACTTCTAGTCACTCTCATTCTGCCTCCAGAACTGTTACCCTGTATCCATACCAGTTCTTATTCATACCAGTTCTTCACTCTATTGACTCAACTACACTCCAACAACTTGCTCAGGTTTTAACTGTCATGGATTTTTCAGGTAACTCAAATCCTTTATCAAGCTCTTGGATCATAGACTCAAGAGCATCAATTCATTTGACATGATAACTTTCACATTTATCTTCGATAAAACCCCATTCTGAAAATATCGTATTTTACTGCTAATGAGTCTCCACTTCATGTTACCTACTCTGGTAATACCAGTATCCCTAGTCCATCTAGTAACTTCTTAGCATTAAAAAATGTTTATCATATTCCCAACCTTCCTTTGAATTTAATATCTGTTAGCTAGTTAGTTGATAACAAGTGCCTTGTTTCTTTTTCTAGTAAAGGTTGTGTGATGCAGGATCTAGCAACAAGGAAAGTGATTGGGAGAGGCACTAAACAAGGTCGGCTTTTTACAATTAGTTTCAGTGAAGCTCATTCCCAACTTTCACAAACTCTGCCAATTTGTCATCTTTCCCTTTCTCCTCATGAAATAAGCCAATCAAATTCTATGTTTGGCATTGTAGGTTAGGACACCCACATTCTCAAATAATGCTTTCTCTTTTAAACTCTTGGCTTTTTACCTGCTATCTTTCTTATAGAAAATTTGATAAGAATATTGTTTGTGAGAGTTGCAAGTTGAAAAAATACTTGGTTCAACCTTTCCTTACAACAATAATAAAAGTATCCATCATTTCTCTTTAGTTCACTATGATGTTTGGGCCCTGCTTATGTTCCTTCAATTAATGGATTTTCTTATTATGTGATATTTATAGATGATTTTTCTAAATGTACTTGGATTTATTTTCTTATTATGTGACATTTGGGCTGAAGCGATGTCTACTGTTGTCTATCTTATTAATCTTCTTCTTGCACCGATTTTGCAAAATGTGTCACCATTTGAAAAGCTTTTTAAAAAACCTCGTGATTACTCACATTTACGTGTGTTCGAGTGTACGTGATTTGTGCTTTTACCATCTCTTACCCTTGATAAACCCCCACCTAAGTCTGTAAAATGCATGTTTGTAGGTTATTCAACAAATTAAAAGGACATCGTTGTTTTAATCTTTCTATTAATCGTATTAGAATAACCTGACAAGCTATATTTTTTATAGTTTTGATATTCCTCTTTCTCATTATCATAAAAATTATGGATTACCACATTCAGTAACTAACTCTGATGAGTCGTCTTTGTCAAGTGTTGATCATGCATCACCTCTAGTTGTTGATTCTTTTACCGGTCATGTTCACATTCGGCGGTCACTTCGAAAGCCCGTTCCACCTAATCGTCTTAACTTACCTGTGGTTAGCCCATACTATATTTGTTCTTTGCAACCATTACTAATCTCATTGTTTCATAAGCCATCTTCTTATTATCAGGCGTCTAACCTCCAATGTTGGCATATAACTATGAATGAAAAAATTGCAGCTTTAGAGAAAAATCACACTTGGGATTTAGTCATTACTCCCAGAAAAGCATGTCATTGATAGTAAATGGGTTTATAAAGTCAAGGTACGAACTGATGATACTCTTGATTGGCACAAGGCTCGATTAGTTGCTCATGATTATTCCCATGAGCATGACATCGATTATAAAGAAATTTTTGCTCTAGTTGCTAAGATGACAACTATTCGTACTTTTATTGCACTCGCATCTATTTGTGAGTGGCCCATGTGACAGATGGATGTAAAAAATGCATTCTATAATGGCGAACGTCAAGAGGAAGTTTACATGCATCAACCACATGAGTTTGTTTATCAAGATAAGTCATTCATTTGTCGACTTCGTAAAATAATTTACAATCTTAAACAAGCTCATTGTGCGTGGTTTGAGCTTTTTTGGGCTGTCATTCTTGCAACTGGCTTCACCCAAAATAAACATGATCACTCCATGTTTATTCGTACCACAAATCATAGAATTGCATTAGTTTATTATATGTTAATGATATTCTTATCTTTGACAATGATTTCATTTCCATCAAGGATGTAAAGCTATGATTGCAAGAAGAATTTCAAATGAAGGATATTGGGAAAGTATTTATTTTCTTGGTCTTGCGATCTCTTGCTCTACACGTGGTATTTACATCCATCAACAGAAGTATGCACTTGATGTTATTTTCAGTGCCTGATTGAATGATGCGAATGGAACTCAATGTTAAACTTTTTGCACATGATGAAGATCCTCTTCTTGAGCATACGATGTATCGCAAACTTGTCGGCTCCCTCATCTATCTCACTATGACTCTCCCAGATATTGTAAATGTTGTCCATGTTGTGAGCCAATTTGTTTCAGATCCTCGATAATCACATCTATCAGTAAATCATTGGATTTTACGCTATTTTTGCGATACTTCCATTCGTGGATTATTCTTTGACTCCACATCGTCTTTAGATCTTAATGCATATGTAGATGCATATTGTACAGATGATCCTGACACTTGCCATTCTACTACATGATATTGTGTGTTTCTTGGTTCATCATTAATATCATGGAAGAGCAATAAACAGGACACTGTTTCCAAGTCAAGCACTGAACTTGAATATCATGCTGTGTCCTCTATTGCTAGTGAGATTCTTTGGGTTTGTGTTTTTCTCAATGAATTTTGTATCTCTATTTCAAATCCTACATCTTTATATGTAGATAACCAAATTGCAATTAAGATTGCCTCTAATCCAATTTTTCATGAGCGAACAAAGCATATTAACGTAGATTGTCATTATGTTCGAGATCGCTATCTTGATGGTATATTATCTCTCCCTTATGTTTCTTCTACTGCGCAAACGGTTGATATTTTTACCAAATCGTTTATTCAGAGCAGTCATGATTTTCTAGTGGACAAGCTGATGCTTTACTCATGTCCGCATCAGCTTGAAGGGGGTAATAACGTGTATAAAAAAATAAAATGCATAATTTTCAGTTGTCATTTATTGTCATTATATATTTATGTAAGGATAATGTGGTCTACACTAAATATGTATTTGTATAGAAAGCTTTTTAGGGTTTCATTTCTTGTTAATGAGAATTGATCAATATAGTTTCTCTCTCTAAACTAATCTTGAGCTCTGCATCTTGTCTAAATTTATCAATCTACCCCAACAACAACAACACACAAAAAATAATAATAAAAGAGGGAGAGAAGGACGTATGCCATTGATCCATGGATGACAAAGTACTTGAGAATTTATAAAAAAATAAAATAAAAATAAAAATAAAAATAAAAATAAGAGAGAAAAAATAGAACTACGGCATTGACCCATGAATAGCAAAGTACTTGAGAATTTCATAGGGGGTGAGAAGCATCACAATGGAATCTTTGGTCATTGCAGTACATGTCTTTGTTAAATTATTCCTAAGAATAAAATTGGAATGTCAAGGAAAAAATCAACAAACTTACTGGCTGCTTTAGGGTTTGAGAGAACTAAAACTCAGCTCAATTGTCTTTGTAAGTAGTAGTACCATGAGCTAGGTCTGAGATAACTGTCATCTAGAAACCAAAATTTTTCTTTGTTCTTCTTTAGAAGAGCTGAGTGCAATGTTGAAGAAGAGCTTCTTATAATTTTAATTATTTTTATTGTTATTTATGGCATATAATCTAAAGGAGAGGGCCTCTTCTATTCTGCACCATCCATGTCTTAATAGGATGACTCAGAGGCCTTTGCATTTATGTAACAAAGCAGATTGGGGGTAGATCCAAAGAGCTCCATAGAAATGATTCAGTAACATCACTTCCTTCAACAACAATTTGATGGTCACTGCTGCTCTGAGAAGTTCCGGTATCGGTATCGGTAGCGGCCCCTCGGCAATCGCCGCCATTTTCTTCGATCGTCATCTGTTGCTGCTGCTGCAATTGGTGTTGGGAGTTATCGGAGTTGTCCCCCCTGAGGTTGCTTGTGTATCTGAGGAACTCTGAGATTCCATTGATGGCGTAAAGTGAAGCGGATATGTTCCTCTCGTAATTGAACCTCGCCCTCAGCATGCTCACCTCATCTCCACCGCCGCCACCACCACCGCCACCACTGTAAGGGACTTGTGAGACAACAGGGATCTCTTCCTCCTCTTGAACCTCTAGGGGCATGCCGGCCATTTCTTGTGCAATCTCAAAGGGGTATGGCACCACCCCTCCCTGATGCTCAAAATCTAGCACCATCATCTCTTCTCCTCCTCCTTCGAATTCTTCTTCTTCGTCTTCGGCTACTGCTGCAACTACTCCTCTTCCTGTAGTATTAGAAGCACTAGCAGAAGTATTTACATCGAAATAGTCCTCAGTGTTGTGGAAACCTTCGAGAGGTGGGCCTGATAATGATGACAATGACGATGATGGCAACGATAATGATGAAGATGGATCTGTGCTCCACCTCTGGTGGTGGTGGTGGGGGTGAGAGTGGTGGCTGTCTAGTGGTGGTTGGTGATCATCAAGGAGAGCGGAAGAAGCAGTGTCATTGCTGCTGCGATTGGCGGAGGCCTTGAGGAGGCGGAGTCGGAGCATACGCGAGATGCGGGATGGGAGGGCCGGCGATGAGGACGATGGCGAGGATGAAGAAGCGGGCCAAAAGTTGGTGCGCGTGTTAGCACCGCGGAGGATGCACGCAGCCTCATCGTAAGCTCGTGCAGCATCCTCTGCAGTGTCAAAGGTGCCGAGCCACAGCCGTATCTTCTGTATCGTGTCCTTTATCTCCGCCACCCACCGCCCCGACGGCCTCTGCCTCACCCCCACAAATCGCTTCCGGCTCCGATGAGGATGATGAGTTTGAGGACCACCCACCACCCGCCTATTATGATTATTCGTCGGAATTCCACCGCCACCGGCCGTAGCCATAGCTATTTCCTCTTGCCCTGCGCCACCACCACCAACACCAACTATCGCTTCTGCTTCACTTTGCTCTGCGACCTTACTCTTATTAGCACAATGAGCACCATTATGATCAGGTACCAAATTCATCATCATCATCGCCATCGCCATGGACGGTGGTGATGATGTTGCTGCACTGTTTGTCTCCCCCTCCTGCCTCTTCCTTTTCATAGATGCTCGGCTACAAGCCTCAGCTTCCATGTCCACACAAAGAGAACTGCACCTCCTCCTGATTCTTCTCTTCTCTTCTCTTCTGTAGAGACAGAGGGAGAGAGAGCGGTGCAAGTTTGTTTGTGATACATGATTGGTGCCACATTTATATTCAGGTATTGACTCTAGAGAGAGAAAGTGAGAGAGATGACGTGCAGGAAAGGAATGGGAGACCGTTTAGTTGTTGGGTGTATCTCCTTGGTTCTATGTGCCACATATTTCTCTCTCTAAAGGCATCTTTCTCTCTCTAGAGGCTTTGAGCTTTTCCCATATGTTGCTGTTGGCGGTAACGTAAGAGATTGATTGGGTGTGGTCATATGTGTGTGAAAATCAAGAGAGAGATTCAGGCCGTACGGCGTGGGAGTAAATTTTTTTCATTTTCGTATTCGGCTTCCTCATCCCATCCCATCCCATCCCATCCCATCCCAGTGTAAAGGGTTTGGCTTTATGCTTATTTTGGGTGAGGTTTATATAAGGCGGCCACCCTTTTAAGAGCCCCTCTAAATTTTGCCCACTTCTCATGTCAAAAATCTCACCGTAATTTAGAAACGTACACAAACAAATAAGAAAATACATTATTATTATTATTATTATTATTATTTTGTATGTAGGGCTGAGTTTATGAGTGGTTCGAGGATGTGGACGTTATACCGCTCTAGGATTGAGCCCTGGGCCCTGAATCAGTTCTAGCATTTGTGGAAGAAAAGAGTGGTATGAGGATGGAAGTTTGGACCGCTCTCTAGATCGAGTCAGGTGAGCCCTACTAACAAAAAATTAAAAAAATTTAAAATTAAAAAGCGGTTTGACCAAAGGGTAATTTTGAAAAAATAAAAAAAGCCTGGTTGACTGATCTTACGTGTAAGTTTTTCCCAAAATTGGCTTATTCTGTTTTTGTTTTTTGGTATATATGAATTAATCAAAATCTTATGATGGCTTGAAAGTGTGTCTTTCGCCCCTCGTTATGAAATTTAAAAGATAAAAAATAGTACAGATTGAGCAAATCTATAAACACTTGGAAATTTTGAAAATAGATGGTCCAAATAACTTGTTACAAGATATACGATTTTTAGAAAAAAATTATATAAGGTTGAGGTCCTAAACAATCAAATTAAGGCACATATAAAAAACTCACGAGAATATGTTGTTTCGATGTTTTTAAACCCCTCAATTCGATCATCTCAACCTCAAGATGTATGGACATGAGAAAAAACAGATTTCAAGTATTGGAAATAGTGTATATTATAACATATTATCTAAATTGTCAATTTTCAAGATTTTCAAGTATTCATAGATTTGTTCGATCTACACAAATTTTAAATCTTTAAATTTTATAATTAAAAATAAAAATAAATTTTCTAGCCATCATAAAAATTTATGATAGTGAAATAATATATTTTAGCACTACGTGAAGGTGCACATTACTTTGATTATTTAGGGCCTTAGCCTCATATGAACTATACCTATTCTAATGTTTCTTCATATCTATATATCTCGAGGTTGAGATGATCAATTGGAAAATTCAGAACACTCTCTTCTAAAGGATTTTTGTGGTGACCTTACTACAATGAAAAAACCTGAAAAACACCTATAGGCGAAGTGCTACAGTGTTTCACCACCATCACAGGCCTGCTATGTCTGTGGCAGTTTATTGAATGGATCCGTAATAGACAGCTCTCTGTAGTTGACATTCCGCGTGATTTTTTACCGTCACGGACCTAAAATGTCTGTGACAATACCGCCACAGACATGCTAGGTCTGTGGCAGTCGAAAACCACACGCCATCTGATTTTTTTGGATGGCGATGGGCCTATGGGCGAGATCCCTTGCGTAGATGCTTCCTACTACAATAGTATAAGTTTTCCAATTATTTTTGCTACAAGGACGTCAAAATCATAAAATCTAATGACTTAGGTGTGAACAGAGTTCAAAATTGCTTTCCTTGAACGTAAGTGTGGGCAATAGCACATTCAGGCCACCAAATTTTATATCCAATAGTCGGGAGTGATTGTAACAGCTCAAGATAAAGAGTCTTATTGTATAATTTTTCAACCGTAAAATACCTTATAAATTTGTAATGTGAACCTCCAAATCGATCATCTTGGCATTGATTATGTGGTTGTAAAAAACTAAAAATAAATAAAAAGATTGTAAGCCCTAAAAATAGCATATATTGAAACACATTGTTTAAATCATTCAATCCACCCTAAAATAAAGTGTTTACGGATCCATAAGATTCAAATTTCATAGTCGGTGATGAAAATTGATTTTAAAGCTATCATAAAAATTTCCGATAGCCAAAGTGCTTTCCAAACGAAGATTTGAGGTGGGGCTTTACTTTATTTGCATAAAATCCATGCCTTATAAAAACTACATCCCATATAGTTGTATATATGATTAAGAAGGAAAGGGAACATTAAAAACTGACTGGAAACTACTTTTAATGGAAGTTATATCATACCCATTTATTTATTTTTTATGTATTTGGGCATTATAGAATGGAGGCCTTTCATGTATTTGGCTCATTTACTTGTACAATAAAGTAAACATCCAGCCACACTCTCCTTCCCTAGCCAAGCCCAAAGATACAAATAAATAAATGAATAAATAAAGAAAAATAAAAAGGCATAACATGCCTGGCCAGTTGAAGCGTTAAATGGACGGAGACTTATTAGTGAGAAGTGGTACATGCGTTAGCACAATAAACCCGTCTTTTGTCTTTTCTTTTTCATTGTTTCTAAGATTTGAGTCCTTTTCACTTTTGAGCTTTTAAACACTTGAATTGGACCATGTAAAAATTAGATAATTAAAGGACGTTATTTTTTTTCGAAACACACATATAGATGTTGGTTGTAAGGTTGAAAGTTTTGATCTAGTGTTTTAAAACCCGGCAATTCTTCATCCAGATTACTGATTTGGATCAAGAATTGGCTGTGACCAAACTTGTTCTAGAATGTCATTGGTCTTTACCTAGTACCACACCTAAAACCCCCACTTACACACACATACTATATATATATATATATATATATATATATATATAG
>NW_006498527.1:656786-667917 GCF_000471905.2 Amborella trichopoda | reverse complement strand
GTGACAGACTCGCTCTGAAATACATCTTTCATGGGGGCTTAAGGCCCAAATATACAGAAATATAGTTTCTCACATGATATCAGAGCCAAATTCTCTTCGCTATGTCCATTCCTCATCCCTGAAGCTTTGTTGCCATTTTTCATGATGAGTCTGTTGCTCACCTAATCAGTGCAACTTCTGTTGTTTTGACTCTTTGATCTGAGCCTTTCTGTCGAGTCATGTTTCGACTCTCTGTAAGGCAATAACTGAGCTTATTTTTGACTCTCTACATATCGGCCTTTACTGTTGAGCTGTGCTTTCGACTCACCATCTAACCGCACTTCCAAGCACCCATCAATCCACTGTTTTATTTCTTTGCCAATTCAACAACCGAACCCACAATGCAACTGTTTATTGACTTGAGCCCTATGTTTTCTCACTCTCTCTCTCTCTCCTGTTTTAATTTGCTAATCTGATATGTAGAACAGCTAGCTGCCCCATGCTTATTTCGGTTCTTGTAGTCATATCCATTATAAATCAAGGATATGCAAGTAAATATAGAAGGGAAAGCTCACTTACAAGTGACCATCAGCAACACTTGCTAGGGCCCTCAATCGGACATCTTGATTAGATGCTTGGGGTTCAGTAGCGTTGGACCTCCGCTCAACCTTTGATCTTTCGAAATCTGAGCGACTTGATATGCATTGTTGAAACAGCAAGTCGATTGTTCGTGGGTCTCTTGTCAAATTCACCTATGCATGGGCTTCCCTTCTGATTTCCCTATGGTGGGGGCGCGAGCCTGGTGCTCTTAGGATATTTGCAATGGAAATCCCTTTTCTACTGTTCTTAACTTCAAATTTAAGGTCTAATTGTGCTTGTTGATCATCCGCTGATTTCTGTTAGCCCTTCCAAGTGCCTCCTGTTTGATGATCGAATTTCTCGATCCTGGTTGATAATCAAGTTTTATGTTACTCGATCACGTTTAATGATTGAGTTTCTCGTTACTCACTCTTTTTGGATGATGGAGTTTTATGTTACTCTATCTTGCTTGATGATTTAGTTTTCTTTTTTTCGTTACTCGATTCTGTCTGTTTCGTAGACCTGTTGATTTCTTGTTATGCGCGATTACTCTGTTCAAAGCATCAGTTTCTGAGGATCGCTAATTTGCATCGGCTCAAGTTTCTTATGTCCCTGCTTTGTTTTTAAGGCCTACCTTCAGTTGTCTAAACTCAAGCTGCTCTCTGAACTCATCTTGAGTTTGAGGGGGAATGTGGAAATTATAGCAACCTGCACTTATTGTCTTAAGGCTCAAATATACAGAATCCTCACACTATCATCATTACATTTTCTTTAAAAAATCCATTTGCAACATCTGGGTTCAGAGCTCGGTGGAAGATCTACCAATTTCCAAGTTTTATTCGTAATTATTGAATACATTTCACTATCTACAGCTTCTCCCAAAAAAGTTACATCTGGTGATGCCAATGCTTCACTTAATGATGTAGGATCTTCCTCCACATTTGAGACTATTTGTATTGAATGCAATGTCATATTTTAATTAGCCTCAACTAGATAAATATAAAAATCTGGTCCAAAGTTATGAGATGGTTCACATCTAATTCTTTTATTTTTTTCTTGATTCTATTTTCTCATCATTATTGTTTTCTATATATTCTTCATTAACATTTTGATCAATCTAATGATTATCTCCACTTGGTATACTATTTGTTTTATTTAATTTACTTTTACAAGTGAGATTTTCAAAAAAGTCAACTCTCTAAAGTTCACTATTGTTGATAGAAATTAGATTCAAACATCTATTTGCTTTACTATATAGTGAATACCCTACAAACTCACATAGTGGTTCTAGGACCTATATTATGCAACCCCATACTTTAATAAAGTTCATAGAAGGTTTTTCTGTTAAACCAAAGTTCATAAAGGGGCTTTATCACTCTTTTAAAATGGAATTCTATTTCAAATAAAGCATGCTGACAATAGAGCTTCTCCTCATAAACTTAATAGAAAAGAAGATGAAATTAGCATATCATTTATCATTTCTACCAAAGTTCTATTTTTCCCTTTTGCTAATCAATTTTGTCGAGAGGTATAAAGAGCAGTCACTTGATAAATTATATAATTATTTTCACAAAATTTACTGAAATCGTTTGATAAATACTTATCACCCCTATTACTTCTTAAAATTTTAAATTTCTTACTAAGTTGACTTTTCACTTCTACTTTAAAACTTTAAATTTTTCAAAAGACTCATCTTTATATCTAAGCAAATAAAAATAAAGCATATCTTGAAAAATATCAATAAATGCAATAAAATAATTTTTTCGACCTCTAGTTAAAATATTTTTTAAATCACACATACACATATATGGGAGTGTCTACAAAGAAACCATTTATTTTTTGTATATGGAGATCACAATCATCATATTCAAACTCTCAGATTGCTTCATCCTCCATAGAATTAGATACATGAACATCCTTCAATACATTCAGCAATTCACATATTTGTTTAGCAGCAATGTTTGGAATTGTAAAGGCAATCGACATTAATGTTGTGCTTCCGCTCCATTCGCACTCGCATTCATGCCAATGTTAGACTGGAATTTTTCTGCTGACTAATTTAAGCTTCTGGTCAATGCAATTGGATCCTTTCTGCTCCTTAAGTTCCCTTCACTAAATATATTCATTTAGGGCAATCTTGAACTTAAGCTCAAACAACCCTCTTTT
Source organism: Amborella trichopoda (assembly GCF_000471905.2). Next base: position 665,193 of record NW_006498527.1, on the reverse strand, counting down.
AGCTTTTCTTCTCAACCTTTTGTCTGTTGGGTCTGTTGGGATTGTCTACAAAAAGACCATTTTATCGATTTGTATATGGAAGTCAAAATTATTCCCACTCATTAAATGTGAAATTGGATAGCTTGGGATGAATTACAACTCACGCAGTCCGACAATTTTTTTTGGAACTTTGTGTCTATTTAATGACACTCTTACAACCAACCACCCATTTTGAAATTTAAGAGACGAGAATGATTATGAGCTCCATATACAAAAAAAATAAATGGTCCTTTGTAAGCAATCCCTTCTCTTTTAACCTCCCTTTTGATTTATCTCGATACCTCACACCAATGCTCTTCTTTTTGCTCTTTAGTTTTTTATGCAAATTTGTTAAAAGAAAGCTTTCTTTACTTCCCTTGCTATATAGAAGTTATATACGTCCCCCCAATCCAGCTGTCCAATTTGGATTAAGTGAGCCATTGAATGTTTGATCTAAATCCGACGCCTCAAAGTACTTTTATTTTTAATTTTTTCTACAAATCAAATGACTATGAAATTTGGTACATGCTAGAATCACTATGCAGTGCACTTAAAAAAATATAAACACTTAAAAAAATATAAAAAACATTCCCAATAAAATAAAAATGACCAAAATACCCCGAAAACTTTTAAGGGTATTTTGGTCATTTTATTTTATCAAAACTATTTTTTTTATATTTCTTTGAAGGTGAGAGTTTAAGAAAAGAGTGGTTAGTGTCAACATATTTGTTTAAAAAAATAAAAAATAAAATAGTGTACATGACATTGTAATTGGATCCATCTTAATCGTTCATTCAGATCGGAATGCTGAATAAAAAGAGTATATATCTTCTATACAGTAGGGGAAATATAAAAAGCTTACACCTTACCTCTGCTCTCATATTCTTGGCATTCTATTTCTTTTGCAGGCTTCTCATGAGCTTCCTCAGAATCACGACTGAAGATCGCTAAGGACTCAACTCGCACACCTCCATGAAACACATCAATGGAAACCTGAAATCACACAACATTTATGCCAAGGCCTAGAGCCATGCATAGGCAGGCCAGTAGACAACAACCAAGGCAAAGCAGGCAGCTGAGCTGATCCAGCCTCTCAAAAGGCGGCCTTCAATCTTCCATTCCAAAAAACCATGTTAGAAGATTTCAAAACTACTTTCAGTTGTATGATGTAAACACATGCTGGCACTCACTAAACTAAACAAATATAGTGTACAACACCCCATAGTCAGGCCAGTAGACAACAACTAAGGCAAAGCAGGCAGCTGAGCTGATCCAGCCTCTCAAAAGACGGCCCTCAATCTTCCACTCCAACAAACTATATCAGAAGATTTCAAAACTACTTTCAGTTGTATGATGTAAACACATGCTGGCACTCACTAAAATAAACAAATATAGTGTACAACACCCCATACAGCAAAGTAACCCCTCCTACTCTTAAGAGTTTTTTTCTCTTTTTCTTTTGATATGTAACAGTTTTATAGCAGTGTTTAGAGGTACTCTCAGACTTCCACGGAGTGAAGAAGCGGTGTTGTATTCCCATGTTCGCTTTTAGAGAACTGGATTGGTAGAAGAGCTGGATCACGATATGCATTTACCAACTTATTGTAAAATTGATCCATTTCCATGTTCTTTTCATCTTCACGATCCCTTGTTATCAAACTCTGTCCAAACAAATCCACATGACGTAAGAAATCCTCATTATGCCAATGTGATTCGTAGTTAAGGTTAAACAGTGGCAACAATATCATCGTGCAATAAAACGCTACTGCCCATCGATATTCACATTCACTTTGGAGGGTTTTTTGTTTTGGCTGTTTTGACCGATATATGGGGAAAAGGAAGTGTTTCAGCTGTTTTGACCGATTTACGGGAAGTCTTTGGGTCTATTTGTAAAAATAAAAGATTTAATTGGGCATTTTTTTAACTATATATATACACACACACGCACCATAGTATATTTGCTAACCTCTGAATATTATGGATGTATTTTTCCAAAATGTTTAATAATTTAGAGCCTTAACAACAAATTATGAATCTTTTCAGGGTATATTTGAAAAAACAAATGGTTTTCTTACCATACCGGTGGTATGATTTTCTTTTATTTGTTTGAAGGGCTACAGCCAAAACTTTGGCTGAATCAGCTTAAGCCAAGTGAATCTGATGGCAATGCTACCTATGTTTGACTGAGAATATGTTTGCACAAGTCTCGCTACCTAATGATGTTTTGCATACTGGTGGGTGTTCGGCCATGATTAGGGTCATAGGGTTCATAAGTACATCTATGATCTAATTACATGAGTCCTTTTAACTAAATTGGAAATGCCCAGTAATGTGTCGGAACAGCTGGTGATTCCCCCCCCCCCCGCAAAAAAAGGAAAAAAAAAAAAATGAGTTGTTTGGTTTTGAATAAAGGATGCAATGATTCACCCAGTGTTCAAAAGTTTTAAGTTACATGAAGGACTTCGGATTATAGTTAAACATTCTACAACTGTGAAGGAATTCATGGGCAAAGACTGGAACAACAGGTAGCCTTTTCATAATGTCTATCAGAAAATTTTACAAACTAGCCAATGATTTAATCTCTTCTTCATATAATAATGATGAAGGAGGATCATCAGAAGTTTTCAACACCACAAATGGTTTCTTGAATTAAAAAAGATTTCAGTTCCAAAGTAACTGTGTCCTAATATTAGATAGAAAATGAGTAGGCATATGGAAAGATAAATTAAAATAAGCATGAATATCAAGGACACACCTCAACAGAATATGCACGGAAAATTGGCAAGAAGCGTTTCCTGCAATATTCATTGAACAGAAGTGTGAGCACAGGAAGAGGCACTGTCAAACTTGATGCAAGTGGAATCTTCTTCAGCCCAAATATACCCACTGCAATTACTTGCATTACGAACAAAGAAAATATTGTGCAGTTATGCACAATAGGCCAAAACTTTCCTCCAGTCTCGAACTTGGGTGAATAAACATTCAACAACTGCAATGTCAATTTAAAAAGATCACTAGGTTAGTAATCTTGCCACACACAAAAAAAAAATATCCGTCAGTAGGCACGATATATAAAATATTAAATTATAAACCTGATATATATAGTTATGTTGAAAATTAATTGGGAAGCTAAAACTAAAGCATCCTTAAGATGGATCCCTCAGGAAAAAGGGAACACCAGGGAAGCAACACCTCATTTTTTTTTCTTTTCCAAGTGATATTGTTTGTGTTGTAAGTGCTACTCTCATCATATATTTGAAGTTAATTTTACAAGCATCTGCAGGAAGAAGGTGTGGACTGCATTAAACACCCCAAGAAAATTAGATCCTTAGGTTTGACACAAAAATGATGCCAACACTTAGCATTGATAATTGATTAGCCATAGAAACCACAGATTACAAGACAGGGAACTGTCATAACTCATAAATGAAGATGAATCGAAAAAGCAACAACCTTTTCATTTACATGACGAGTAATTCCTTCATTAAAGTATTTATAATGCAACTTTCCCGGGACCAATCCTTTTGGAGTCTTCCATGATACCATGGCATAATATAAGCCTGAGTCAGCTGTCGAGCATCTTTGGATCCATGGAAGGAAGGCCTTTATGATGCCATGGCATAAAAAACACCTGAGTTTATGATGTCAACCATCTTCAGATTCATGGAAATGAGCTCCTCATCAAAACATACTTAGTGGTAGTGTTAGAAAACTCAGGTGAGTCCACTCGTGCTCGGCAACCTGCCCAACCCCGAACCATACACATGGAACAGGCCAAATCTGGCCAGTTCCCATTATTTTATTATTTTTCTGGTCGGACTCGGCCTGCTTACTGGATTTGCATCTCCACCAAACCAAGAAAAGGCAACATGTTCATAGAAGCACAAGAATGAGAGAGAGATCACATGGGACTCTATATTTGCTATTCCACCGCACCATCTTTCAGTATTCATTCTATGCCACACCCAAGATATAAAATTTGAAGTCCTTAAAAATAGTGTGTTCATTATCTATATATACATGCATATACACTGATAAAAAGCTTTTCAACTGATATTTCTAGTTTGTGAGAATCCAGTATTATAGTGAATATATCTAGATGTTATTTGACACAGTCAGGTATCGCGATTATGTGTTCAATACGTTTGTGAATTCAGATATCGCAATTATGTGTCCAATAGGTTTGTGAATTTAGATATCACAATTATGTGTTCAATAGGTTCGTGAAGGGTCAGATAATCCCAACCCTTCACTTTTTTTTTTCCCAAAAGGATATAACAAAATACTTATAGATATTTTAGATTTATGAAATTCAATATGTATAGCTATGGATATGTTAAAATTATAAAATTCAATATTGAGAATAGGAGGTTTCAAATTCGGCATCGAAAGATTGGATTTAAGACTCTTTCCATTTTAGAAGATATGCCTATTAGCCAAATTTTAGATGGTATAAATGTATGGGTATTGAGAGAGAGAGAGGTCTGCTTCATATCCCATTATTCTTTACATTTTGGCTTAGAAGAGAGAGAAGTTGCCAAACATGCCAGTTGTCTGTGTTGGGTCCACTCCGTATGTGCTTGACACGACTCATCATGCGACAAGCAAACTGGGACCCAAGGGTGTGTCTAGTTAACGCAATCAAAAGCAAGGTCTCAAAAAATGGCCCACCTAGTGCCTAGGTGACAGCCTAAGTGCTAAGAGGCCACAAGCCGCCTCACCTAGGCACGGGCGGGCCTTTCAAAGCAGAAGTTCCTGGGTGCCAGCCCATGCGGATAAGGCGGGCACCCAGGAACTGCCACAAAAATGGCGGAAAATAAACTCTTGTGGGGGGGGGGGACATTTTGGGTCATTTTGACCCATGAAAAGGGGAAAGGGGATATTCTACCCCCCAAAATTTTAAATACTCTTCTTATGCCCTAGAAACACCAAAATCGATCGATTTTGTAATTTGTTTCAAACGAGAAAATTTTAAGCAGTGTTTCAAAAAGCGCTAGGCGGCACCTAGGTGGTCGGGGGGATCCAAGCTGCCCAATGCCTAGGTGGGTGCCCAAAACCTGGGCAGGCCAGTAAAAGAAAATTTTTTTTTGGGTTTTTCTCTCTCTAAAATAACCTCTAATGGGCTTTAGGTTCATTTGAAACCTAAAACCCACAATTTTGCACCTTTAGTATTAAAAAAAATGACCCAAAAATGGCCTCAACGAGCGGTATTTCCGTCCCTGGGGGGGACGCAAGCTTTGGGCGGCCACCTAAGCGCGTTCCCGCGGGCCTAGGCGAGCGCCCGAGGATACACGCCTAGGCTTGGGCGATGCACCCAGGCCTTCTGGACGGCTTAGGTGGCCGCCCAAGCGCTGGGCGGTCCGCTTTTTGAAACACTGATTTTAATAAGTTCGTAGAATCATCCAAAACCTTACTACTATATCTTATTGGAATCATTTTTGGGTCCAAGTGAGGTTATTAGAAGACTTTTGGGGAAATTTTGAAATCTGAATCATATATATGAAGAATAGAACATCTACTATTTCTTTTCTTTTGTATTGCATCTTTTGTATTGCATCATTCTATATTGGTCATTCGATCTTATTGGAGACTTGGTGTCTAGGAGTATGATTCTATGAAGTATGGACTATGGAGTATGGTGTATCGACACTAAATCACTAATACACGATGGACTTGTTTTCATTTCACTATTTCAGTTATTCAACGAATCAAATTTTCAGGGATTTAAACGTAATGCAACATTCATGCACATGTATTATATAAAAAAGTTAGTACTGTCACTTTTTGCTCATTTTTATTGTTATCTAAGTTTCAAAATGTAATTATTTGTTTTATAATAAATATGTGAATAACAAACTGTTGTAAGTAATTATTGCTTGTAAAATTCTATAATAGTTAAGGCAAAACAAGATTATTCCTAATAAAGGGATTATTGATATATCTACTACTATCCACTGAGCATAACTATTTTCTCCAATCTTAATATTAAACAGAATCTTAAATTGCATGATTATAACACATACTCAAACATATACTTTATTACAAACATATGTTTTGTACAGATGCTTACAGATGCTAATACGAAAAGAGATTAAGAAAGAAAGAGATAAAGCAGAGAAGAGAAGAGAGTATGTTTCAGAGAGAAGAGAAAAGAGTATGTTTCAGAGATAGATCAGACTACGCATAGGTAAAACAAAGAAGGAAAAGGGAAACTTACTGTGTACACAAACAGTAACTGGAAAATAGCTTCCAGTGATGAGGGCAGTATGAGGGTAAATCGTTGATATTACAATCACACATAATTAACAAAGTAAGGTAAGAAAGAACCTGATTATGTCGAGCTATGAGGGCGAGCATAGCTCGAAATTCTTTTTGCTTCTGAAGGTTTTTGGAAGGTAAAGTTTCAGAGAGAAAGGTGTAGGTAGGTAGGTTTGAAGGTAACAGATAGGTAGCAAAGGTAGGTTGCAAGTTGTAGGTACGGTACAGGTAGGTTTGCAGGTTGCAGGTAGGTTGCAGGTAAGTTGCAGGTTGCAGGTAGGTTGCAGGTAAGTTGCAGGTTGCAGGTAGGTTACAGGTAGTTGCAGGTTGCAGGAGGTTGCAGGTTTCAGGAGGTTGCAGGTTTCAGGAGGTTTCAGGTTGGTTGTAGGTTTCAGGAGGTTTCAGGTTGGTTGCAGGGTTTCAGGAGGTTGCAGGTTTCAGGAGGTTTCAGGTAAGGTGAAGGGTAAGAAGGGAATGAGAGACTCTTGAGGCATCTGAGAGAAGAGAGGAGGAGGAGAAGTGAGGACCCTTGAGGGTTCTGAGGAGTAGAAGAAGAGAAGAGGAGAAGTGGAGACCCTGCCGAATGAAGAGGGTCTGCTTCCCTTTTATAGAGAGGAATTCCTTCCTCATGAAGAAAGGAATAAAGGGGAGAGTAGAGAACGACAAACTGGGAAAGTTTTGTCGATGGAAGAGGACAAGAGTAAGTGGAGAGATTGTCGGTATTAGACGACAAGAGAGAGTGAGATAGTGGAGGCATAAAGAGATTCGCCTCAGACAAGAAGAAAAAAATTAAAAAAAAAGAAAAGAAAAGAGCATCTCTGTACAGTGGCACTTTTGGCCGTATTACATTATTGCTACAGTGGAGCACAGTGTTCTTTGTCGGTGATATAACCATTTTTGTCGTATATGTCGGTGATGGAATCTTGGAATAGTCTTTCGTCGTTTATTGCTGATTGCTGTTTGTCTCTTTGTGCTGTCATGGATGACTTTATGGTCTTTGGCTGAATTCTTCTGGATCGTCTTCTTCCGGATCTGTCTCTTCGGGATCTGTTTCTTCTGGCTTAATTGGAGATACCTATTGGAATGGAGTGGAGAGGACAGTACGGTTTCTTCGGAAGATGTTGGTTTTCTTCCGGCTTCAGCAAAAATTTCTTTCATTTGTCTTTCCAGTTCCTCTTTGGATGCATGGGAGTTGGTTTGTAGCATGTTTCGGAGATAGGTTGGAAAGTCAAAAGAGGTGTTTGCAGTATTTGGGTTTTCCTGGTATTTAGGTGCTTTTGGAGGTATTCTCTTTGGAGTGGTTTTGGTGAGATCCATTTGGAAGATATCCCACCATTTAACAGATATGGTTTTTCCCAAACGAGGGATGTAGGTATAATCATTTGTGGTATTGGGTGATATAGTATAATCCCATTTCATAATCCAAGGGATTTGGTACAATGCCATAAAATAGAGGTGAGTGTCAACTGAAGTATCACTATTATTGTATTGTATAAATTGTTCCTGCAACTCCTTGAAAGGAGTAGGTAAAATCAAAGCAGTTGAGCCCCACACAAAATACCAGTTTTGAAACCATGTGGGGAACCTTTCAAAAATAGGCAGCCGGAACTGTAAATACCAGCTGTGTGTATTGTTGGGATTTTGGTAGTAAAAGAATTTGTGCCAGGCTTCTATATACTCGGCATATTTAAAATATTTATAAGAAAACTCTGGGTTTTGTAATTTCTTTCCCTGTGCGGGATTGCAACCCCACTCATCATAAGAAAGAAGTTTCTTTATTTGTACTTTAGAATAAGCTATTATTCTAGTATTTTGTTGGAAGTAGTGGACAACAGAGATGGACCCTGTTTCCATGAGTATGGCTTCATAGTATTCTCGAGTCTTAACCCCATTGATAGGATTAAGATGATTGAGCAAGTATAAGGGTACAAGTTTACTTGGATCCATGTGAACCTGATGTTCATCAATGGTGATATCCATTAAAAAGGCTCTTTCAATATATACAGATCTTGGGATATTTGATGGAGGAACAGATCTTGACTGTGCTGGTGAGTAGGTAGGAGCAGAAGCATGTGCTTCTGGATAAGTTATTTGATGGATTGGAGATTGAGAAGGTGAACGGATATTCAAA
>NW_006498527.1:608626-644152 GCF_000471905.2 Amborella trichopoda | reverse complement strand
CCTCAGGGCGCCTGGGGTTTTGAGCGGCCACCTAGGCAATGGGCACCTAGGAGCTGCCCAGCGTTTTCTATAACCTTGGTCTAGAGGTGAGTTCTGATGAAATCAAGGAACCATTGATAAAATAAAGAGGACTCTAGAATCTGCATAGACCATGGAAATTAAAGAAGTCTACCCAAAGAGATATCCATATGTTCAAATACCATTTGCTTTGTGAGATAAATGGTCTAAGTAGATTTATTTGATGATTCTACCATGCAACATACTGATGAAAATTGAGAATTTAAATATTTCGAAGAAAATGTTGACTCACCTGGTTACGGTAGATGATGTAACCAAGACAATAGTAGCCCAAGATAAAAGGCAAGATTATTGGTGCTAGAAAGAAATAAGTCATGCCGAGAAGTCCAACTAGGAGAAACTTAGGAATTTCCTTGTGGTAACCAATCGATGGCAGGTCAAATTCTTCAACAGATTTTTTGGAACAATGCCTCTCAAAGCAATCTCCAATCAGTGGGAATATACGGGTGAGTTCTGATGATAGACTTGCCCATCCAGTCACTACATAGGAGATGTAAAATGATGCCTACATTCAGAAGTTCATAGTATAATTCAATAAATGCATAACAGTAAGTTCATAGTATAATTCAAAACATGCATAACATCCTTTAATGAGTTAGTATTAATTTAAAGAAATATTAAAGTTCATATCAAAGGAAAGTTAGCACTTTTCTAATAATATTCTCAACAGAAAAAAAATAACATTTTGCTGATAATATTCCCAACATAAAAAAACATTTTCTGACAATATTCTCAATAGAACAACAAAACAAGTTAGAGTTGATCTATTAATTAACAAAAAAAAAAACATTTTCCCGATAATATTCTTCAAAATCCCAAGAATTCTTTGGTTTTTATTAGTCAGAGTAGTTTGGCATTTATTATAATTTAGGGTTTTAAAGAGTGGCTGATTAAAATTTTGTAAAGAGGCTAGAGAGTAGCTTTTGCTAATTTATCATTGTAGTAGAGACTTTTCTCCACTGCAGCATCTTGACCTTCACTTTTACTGAATCTATAGAATTGCCAGTCCTAATTTATGTTAATCTTGTCCATCAATATTTTGTGCTACATCAGCATGACATGCATTGCCTAAGCCTTTCGAAACTAGACACTTCTTAAGCTTTATTGTTGAAATGTTGCTATTGAATTCCATCACATCCCTTGAAAAAGCCTCATTTTCAAGGGTAGTTCAGTACTAGGAATTAAACTTGGTACCTAGTGTTGCCATCTTTTTATATTCAACAATAAAGTCCAAGCTTTATTCCTCAAAAAGGTTAGCCAGCTTGTTTGGTGTCTTGGGATGAGCTTCAAGGGTTCAAACCTTGACCTGCCTCACCCAAACGGGATGTCTACCACTAAGCAAAAGCCTAAGGATTTTGACACTCGTACATGAATCAGCTGTTGACATGTATCCTTGTCTTTGTAAATGGGCTTAGGCGGAAGCTTTGGAGTGCTGTATCTAAACATGCGTTGTGATCCCATATTATTCATTATGTCCATTGTTAGGAAAAGGCTTGGATGGTGATGGTGATGGTGATGGTGATGGTGATGATGTCCCTTGGGCTTTGTATATAATTTTCTCGGGCCTATAGCTAGTGAACTAAATTGGATCAGACTAGCTACTTTTCTAGTTTGATCTCTAATCCTGTACTACATGACAAACATGTAAAATGTGAAAGAAGTGGCAATGTAGAGTTCTAGGCTATAAATTCAAAACTTTTCTTTCTTTTCTTTTACTAATCGCTGGAAATTCTATTGACAGGTGCTACAAATACAATAAAATCAAACCCACTACAATCTAGAATCTTTATAATTTACTGCCAAATAAACTTTATTTTAATCTAAATACAAACTAACAATTTTAGGAAGCAAAAACTAAGACGAACAACAGAAAATAAAATTAAAAACTGAGAAAAGACTTACAGATTTTTGCCTAGGGTTACCCCCTAAGGGGTTAGCCCACCCCACACCGGATCAACTGACGGATGGCATTTAAAATTTTATATCTTGTTGAACTCACAAATCTGTGTTGGGGTTATGTGGCCATTTAAAGGCCTTATGAGAGCATGTACTGAAATTATATAGTGAAATATTAGCTCCAGTGGGAGTGTGGTCCACTTTGGACTATGAGGCATTGCTAATGCCGAGACTCATTTGAGTTTTGACAAGCTATAGCTCAACGTGATGTCTAAAACCCATAGTCATGGTCATTGCGTGAGCATAACAGATAAGGATTTCAATGTGGGGTTATCCCTTGATGAGGTCGGAATTGTGCCCAAGACAAATACGCCAGGGGTGTGTGATAGTTGGCCGGAGAGGACAACGATCTAAAACCTCATCATTACTAATACATGGCATGTAAATTGGATAGCCGTCCAAGAGGCGGCGCTTTGAATAAGGGTGTATGATGTGTACATGCGCGGAAGAGATGACTCCTTGCAACACTGGACTGTGTTGAAAGGACCCATGAAGCATAGTGCTAAAATTGAGCCTGAACTTGTCCTCAGGGAGGGACCAGTAATCTATGGACTAGGATCGTGTCTCCTTCATTCATTGGCTGACTTTGATAGTCTAATCATGAATCCCTGCGAAGGGCTGCGGGTCATGGGAATTGTTGGGCCAGTTTGAGAAAGTGCAGTGAGGTACGGTTTCTAGAAATAATGAAGTCCTCAGTATATTTGTTGTAATCCTAACTCTATGGATCCAATTCCCATCAAATCTTCTTACATATGTTTAAATATGTTTTAAGTATTTTTCAGATGATTAAAATGAGTTTTTTGACCTCTCTGGGTTTTTATTTTATTGAAAAATGATTTTTAAATAAGAAAAATTAAATTTTTGGATTTATTTTAATCAGCGAGAAAATTAATATTTGATGAAATCATAAAATTTCTTTTATTATCTGAAATTTATTTTTAATATATTGGGGGCCCATTGGAATTCATTGGACCCACCAATTAGTGGGGCGTGGGGTCCACATGGCCACCCATAGCGTGGTGTGCCTCACCTCCTTATTTCTTCTCTTTTCTATTTTGTGCTTTGTGTCATAAGGCATGCAATTGACTTGAGATTTTTAAGAAAAAGTGGTGTAGAGATTTTATTGACTTCAAAAAGGGAAAGTGTAAGCATTAATTGAAATTGATTTAGCATTTTCTCCACACAATATTTGATGGGAATAGAGTTATGAAAACTAAGGGATAATTGTCATGATGGCTGATCTAAGGAATGAATGGATGAGATCTCTTCACCCCATAGGTCTCCAAGTTTAAAGATCAATTTTAAGTCTCACAATAATGGGCGGCACGCTCAAGTCACAAAGCTTAGCCCAAAAGTACTAGCCTTATGCTCATGTGTTGAGCCTTTAGTTAATCCCATGTCATGCTTTGCCTAGGCTTCCTAAGTTGTGAGACAAGTTCTTGAACCTAGATCCCGTGCGCCATTGGTGAAGGAGACCCAGTGTGGGATGTACGAAGCCCTTGAGGATAACCTGAGGCAAGGTATGCACTATTTTTCTGTTTCATGCTTTCTTGAATCAATTTCATCTTTATGTAATTTTCAGATCCATGTTATAAATGTAATTTTATTTTAATAGAAAGCAAGTGAGAGTCCTTGACATTCTTGTGTTTTTAATTGGTTCATATATTGTATATGGACACTTGTGAGTGATTGGGGTGGCAATACATAAGAAAAGATAAAAAAATATTAATCAATATTGATTTGCCAGGTCACATAGTCCACCTTTCAATCTGAAGTAGGAAGCACCTCTGGGATACCCTTATCCAGATCCTATGGGTCAATAGAGCTTTGGTCACAATTAGGGTTTCACAAAGAACCGTTTTTAACCTTGGGGTATTGCCAAGATGGCACCTCCCCCAAAATCAAGAATTAGGATTAGGCATGCCCCCTCTTTCTCCCTCTCTTCTATGTTGGCAATGCCACTTATGAAGAGAGGGGGAGAGAGAGAGAGAGAGAGAGATGAGAGAAGTAAGAGAGAGAGGCGTGAAGAGAAGAGAGAGATGGGAGAGGTCTGATGATGAAATGAGGGGCCCTTTATATAGGTCTACAGGGCATTGGGACTCCCAGTCAGATTAGAACTTCAACTTGATCTACATTCAATTAGGCAATCTGTGAGGTGAGAGAGAGCATCTATCTCTAAACTCAACCATCATGATCTAGAGTGAATATTTAGAAACCTTATCTCCTGATATTTGACCCAATCCACTTCTAATCTATCTTGAACTTTCACCAATCAAACATAATCTAGAATTCATTTTCTATGGTGAAGGAATAATAAGGAACACAAATTAATTTAAAGACGGTCAAGATTATCTAAATCACACAAAAAAATATACATAGAATATTTTTCACTAAGAATTTAAATTTTTTTGATTTAAGATAACAATTACAAAAAATGATTTTGACTAATGCAAAATAAGGGTGCCCCACTCAGAGAGGCGTGTGGCCCATGTGGGGCCCCCTTGCCACCCCATGTGGGCCACACATACGTGGCGGCTAGGCCCTTAGCAGCCGCCCCCTCCCCTACAAAAAAAAACCCCAAAAAAATGTGTGGGTCCAATCAACAAAAATAAATTCCACAAATACCCCCTTTATTTTCAAAATTACAAATATACCCTTTTCAGTTTTTAAGGCAACTAAAGTATTTTATAATTCCAAAAACATATCCAAAAATAGCATAAAGACATTTTTAGTTGAAAACAATGTTCGCGGAGGCAGCCGCCTTGGCGGGCACCCAGACACAAAGGCAGCCCTAAGGGAAGGGGTTGGGATGGGGGCCATATGTGTTTTTGCGTTGTGTGTTTTGTGAATGTGTGTGTGTGTGTGCATGCACAAATATGTGTGTGCATGAGGTCTCGCATGAAATTCTTCATAACCATCCCTTTTTTTCTTTTGAATCTATATTTGTGAGAGAGGTCTCGAACACTTGGAGGATATGTCGAGAGAGAGAGTCGGTGAGAGAGGGACCTCACATCGAACACTTGGAGGTCATCTTCTTCTTTTTCTTCTTCTCACATGTAAAGAGGGAGCACATGAGTCCATGTGTATCTTTGAGTGTGTATGTGTGTGTTTGTGTGAGAGAGAGAGAGGTCACACGTCGAACACTTGGAGTTCATCTTCTTTTTCTTTTCATATGTAGAAAGAGCACATAGAGATAGAGAGAGAGAGAGAAGAGTAATACCAGGCCTTATTTTTTATTCAGTAGATTCAAATTTATTTATGTTTTTTTTTTGGGCGCCCAAACCACCTAGGCGCATGCCTTGACCGCCTAGGCCCTTGCCTTAGGCATGCCCGACCAGACCCCACCATTAAGGCAGTTTGTCAGCCAGGCTGCCTAGGCAGCAAGGCGATAAAATTTTCGTTGATTGGTTGAAAATAATGTTTATGAAGTTCTACCCCCCCCACAAAAAAAAAAATAATAATAATAATATATAGAAATACAACTCAGAAGTGGGTATGTACCAAAAAGGTCAAAAGCAAGTGATTGTCCGGGCACTTCACCTGTGCCAGGAACCATGATCTTCTATTGTCTTCTCAATCTAATCCAACAAGACCCATCACCCACAGTCAAGTGCAGGGCCTCATGATTGGCCTGCCCAAATTAGGCAATAAATAATATAACCATAGGCCTAGTATGTGGATTACGGGTTCCCCTCTAAGATAAAGTCAAATGCACGTATTATTATAGTGCAAGGAGGCACTCTCTCGGTGCACATCTACAAGTATCCTCTATATAGGGTTGCTTCCCAAAATGCGGCTGTTATATGTACATGGAAAGTATTGGCAAAGTTTTATGTTGGCTACCTATACAACCTACCTCTTTTACCGTGCTTGGAACAAGTTAAGTTTAAGGTCCTCACCTTTCTTAGACCAAGGTTGTCATATGTACATGTTTTGCGGATGTTTTGTTGAGGATTTGACCATCACTCTCATAGGCCCTTCCTCCACATACAAGAGACTACGCAACTCTTCTAGCCTACATACGATGTTCCTGAGCATCTCTTAGACCTCAACAAGGGATGACCTACAATAAACATTCACGGTAGGGCCACATGCCCAAGGATAAGGGTTTTAGACATTACCTGGGCCATAGACTTCTCAACTCTAGGTCAATCATCCACAATACACTATCACTGAAGTGCATAATCCACTATCACTAATTTTATTTACATGTTCTCTAGGCCTATAAGGGCCACAAATCCCAACAAAATGAAGCAAGAGCTGTAACTCTATACATTTAAGAGGTTGCATTATGTCATTACAATTAATGTAAAGCCAAATGCACACTCTCGCATGAAAATATATGACTTTCTATAATATACAAATTTAACTTTTCTCATTTGTGTTTTTACGTTGACATCATTCCTTGTCATCACCCATGGTTTCTTTCTTTTCTTCTTAATTGCATGGGATTTCAAAAAAAAAAGCAAAAGAGCTAAGATGAGAATCCACCGAATAGCTTCACAAACTTAGTTCTCCCCCTCGTCAATATTTGCATGACATAACCATGCCAAGATTAATAACATTTCATCAGAAAATCAAATCCTGACACTATTGTTATGCAAATAAATAATAGATGGAGTTTCTTGGAGAAGGAATATAATGATCATCCACCCACTAGCCTTCAGTCAATCATGGTTTCGAGGAATAACATAACCAAATGAGTATATCTATGTAACATAACCATAACCATAACCAAAGCCAAAACAAATTTTGTGATTCATAGTGAACATATATAGGAACTTCTTGATTTCGCTATGGCTTACAACCTAGAAATGACAAACAACTGCAATAAAAAGTGAGATGACATTTAACAACTTCCAAATGCATATCATCTAAAAGCCAGATAGACTTTTTAATTAAGAAGGTGAACTATTATCATGTAAAGACTGTAAAGTTATCCTAGGAGAGGGTGTAACCACAGAACATAGGCTCATGATTATGGATCTTTACATAAAGACATGGAGGAGGAATGATTAATAAGTGTCCAAGAACTATGTGGTGGAATTTAAAAAGGAAAAAATTAAAGTTATTTAGAAATAAATAGATAAAAGAAGGAAAATAGAATCTGAAGACAGTTAATATTACAGCGAATGAGATGGCTGATTGTATTAAGAAAGTGGCAAAAGAAGTTTTAGGAGAATCTAGAGGGAAAGAAGATTTAGCTAAAGAAACTTGGTAGTGAAGTGATGAGATTATGGTACAAAGCTTGACAAGGAATAGAAATGTCAAAACTTAGAATATTATAAAAATGACAAGAAGAACACTAAGAAAATAAAAGGGTAAACATAAGGCATATGATGACATATAAAATTAAGAACAAGAGAAGGTGAAAAACTTCTTCAAACTAGCAAAAATACAAGTTCAGAATTAATAGGAATAGAAACGAGAAATTAGTTAAGATTGATGACCAAGAAGTATCTAAAAGATATTATTTTTTATATCTTGGGTTAATAATCCATGAGAACGGAGAGATTAAGGAAGATGTTACACATAGAATTAGTGTTCGCTAAGACTGAAGATGTGCTTCTGGAGTTTATGTCATCATCGCATACCAATGAAACTGAAGGGGAAGTTCTATAGGGGGTTGTAAGACCAGTCATGCTCTATGAGATGGAATGCTAGGCGGTCAAGAAGCAACATATCCGTAGAATGAGTGTGGCTGAGACAAGGATGTCGAGATGGATGAATAGCATGAAAAGAAAGGATAGAATTCGGAATGCATACATCCGATGGAACATAGGGGTCGCTCCAATGGCCAATAAAACGAGAGAAAGTAGACTTAGGTAGTCTGGCGATATTCAATGCCAACCTAGAGCAACACTAGTTACAAGGGGTAATTTGGTTCAGGTGGAAGGCTATAAAACAGCAAGGGGAAGTCCTAGCAGGACATGGATGGAAGTAGTGAGAAGATATGGTGACTTACAATCTGACTGAGGGTATGGCCCTTGATAAACGGAGTATTAAAAGTTCAATTACCAGGATATAGGATACAAGCATAAGAAGAGTTTTATTTGATCTCACAGCAATTTAGGAACTTGACATTAACATATTGCATGATGAAAAACCAGAGAAACAAACTTGAAAACATAATATTAAAGTTTTCATAAATTAAGCGCTGTATCAGAAAAATGGCCAATGTATTTCTAATTCATATGCTAGTACAGCTCATAAGTATGATACTGAAAAGTCATCCTGACCTGTGCTGGAACAGCAACTGCTAGCCTCCTTGGAATATACTTTGGATCGAGTAATATGTTAAACTGATAGAGAGCAGATCCAGAAAAAACATTTGCAAAGAAAATATTCCAGATAGTAAACCAGAGCACTTTGCTGCAAGCACTTTTCTCTATTTCATTACAGGAGAAATATCCTTGCATGGATGAAAACGTCTTCATAATAGGAGGTATAGCCAATAAAAACAAATGCAGTATAAGACTGGGAAGATAGCCTGTAATTACTTGGCTTACAAATGTTCTGCAATCAAATAAAACATATTGTTATGATGAAGTACGATATATGTTAAAAAGATACGAGACAATGTGTTTCAATAACAGGACATTAAACCAGCTCTACCATACATAAATATCATATCAATATACTTGGAACATACAATATTTCTGAAAGTGGACTAAGAGTCATGTGAGACAGAGAAGAGCTAGAAAATTTGAAGCCACCAGTCTACCCCATTTTAAGATTTTTAAGGCCAAATATGACCTATACTACATCATACATTATATGTAGTTGAAAGATTATACACCCCAGGGGGGCTTCAAGTCTACCCCATTTCAAGATTTTTAAGGTCACATATGACCTATACTACATCATACATTATATTTAAACGAAAGATTATGCACTCCAGGGGGTAAATGATCTCTACACTCCAGAGGGTATATGATCTCTAGGATAAAAATCATATCTAGGAGCATTTTTAAGACCCTGAATTTTAGGTGACATAGCTTAACCTAGCGACCAACCTCGAAGAAAGAAAACATATTATGTATATTCTTAAAAACATAACATCTTGGGATTGAAAAGAGACCCTCCAATTTTTGGATGGCCAAATATATGTGCTTAGAAACGCAAAATCCATTTTTTCTTAAAAGTACTTATCTGGTGATCCTAAAGTCGAACCCAATATTTTAGATTGAGTAGATACTCCCACAATTTTTACCCAAGGGAGAGAGTGTATAATGTCCTCAAGCAGCAGCACGCTATACTCGCTCTTATAGATAACATAGAGTTGACTGCACGTCTTTCTTCAAAATTAAACTCCAAACATATAGACAAGCATTATCACAGCATGTATGAACTAAAAGCCACACTAGCTTTGTATAAACCACAGGACATATTTAGCCTTTTTTATAGCTATTTTTAAGAACTAGATACTGAAAATGGCTGATTTATGTGAAGAAAAAAACTCTGATTTTCCTGTAAAAATTGACATACACCCTTGAGCTTAGCAAGAGACAAAAATTAAAGGATTACCAAAAATATCACAAAAAGACAAAGCAGTCATCTTTCCACAACTTAATTTTGTTGTATTGAGGTGGTGATAGTGGTCTAACTGCTCCAGAGAAAACTGTGTTTCTCTAGGTAAATGTCAGGAGCAGATGATCCTTCATAGGATCCAATCCCATACTCTGAGGGTGATGTAAATCAGTGTCAGTACCATAATTTGCCGTCTCACTTCTGCAGTCACTTGGTCAACACTACAAAGGCAGATGGACCTCATCAATGACTTGGATCAGGAAGATTAGAAAGAAGAGGCAAACATGAGAAATGTGTATTCAAAATTCCAAAAATGAGGCAGGGGATGCCAATATCCCATTTCCCAGATGGGGAACAGCAAATTTCATATTTCCAGGATATTCACAAATTCTTGCTCTTTTGGAGCTGAGTGAAGCAAAAATCTTCAGGCAGTCTTCTACATCAGAATCCAATTCTTATGTGGTGCTTCCACATGTTTCCTGAAGGTAACATCCTTGACCTTGCTCTAATTCCTGCTTCCACAAAAATTTCCCAAGATGCAGAGATTATTCAACCCATTCAGCAAATTATATGTTAACTAAGTCGTAAGAATAAGTTGATGGCCAGAATGTGATTCATTTCTTTTCACAAGAAACATAGGGCAGCACAATTGTCCTGATATGTCATTCAAAATCAAGAAACCACCGAGGTGTGGAGATCATTCAACCCATTCAGCAAATCATATGTTAACCTTACATTGGACATGCATAAGGATAGTAATATATATTTACATGAACCCAGAGCAGAAAGCTGTAATAAATAAGAATACATATGCTAACAAATGATAAGATAAAGTGTCAAAAACTATTCCATTGCCCTACACTTGCATAAATAAAATTATCAACAATATGTGGGACTATAGCTTATCATGAAGTGGTAAGACAGCTTTCTACTTCTCAACACAGTATTTCAACACCAAATTGTCAAAGCTAGTCCATAAACCATAAAATGCTATGCTACATAAAATCTACAATCAAATACCTATTGAAAACCAGGAAACTCATGCAAGTCCCTAGGAAACGTTCCAGAAAAATGAGGACAATTGTGTAGTGACTGAGGATAAAAGGCAATAGAAACACTTACATTGATAAAACCCCTTGCAAGAAAGGGAACAGTGTCTCTAATTGGTTCAGGTTTGCAAGGCCTTGAATAAATACAACTGGAATAAGGAAGATGACAGTTATAAAGATAGAGGCGACAATTACTACCAGCTTTGAAAACCACCTTTGTTGAAAATTTGTAGAAAGAAATGGCCAGTGAACATCATGAGGTTCAGGAGCTGGCTCTGTTATCCAATTTGTGGGATTATTCGATTGTTGCATGCAGGAAGCCACTGCAGCACCATATCGTGTTCTAAAACAAACAAATGCAGCTGGAACTTCCTATAAACAGGAAAAGCATAACACACAAAGGAAAATGTCAATGAACATGAAGACAATTATGTTACCACAAACTAAGTTACATCAAATTGAGATGCAAAAGAGATTTTATTTGTGCACAATGCCAACATAATAGAAGAATGTATTTACATCCTTCAAGAAGAGCTACAGTCAATCTACAAATGTCATATCCAACTCTTTGCAAAGGATTCCCGTATGCAATGCTTGAATTTAGAAAAGGAATACAGAACATTTCATTAGATGAATAATTTTTGCTGATGGTTTCAAATTTTAAATGAACATATAGTTCAAGATTTCAATATTAGCCACCCCATTCTTTATACTAATGAGTTCCTAAGTATATTGAAATAGGTACGTTAGGGTATCTGTCAGACTTGAGACCTCATCCACTGGGAATCAAGGCAAATCAACAGAGACCAATTGCTCATTGTCAAATTTACACTAAAAGCACCAGAACAAAAATTTACCTTTCCTTTCTGTGAAACTATAGATTGTTCAACCCGTACATTTTGTTCCACATCTTCCAACTTCTTTTTGTAATGATCAATGGGATCAACCCTTTTTCCAAACAACACAAAAGATCCAACTCGGTCAAATTTTTGTTGAGAATGGGGTCTTGAATTGTACTGCTTAAGCCTTCTGTACAGATTCTTTGCATTATCCTGGAAATGATTATAGCAAGAACACTAATATATAAAACAAGCAAATCACAAGAGGAAGTTAAGTTTGACTTAACATAAAACCACAGACAATAAAATATTGAATTCTACATATTCTTAGTTCCTAAACAAAATAACATTGAATTCTACATATTCTTAGTTCCCAAACAAAAAAATATTGAATTCTACATATTCTTAGTTCCTCACAACTGATCAACTCAAATCCATTACTAACTTATCCATTTTATCACTAGATTGTATTCATAGTATCACAGGAGAGACCTCAAAAAGTGACAGTTCAGGCTTATTTTTCATCACAAACAAATGCACGTTGTCAGAAAAAGCATAGAAACGTGCACTACAACAAAAAGTTTCCATATAGTGAGTCATTATGAGATGCACATTAACACATGCATACATTTAATCCAACAGACTCACTCTTTTTTGAAGACGTAAGACCATATGATGGTACATCCTCTAGTGATGAGTTTTTAAAATACAGGAGTAAAATATGCATTCTTTTAAAACCAAACTTTTCGAGTACGTCTTTCTCAGAAAATTATGTGCATGTCATGATAATGTGTATTAGCATTCCTCACCTAAAATTTTTTTCTTGCATCCCCCTAAAGGTCTAAACACAATTTTGATGGCAACGTAGATTTTTTATTGATAATGATATTATAACATGGGTTGTATACTATAAGATCATCTATCTTTGAATAAGAAGGTCACAACTAATCCTAACCATCAAATGTCAAATCGGACAGCTTACAATATGTCACAGAGTTTTTCTTTGAACTTTGAGCCTGATCAATCACACACTCTCAGCCTTCCAGTTTCGCATCTAACAGCCGGAAGTGACTATGAACACCTTATACAAAAGATAAATGGTCTTAATTGCACATATTTCCTTATAACATTATGTGACAAACATACATAGGTTACAACTCTAGAAATATGTTTGCCAATAATCCCACAACCCCATGCTATTCCTAATAGTACGGATGTGTGTTTTTCCATTCTTGCAGATACAAAGATGAACAAAAAAGTGTTAGCTTGCTTAAAAGATGTGATAGAATATCACAGAAAAATGTAATACACGATTCATAATCTTAGCAAAAATATTTTCTAGTATCCACGAGTGAGGGGAATGTTGAAGACAACATGATTATCTGCGTCATTATATATTATAGGGACATTTATTATTATAATTGGGTCTTGCAAAGTAGTTCTTCTTCTTCTTCTTTTTTTCTTAATCGATACAAAAACCTTGGAAAGTGAAGATTAAAGGTCTTGCTCATATTTTGGTTGTTCTTTTCTCTCTCCGTCTTCCTCTCACCTAAATACGTCGGATTTATTACGGATTCTTATGGCTTCATAGGTTACAACAAGGTTTTATGATGCAGGGCAATAGAGAAAAGGAGCAAAAACAGTTCAAGAAACCATCAAAACTGGTCAGATTTGAGTGGATCTGGCTTCCCTTGCACAAATAAGTGACCTCAAAACCCAAGATAGCGCTTGTTATTACTACTTACAGCCTGGATTTACAGTTAACTCCCCAAAAGTGTTAGAAACCCTAATAGCTCAGTCCCTTTTATAAAAAAAAAGGGCCAAAACTACACCCATTGCAAAAATACCCTATAAGCCCTTCACTTAAATCAAAACATAAAAGATCTCTAAACTGCCCTTAACTTTAATTAAAACACTGAAAATCACTACGAGATTGCAAAAACAAGAATAGGCTAAAAATAAACTCTTTTAGGCCATCCCCTCTTGGATCTCCTTACAACCTTGGGATGTGGATCGTCATAAAGGGGTTCATCAAAGGACGGATTGATTAAGTTACAAGGCCCATGAAAACTATCTTGACTAATTGAAGGACCGTCCGGTGCATCATTTTAGCCAAGTCCAATTTATTGGTATAAGGCTTGGTTGATGATGATGATGATTGTGGAGCTAAAAGCCCAAGGGATGTTCTTGAGAACATGTAGGTCATCAGTCCAATAGATTTTGTCTTGTCTTGTAAATAAGTCGAGCCCACTCAATTTAAGGGTAACTTGACCTAAGATTATCAACATTTTAAGAGTACAATTTCTGTGCTCTTCAATTTTTTTCCTTTTCCTAAATATGGAGCCCATCGCCTTTTGGACTGGTCAGCACACCATATTTAGTTCTTTTTCACTTCCTTGATGTTCAATGGATTAGGCTCATTTTATTCCTCTAGCATCAACTTCGCTTTTGTGGAGATCTTGAGGTGTATTTTCACCATACTTCTTAAAAACAATGAGTATGTGTGATGCCTTGCTCAAATTTCTCATATGGTCATTTCTTACAGCCATGGTAGAAAATAGAACTGTACTTCATCACTACATCCCTTGACAAATATTTCAAAGTTTGAATCAACCCTGTGATTGACCACAAACCAAAAGACAAGGGATCCACAAAATGGACTTCCAATAAAGAGCATGCATAGAGACAACTACACTCTCCACTTTAGAGAGCAAAAGAAGGAAATATGGTATCTGGAGGAATATGACGTAAGAGAAGTAATTCCCTTCTGCAATCCTAGATTTGTAAAGCTCTCCCTAGAAAAACTCGATGTAATCTCAATGCAGAATTCAAATTAAACATTGGAACCATTAAAGTATCTTAATTCAAATCCAAATGCAAAGAAATATAAGCAGCAATACCAACTATGTTACAGAATTGATAAAAATTATTCTAGAAGAGCTCTTACAATAAGGTTGCGAAGCTTAGCAGTCCGACAAACAACTTGATGTGAGAGGTAGGTTGAAGAATGATATTTAGTGAAGAAATTCTCAACAACATCACTCAAATCATTGCCTTCCTTTAAAGGGATGCCACGAACAAGAATGGTGAAGTGATGAGGCTGCGGTTGAGAAGAAAGAAAGTAGGAGAGCCTCTTGGTGGCAATATATTTGTACTCCTGCACAAAGCATCAATATTCATACTAATTAGAATTCCACATGGAGAACAATATCAAAGGGCAGAGCATGAAAATTACTACTGGACAAAGAACCCATTTCAATCTATCATCAGCAATTAAAACTTCTGAGACCTTAGATGAAGCAACTCACTCCATAAAACCTTGTTGGGAAAAAACTAATCCGAGATCACTCCCTACTATGGGACCATGTTCACCAGAAATACCACATGACATATGAGTAAGAAATGGATAAGCATTTTCTCCCCTTATTCTAATAGACACCTATATATGAGTCAACTGAGATTAAATAAGTTAAATCGTCTCCTTATTTTCTTTTTCTGGAATAAATTCACAAAACCTTACTTAGAAAAACCAAAAGTGAAATTTGGGACATATTCATATTTTCATGTGTTATTTCAATACTTACAACATATAGAAGGTAGCAAACAGACCCCGTGATAACATAAACAGAAACAAAATGGATCCATAACCTGCCAAAGAATATTTGAAGTTTAGTTTAACCAATATCTTAAATGTTAGAATAGGCAAAAGGTCAAAAAACCAATTTAAACAAAAACAGTGGATTTTTATAAATATTTGATGCAAAATATTCCAGAAACCTTTAACTAGTCATTTAAATGGACATAACGAAGCGACATGAATTTATGAAAGAATAGTGTGACAACCAAAAGAATATTCATTTTATTTCAATTGTGAGGAAGGAAGGAAGGGCTTGAAGTATTACTGTGTGCCCGATTTTCGTGTGCTTGCGAACATATGACAATCTATATAAAATTAACTCCAAAATAAAAGGAAAAAAAAAAGAGAAAATAAGAATACAAATCTTTCAATTAAGCAAGTAAATGCTTACAAATTTGGTGGGTTCAGAATCTCCCAAGTCGATTTGGGAATCTCTTAGACAACCTGGCTTTTTTGATGCCGTGAGAAGCTCATTTGGTCTCTCATGCCAGCCTTAGGTCAATTTTGAGGTATGCCTTGCTTGGGGTTTGATATTTGGAGTTTCTCTCTCTAGACTCAGAGAGCCTAGAGGGAAAACCACGGTTTCTCTCTAGGAGTTCTTCATTCTAGCTTACTTTCTCTCTCTAGGCTCTAGGCCAAGGTTTTTCTTTGTCTGGGAGGTCTCTCTTTCACTCTCTAGAATATTTCTACACCCTAAACAACAGAAATGAACTCCCATTTCAAAAGTGGGGCCCTTGAACCCTATTATAGTTGAGGTTTAGAACATGGGTGGATAATCAACTTTAAGCAGGAAAAAGGGGTGGAAAATCAACTTGTTATCCTGTCCAAACCCAAAAGGGTAGGGAAACAAGGCCAACATGCTTGAAATTCCACTCTAGTCCTGCACAAAGCTTGCCTCAACCCATACCTGTGCTATGGGGCCTTTGATTCTTGCTTTCCGGCACCGAAATTGACGATCCATTGCCGCTAAATCATAGATCACGGCGAGGTGATCATTTTGCATCAAATTTGGCATAAAGCTTTGGGGAAGTTTTTAGCATTTTTTGCAAATTTCAACTTTATGCACTTTCCATGCACCTATCTCACCTTATGAAGCCACATTTCCTTATTCTGATGCCATTAGATTGCAAGGTTTGCCATAACAGTTGTTTTGCATCAAAAACCGTCTAAAAATCACATCGATTGTGCAAGTTATAACCTTCCGAAACCATGAAAGCCAGGAAAATCAGCACCATCCAAAATTGGAAACATTTTTCCTTTAACATGACCATCCGTGCCTTGATCACAACTTTTATACCGTTGGAAAGCTTATTGAGTCGTGATCGGCGTGTGAGGATTAAAGGATCCGTCCTTTCTCACACTGAGAAACGGGGTTTAAATAGATTTTTCAATAGGATGAGGATGCAAATCCATAATGTTCATCCAAAACTTTAACCACAACCAACAATCTCTCATGAGTTGGTTCGATGCTATAAGTTCACATCTTAGTTCAAGTTTAAAGACACCTCAGGTGGTTTCAATAATAAGCTTTATCCTTGTTTGAACTTGATTATGTCCTGATGTTTGAATCTGAACGTGAAACTACCAAGATCTGGTGAGATATTTCACGAAAGAATTAAGGAGAGTACTTATTCTGATCCATCCTTGGTCAGATTACAGATCAATCCCGACATGTCTAAGTGTTTTCACTGCAGCTATCCGATGACGAATCCTTTTACCATGAAATTTTGTGGAGTAATAGAGGACTCAAAGACAACACAATAGTCCAAATTTCACAGCAAATGGATCACGGACGAAAGAGATACAGCCCGCTGTAGGGGACCCATTTATGCTGCAGATTGCGTCAGTAGATCTGAAGATTGCAAACTCAATCACTCTCACCACATGCGATTATAAACCTTGGGAGTATGAAAATTTTATAGAGGGGACTATAATCCACATCTCCACAAAATTTGGGCTCAAGACACTTCATTATTGGGAGATGTTAAGCAGCTACAGTCAAGCTTTTGCACAATTTTAATGACTATAGTTGTGAAGCTTGTAATTCTCACATGAGATATTCACATGGTACTACACTCATATGGTGGATAGGGCATTGAGTCAGGAATCCATTGGTCCCAATCTCATGAAAAAACTCCCTATAAATTGGGAAAAATCTCAAATTTAGTGACCGAAGGTCATCCTGGCTATCTGCCTAGCAGACATCATATAGTGATCAAACTGCCAATGGATATGGATGAGGGGTTAAGCCATCACCAAATAACTTTAAACTCTGAGATGAGGGATAAATTGCCTCAAATAAGACTTCCCAAGAGTTTTGGATCAATCCCCAAAATATTGTGTTTGGGATCGTCAGTCAAGGCATATCTTGACAGCCGACATATTATAGATGATGTGCCAAATGATACCCAATTTGTATGATTCTTGGATCAATTTGTATGATTCTTGGATCAAATGCACATGAGGCCTCATTGAGTATATATGCGAGGCCTCATTGAGTATATATGCAAGGACGCACTTCAATACAATATGATTTGATGAGGTTTTCTTTATGGTCCAGCTATCCAATACCCCTCCTGCGACATATGACGCATTTGAAGACATATCGTACCGCATCCAAACTCTTCCAATATCATGTGGAAAGGCATATAGGGGCCTCGGGGTTATATTTTCTAAAGTTTGTCTGGAATTGAGATGGTTTAATAGTCTTTCCCATAGTTGTTGGAAACACCTGGGAACCCGAATCGTTTCAGGAACCGGAATCGCGCCTGCCAGAAGTTTCCCATTGTAGGAATCGGTGTCCATACAATAGGAATCACTGGGAACGAGATCCCTAATTTTCAGGAATCGACTATCAATCGGAATAGGTCCAAGTTTCATCCACATATGGAATCGAGAATCTGGCCTCATTGGAATCGAGATTCTCATCCCCATGGGTTCGACACTCCAAGTGTCAAGTTTCATGAATATGTGGAATCGAGTTTCCGTCATCTATGGAATCGAGTTTCTGACATATGCGGAATCGAGTTTCCGACATATACGGAATCGATTTTCCATCAATTATGGAATCGTGATTCTAACGTATTTGGAATCGAGTTTCCATCATTTATGGAATCTGTGTTTCTAAAATATTTGGAATCAAGTTTCTGAAGTATATGGATGAGATCCATGCTGGTTTGAGATCGAGAATTACAATAGCATAATCGAATTTCCGACGTCACTTGATTCGAGTTTCTGACATATGTGGTACATAGATAAGTTGTTGTGTAGAATCGTCAGTCCATGTGTGTTGCTTTATATGTTATTAAATGATTTCAATATTTTATACGCATTTAAATTAGAGGCAAATAAATAAAATTAGCATTACTAATAACCACTTTACATTCAGTATTTTAATACTAAGCAATGTTGCAAGGCTACACATGGTGTAGGATCACTTAAGCAATCTTTTCAGATAACATATGAGCAAGATTAAGAAACCAAGGCAGTTTACATCACCGCAAATATAAGAAACATTATCCTATGGGCACTTAAATAATTTCACATAACATATGAGCAAGATTAAGAAACCAAGTTAGTTTACATCACCGCAAATATAAGGAACACTATTCTATAGGCATTTAAATCAGGAAAAAAAAGTGTAAAAA
The DNA here is from genome assembly GCF_000471905.2 of Amborella trichopoda. The sequence continues at coordinate 625,416 of NW_006498527.1, read as the reverse complement.
TAACAGTACTAATAACCATTTTGCAATCGGTAGTACAGTAATAAGCAATGTTGCAAGGCGAGACGTGGTGCAAGTTCACTTAAGCAATTCACATAACTATGAGCAAGAAACTATAGCAGTTTACATTAACGTAAATATAAGAAACATAATAAAAATAACTAAAAAAGTAACACAATCTCATTAAATTCTTTCTAAAATACATACCTTATAAATAATAATACCCCCTTCTAGTACACATGCTGCCTAATGTTATCGTTGGGGACCTTAAAGCATGATATCCACTAGAAAATAAAACATTACAATTGTGGTTATTATTTACAAGAAACCAATGGTTTATACAACGTAGATGATTCAAAACCCTGACGAAATGAGTTCCATTACTTGTAGAATCGTGCATCATTTAACATGGAATCAAGATTTAAACCTCGCTAGGAGCCAGATTCAATCTATTTGGAAGCGTCTACCCACAATTAGGGGGTTCAAGTTTCTCTAGATCTGTTGGATCAAGAATCCGAAATTAAGGAATCGAGATTCCAAAACTAAGGAATCGAGTTTCCTTGGTTCCGAAAAATATTCTTAAAAGAAGTGTTGAATCAAGATTCTGAAATTAAGGAATCGAGTTTCCTTGGTTCCAAAAATAGGTTTCCACATAAGTCAGGAATCGAGATTCTAAAATTAAAAAATCGAGTTTCCTATGTTGCAAAAAAAAGGTTTCCACCTAGCTACGGAATCGAGATTTCGAAATAAAAGAATCGAGTTTCGTTGGTTCAAAAAAACAGTTTCCGTGGAGTTTCCTTAACGAAAACGTGGAAACGGGTATCGGAACTGGAATCGTGGGGTCCGAGGAGAGATTCCGATAACTATGGTCTTTCCATGACTGGTCGCTAGTCAAGGTATATATAAATTGACCGATGATGAATTTGAAGATGTATTGTACCGTATTCAAACTCCTCCAATATCGTGTGGCCTTAGGGATATATGTCCCAAAACTTGTCTCAAGTTGAGAAGGTCAATAGTCTTTCTATCATTGGTCGCCAGCCAAAGTTTGTTTATGTTGACCGATGACTAGGACTCTTAAGGCATATAGGAGCCTTTATATGATGAGTCCTAGGTTCGCCATACCTCATTATACTGATTGGTCTTGCATAATGACCCATCATCCGCCTAGGCGTATAGGCTTGGTGTTACGCGCAATGTTTATCTTCTGCATTACACCATTAGGTTAATGTACAGATTTTTTAAGTGTATTACATCGTGTATTATGACCAAAAATACACCCAACAGTCCTCCATGTCGAGCCAAATCAGAGTATGACATAGCTGCTCAGCTGAAAATCAAAGCAAATTTAGACAATGGTGTTCGACAAGCTGCGCAGAGTTGGCTTGGATGAGTCCCAAGACAACTACGTTTTAAAATATATCAATACATCAGACAGCAGGGAATTTTTATTCTGGAGTCGAAAAAGCTTTTAATGATGACATGGCAACTTCTTACATGATATGGACAGCTTTTGTTTTGAACACGTGTGATAAACTAGATCCCAATTTGATCTGATTTGACATAGCCCTTCATGTGTATTCATTATAAGTATTGCGTTCAATGTACTGATGAACGAAAAAGAAACGTTTCATATAGAAATACAAAAGATAACTAGCGCATAAAGATCACTAATTGAAAAAATAACTCAAGAGTTCGAGGAAACATACAATCTATGAGAGGAATAATATTAACAACACACTTTTTAAGAAAATAAAGAGAGACTATATGTGTGTGTATGCATATAAGCGGATTCAAGAAAAAAATTATAAGTAACATCACAAAAGACTGGCAGAGGCATTTTGAAAGCAGGTGTTAGTCACTTCTTTGAATATTTTGATCTACTTCAAGTTTGTCATGACAGAAGTTGCAGTGCCGTCACGGTAATATACAATAGTAATTTGCTCAGGCAAAGGTTTTAGAAGTGCAATATGCACTACCATTTGGATCGATCTCCCACATTTGAAATGCTAAATAGATCTAGGGACGCATTAGGAATATCAGCAAAGTCCGCATCCTCAAGTTGCTTCCCCAAATAATTTATTGGAAGAAGAATGAAGATTCCCAGGATCCCAGCAATTAAAAATATTCTCAGACTGCACATAAAAACAAACGGACACTTTTCATTGAAAAGGAAATATTTAAAACAGGTTAATTGTAAAATATATTCTAATGAGCTATAATGTAACTCAAAGCAATAAAGAAAAGAAGATATAATTGGGATATACCAATAACAGAGCAGAAGTTAGAAATAAATATGGAACTATGAGGAGAACACGGAACATAATATTACAGTAAATACAGAACAGGATTCAATTACTACTAGATGCATAGATATGTTATGGCATAATGAAGCGTGAGCTATGAACACTCATATTAATGTTGACAGGACAGTGCCCATGCCAACAGGTTCACAGGAACTTGGACACACAACATTCAAGATACAATAAGAGAACACAATGAAAAAGAGTTTAAAATGCCCACCACATAATTCTATGGGATACAACATCAGCAGTTCATAACATATTCATCCTAATGCTTCTCAACTGAGAATAGGGAAACAACTCACTCACATATGCCAGTACATTTGTCTACAAGAAAAACCAACTGCTCAAATCAACATAGTAACATGGTTATGACAAGTGGCCGCATAACGGATAATGGAGTCTCATCAATGTGGACCTGCCCTGATGCGCACCACATACACCCACATACACAGAATTTCTTGATGTATCTACATAAGTGGCACATCGACCAAATATGCAGGCACATTGCACTGAGCATTATGCACCTGCATATGTGGGCAACTGCTTCGGGGGTAGAAAGATGCCCATGAGAAGGGGCAATTCAGTTATTTTCCCCTTAAAAAGGAGGGAAAAAGTAGTATTTTTCTTTTTTCTTTTTTTTGGTGGAAGGGAGGAGGGGAATAGAAACATTTTTTTGATGGTTCTTGGAAGGTGAACTATGTGACCGGGCAAGTCAATATCGATCAAAATTTTTCTACCTTTTTCTTTAGTATTGCTACCCGAATCACTCACAAGTGTCCAATACAATGTGTGAGACAAATAAAACACCAAAGACTCTCCCTTGCTTGCCATTAAAACGAAAACACATTCACGATACAGATCTAGAAAATAAACATGCAATGGAATCAAAAGGCATAAAACAAGATAATACCTTTATATAATTATACCTTTCCTCAGGTCACCGTCAAGGACTTAGCACACCCCACACTGGATCTCTTCCACCAATGGTACACGGGATCTAGGTCCAAGAACTTGTCTCACAAATTTGAGAAGCCTAGGCAAAAACCCAGCAGAGAACATAACATTAGATATGCTTAACCAAGGCTCAACACATGGGCATAAGACCAAGACATAGGGCTAGGCTATGTGGCTTGGGCATTTCACCCCTTAGGGTTTATTTTCTATCCTAAACCCTAAAGCTTGGAGAGAGAAGAAGAGAGATATTTAAAGAGTGGCACTCCACTCCTTGAGGCTTAGAAAGAGAGGGAGAGATGTCAAGTCTAGAGAATGAAGGCTACCCATAGCTAGTTTATATAGAATAAAGGCTAGGGTTTTTAGGGTTAGGGCTTTGCCATCTTTGTGAGACTTAATCTTGACCTTTGATCTTAAGACATGCGAGGTGAAGAGATCCCATCCATTCATCCCTTAGATCAGCCATCATGATTAAAGGGATGAGGTGGAACCATTATCCCTCAGTTTCCACAACTCCATTCCCATGAAATAGAAAGTAATAAATCAATCATAATTAATTTCTTCCACTTTCTTGTTTTGAAATCAATCACTATTAATTTCTTCTACTTTTCGATTTTGAAATCAATCAAAATCTCTATACAAAAGGTTTCCTAAAATATCAAGTTAACATATGGCATAATTGCCATCTTTCAATTTAGAAAAGTTTAAAGGAGGTGGGGCATACCACCCATAGGGTGACCATGTGCGCCCCACACCTAGTATGGTGGGCCCAATGTACCCCAATAGGCCCCCAAATACTTTAAACATAATTTCCTTTAATAAAATAATTTTACAAAATCTCTAAATATTGTATTTTTCTCTCTGATTAAAATAAATTCAGAAAATTGATCTTTCCTAGATTAAAAATCATTTCTCAATAAAATAAAATACCTAGAGAGGTCTAAAAATTCATTTTAGTTGTCTGAAAAATAATTAAAACATATTCAAACATATCTAAGAAGATCTTATGGGAATTGGATCCATAGAGTTAGGATTACGACAATATACTGAGGACTACATCCTCTCTAGAGACTGTATCTCACTTCCTCTTCTCAAACTAACCCAACAGTTCCCATGACCCACAGCCACTCGCTAGGGTTCATGATTGGACTATCAAAGTTAGTCAATAGAGTGAAGGAGATACGATTCTAAACCATGGATTACAAGTCCCTCCCTAGAGATAAGTCAAGGCTCCATTTCAGCAGTACGCTCTATGGGTCCTTCCAACACAGTCCAATGTTGCAGGGAGTAATCTCTTCTGCATATGTACACATCATGCACCCTTATCCAAAAGGACCGCTTCTAGAATGACTATCTAGTGTACATGCCGTAAGATGGTTATGATGAGGATTTAGGCCCTTGTCCTCTCATGCCATCCATCACACACAGGGGTCAAATTCATGGCCCCTGGCCAGCTGTCCTTATCATATTTCAGAACTCATCAAAGGTTAACCCCACATCGAAAACCCTTATCGGTTGTGTTCACACAATGCCCAGGACTATGGGTTTTTAAACATTACACTGAGCCATAACCAGCCCGAACTCAAGTGTGTCCAGGTATCAGAAATACCTCACAGTCCAAAAGTGAACCACACTTCCACTGAAGCCAATATATCACTGTATAAATTTAGTACATGCTCTCATAAGGACATTAAATGGTCACATAACCCCAACATCTCCCACTTGGCCTTTGAAGGCTTTACAAGCTCTCTTCCTCACTTTCTCTCAGCCCCATCCCATGTACATTTTTGGCAAACATATTCGCCACTAATCCCTTGGTCAAAGGGTTTGCAAACATTGCCTCTATCGAAAGATACGCAATTTCTATCTCGTCGAGTTGGACTTTGCTCCGAACATAATATTCAGCTGGCTTGATGTGCTTCGACTTCTTGTGAAAACGTGGTTCCTTGGTTACACATATTGCAGACTGGTTGTCACAAAAGATTCTTATACATGACCATCTCATGGACTCGAACATGAGCTGGTTGAGAAACTTCTTTATCCACATAGCTTCCTTGGCTGCTTGACAACATGCCACGTACTAGGATTCCAAGGTGGATAGGGCCACCACACCCTGCTTCTTGGATTTCCAAGAAACTGTCCCACCACCTAGCATGAAGACATATGCAGATGTCTACTTGTCATCATCAGGGTCTCCTTGATAATCTGCATCTGAGTACCCCTATATGACTATGTGTGACCCTCCTCCATACGTGAGCGCATAATCCGCGGTCCCTCTCAAATATTTGAGTATTCTCTTAATCGCCTTCCAATGTTCTAATCGAAGATTGCATTGGAAGCGGCTAATCACACACATGGTAAAACACAAGTCAAGCCTCGTACCTGACATAGTGTACAAGAGTGACCCTACTGTGCTTCGATAGGGCACTCTCTCCATGGCTTTCTTTTCATCATCTTTGGTCAGGCACATTTTCAGGGATAATTTGGTCTTTTTATCTATAGGGGTGGATATGGGCTTACATTTGTCTATTTCAAACTTTACCAACACTCTCTTATATAAGTTGCCTGGAAAAGTTGAATGGTTTGATTCCGTCTATTTCTTGTTATCTTAACGCCCAATACATATGATGTTTTCCCTAAGTCTTTCATATCAAAGTGTTGTGAAAGGAAATCCTTAGTCGCTCTTAGTGGAGCCATCGAGCTATTGCCTATCAACATATCGTCCACATACAATGAGATAAAAACCATGTCACTCCCACTTGCCTTGACATAGATGCAATAATCTTCCTGACTAGAGGTAAAACCTGCTCTAAACAAGGTTTTTTGGAAGTTTATGTACCACTGTCGCGAAGCTTGCTTAACGCCATAAACAAAGTTTTGAAGTCTACATACCAAATCCTCTTTTCCTTTTTCTATGAAGCACTCAGGTTGTTTCATGTAAATTTCCTCTTCAAACTCGACATTTAGGAATGTCGTTTTAACGTCCATTTGGTGGAGCTCAAAGTCAAAATGGGCTGCTATAGCAATCAAGATCCTAATGGACGGGAATTTAGCAACTTGAAAAAAAGTTCCATTGTAGTCTACCCCTTTTTTTTGGGTGAACCCTTTAGTTACAAGTCTAGTTTTATATTTCTCAAGCTTTCCCTCAGAGTTCAATTTTTTCTTGAACACCCACTTGCATCCTATAGATTTTTGGTCATGAAGTAGAGGCACTAATTCCCAAACACAGCTTTGAATGATGGAAAGATATTCTTCGTTCATGGCTTTTTCCCATTGGTTTCTTTCATAACTAGATAAGGCTTATTTATGGGTTGTAGGCTCATTATCACATTCATCCCCAATTCTCTCATAATGTTCCCCCAGGTAAGTGAAGAAATTAAGTGGTCTTCTAATTCGATTGCTACTACTAAGGGTTTGTGGTTTGGGTTTTCAAGTCTCAACCATGTCACTGGCCATCTCAAAGAGATTGACTTACTCGTGACTGCATCTTGTTTCTAGAAACTCATCCTGAAAAAAGTGAGCATCCTTACTTTCTAGGACTGCCCCATTCTCTAGGTTGAGAAAACGATAGCCCTTGCCATGATCCGGGTATCCTATAAAGATGCACTTAACCTATTTGGGATCAAGCTTGGTTCAATTTTGGTATGGGACTAGAACATGGGCCAAGCATACCCATACTCTTAGATCGTCAAGGGACGGAACACGACCAGTGAATATTTCGTGTGGAGTATGTGGGGCTGCCTTAGTGGGAGACGGTTGAGGATATACCTCGCCGTCAATACTGCCTCTCCCCAAAATTCTAGGGAGAGCTTCACATGCCCCATTATGCTCCGCATCATCTCAACCAAGGTCATATTCCGTCTCTCAGCTACACCATTTTGTTGAGGTGTATAAGGCATGGTAAATTGATGAATTATCCCATGCTCTACACACATCTCCTTAAAGAGTTATGAAAAATACTCGCCACCTATATCAATCCTTAAAACTTTGATTTCTTATTGGTTTGGTTCCCTACCTCGGCCTTATATTCCTTAAAACAGTCTAGGGCTTCGGACTTGGTATGTAGCAAATAAATGTGGCCATTTTGCGAGTGATCACTTATGAAAGTGATGAAATATCTCTTGTGGCCTTTGGTTGCCACATTCATGGGACAGCATATATCACTGTGGATGATTTCTACAATGTCAAAGGCCCTTTGAGCTTTCGTGAAGTCTTTACCAATTTTCCTTGCACACACAATTCACATACTTTTGATAAGTCACCCTAATATTTTCTAGTCGGCCATCTTTCTTTAATCTCTTCATTCTCATATAGTTTATGTGCCATAAGTAAGCATCATTCTCACATTTAGGGGATGAGACATAAGCAACTAGATTTTTTATTTCAATTTCAAATAAACCATTCATGTCGGTTATAACAACTTCCCCTCTAGTCTTAACTGTCACCTTATCAAGAGCAAATATGGTGATATAGCCGGCCTTAGCTAATTTTGGAACTGAGACCAAATACTTCTTCATTTTAGGGGCATAAAGTATTTGTTTCAAGACCATTCTTCCCCCATTTTTCAAATCCATAACATAATCCCCAAAGCCTAGTATATCAGCCTTTTCGTTCCCACTCCTGTCTATGAATTGCTCAGCGGGGTCCACGGGTTAGAAATTGCAGTATCCTTCTTTGGAGTTTGAAACATGGGCAATAGCACCCGAGTCAAAACACCAAGTAGCAGCCTTCGGATCAGCTAGCATAGTCTCAAACACAACACTAGCGCGTTCTCTATTCCCCCCAATATTATTCCTTTTCTCTTTACAAAATCTAGTTGTGTCCCACCTTACCGCACTTATAGCACTCTTTATTTTCTCTCGGCTCTTTATTTTTTGGTTCCCACTCTCCCTTTTTGTTATTCTTATTTTTCTTTTTCGTCTGACTGAAATTTCCTTTGACCTTACCTTTTTTCCTAAAATTATGCGCATTAGGCATAAAGTTAGCCATATGAACCGCATCTTGGGGTGCGGGAGCATCACATGCACTTTTCCTTTCTTCCTTGGTTTTAAGGAGGATAAAAATCTCTTCTAACTTGGGAGTATTTTCTCGGGTAGAGAGAAATGATATAAACACCTGCCAAGAAGTTGGGAGAGGATTCAAAAGGTGACAAATTTGCATAGGCTTAGGGAGCGTCATGTTGATAGCTTCGACCTCACGAACTAGGGCCCGAAACATGTGCATGTGCTCTACAATTTTGACTCCTATCATCTTCAGAACGTGGTACTTCATTAAAGCAAGGGTTTGTTTGACTAAAGAAGGATCAACAAATTCCTTCTATAGCTTTTCATGGATTACTTTTGTAGTCTTCAAGTTCTCATATTCTGATGTATAGGAGTCATGCATCGAAACAAGAAGAACACTTCCACTATGCATAATCTTCTTTTACATGCAGCCTTTCATTCTCTTAGAACCAGTGGAGAGTCATGGATATGCATATCGTGGAGATTTTCCCCATAGAGGACATATCCCTCTTTACGCTTCCAAGAAGAGTAATTGTTCCCATCAAATCTTTCTAATTTCAAGAGCTCGGTCATAAAATTCTTTACGGTCATGACTCTTGAATCAAATTACAGCAAAAATAATGAAAATAAAATAAAATGGCAGCAAGAAGACCTAGCTCTGATACCAATGAAAGGTGGACTATGTGATCGGGCAAGTCAATATCGAACAAAAAATTTGTACCTTTTTTTTAGTATTGCTGCCCAAATCACTCACAAGTGTCTAATACAATATGTGAGATAAATAAAACACCAAAGATTCTCACTTTCTTGCCATTAAAATGAAAAAATATTCACGATACAAATCAAGAAAATAAAGATGCAATGGAATCAAAGGGCGTAAAACAAGAGAATACCTTTATACATTGCCTCAAGTCACTCCCAAGGACTTAGCATACCCCATACCGGGTCTCCTCCACCAATGGCACAAGGGATCTAGATCCAAGAACTTATCCCACAAATTTAAGAAGCCTAGGCAAAAACCCAATAGAGAGCGTAACATGGGATATGCTTGACCAAAGCTCAACACACGAACATAAGGCCAACACCTAGGGCTAGGCTATGTGGCTTGGACGTGCCACCCCTTAGGGTTTATTTTTTTCCTAAACCCTAAAGCTTTGAGAGAGAAGAAGACAGAGATTTAGAGAGTGGCATTCCACTCCTTGAGGCTTAGAGAGAGAGGGAGAGATGTCAAGTCTAGAGAATGAGTCCCACCCATAGTTAGATTATATAGAATAAAGGATAGGGTTTCTAGGATTATGGTTTTCCCATCTTTGTGAAACTTAATCTTGACCTTTGATCTTGGAGACCTGCGGGTTGAAGAGATCTCATCCATTCAACCCTTAGATCAGCCATCATTATTAAAGGGATGAGGTGGAACCATTATCCCTCAGTTTCCGTAACTTCATTCTCATCAAATAGAAAGTAATAAGTCAATCATAATTAATTTCTTACACCTTCCTGTTTTGAAATCAATCACTCTTTATTTCTTAAACTTTTCGATTTTGAAATCAATCAAAATCTCTACACAAAAGGTTTCCTAAAATATCAAGTCAACCTATGGCATAATTGTCACCCTTAAACATAATTTCAGATAATAAAATAATTTTACAAAATCTCTAAAATTTTATTTTTCTCCCTGATTAAAATAAATCCAAAAAATAGATTTTTCCTCAGTTAAAAATCATTTCTCAATAAAATAAAATACCTAGAGAGGTCTACAAATTCACTTTAATTATCTGAAAAATAATTAAAACATATTTAAACATATCTAAGAAGAGTTCATGGGAATTGGATCCATAGAGTTAGGATTACGACAAATTTACTGAAGATTACATCCTCTCTAGAGACCGTATCTCATTCCACCTTCTCAAACTGACCCAACAGATCCCCTGACCCACAGCCACTCGCAAGAGTTCATAATTGGACTATCAAAGTTATTCAATAGAGTGAAGGAGATACGATTCTAGACCATGGATTACAGGTCCCTCCCTGAGGACAAGTCCAAGCCCCATTTCAACAGTATGCTCCAAAGGTCCTTTCAACACAATCTAGTGTTGCAGGGAGTCATCTCTTCTGCACATGTACACGTCACACACCTTTATCCAAAAAGGCCGCTTCCTGGATGCCTATTTAGTGTACATGTCGTGTGATGGTAATGATGAGGATTTAGGTCCTCTCAAGCCATCCATCATACACAGGGTTCAAATCCATGGCCCCTGGCCAACTGTCTTAGGCACATTTCCGACCTCATCAAGGGACCATATCAAAAACCCTTATCGGTTGTGTTCACACAATGCTCAAGACTACGGGTTTTCAAACATTACCTTGAGTCATAGCCAGTCAGAGCTCAGGAGTGTCTAGGCATCAGAAATGCCTTACTCCCACTGGAGCCAATATATAATTATATAAATTCAGTACATGCTCTCATAAGGCCATTAAATGGCCACATAACCACAACAGTTCTAAAGGGAATTAAATTATAGAAATTGTTAATCAATTTCTATTATCAAGTCTGAAGATTTGAATAAAATCTGATGCTTCTTTGGGCGACCATTTGAGTTTGTTTTGTGCATTGCTTTAAACAATTGCAGGCAACTATTTACAAAGTAATCAATGTTTTCAAGGGGCGAGGAAAATATAACTACAAATCAAAATTTCTTTGAATTTTGAGTTTGATATCAGAAGTTGGACCCTAGGATGAACTTTTCGTTTAAGTTTCTTTGCCTAATACCTTCCTTTTGGAACAATGTCGTCATCTTCAGGTAAAAAAGATCCAGCATGGATACATTCAACGCTCAACAACCCTAAGGATCATACTAGTGTGTTTTGTATTGGGGTATATTTACCCAGCCAACACCCCGTAGAAACATTTTCTGATGCTTCTAAAGGATTAAATTGTAGAAATTGTCACTCAAATTGTTTTATCAAATCTAAAGATTTCAATAAAATATGGTGATTCTTTGGGTGACCATTTGAGTTTGTTTTTGTGCATTGCTTTAAACAATTGCCAACAAATATTTACCAAGTAATCAACATTTTCAAGGGGCAAGAAGATTAAAACTAAAAATCAAAAATTTCTTTGGGTTTTGAGTTTGATATCAGACGTTTGGAACCTATGATGAACTTTTCCTTTTAAGGTTCATTGCCTAATACCTTCCTTTTGGAACAATGTCTTCATCTTCATGTAACCAAGAACCAGTATGGATACATTCAACACTCAACAACCCTAAGGATCATAATAGTGTGTTTTGCACACTATGGAGAAACTTAAACAGGGGGTATTTTTCAGCAAAAGGTACATATTGCCAGTTACGAGGAATGTAAGGACATTTCCTATAGCAATCAATGAAATTAGAAGAGACAATCAGGCATATACTAATAGCAAGAAAGGAAATGACAAAAGGAAAGCATTGAAGCAACAAGAATTGTTGGACGAGGTTCAATTAGTTGATGAAGGAAAACATGAACCGAATGTATCTGAGTTGGAAGTGGATCTGTTTACAAGGGAGAGGGTTATAACGCTTACGTTACTATTGGGGGAAAAAAAGCTCAATTTGTCGGGCCGCTGGATGTATTTTGCACAGTATGTGGCCTTCAAAGGCCTGGAGAGCATATAAAAACTATGACAGTGGTGATATTGTACTCTAGTGGAAGTGTGGTCTATATGGGACCAAAGAGGCATGCTTAGTAGTGCTTGTATATTCACCCAGGTTTGGGCAGCCTAGGCCCTAGAGTCGAGTTCAAAACCCTTAGCCTTGAGCGTAAGGCACAAGTATTGAGGGTTTGCTGGATCAACGCTGGTTGAAGCCGGAGAGATGCCCAAAACATTTAGCCAAAAGGTGGTTGGTCTCCTTTGTGAGGTTGGCAGCTTGTGAGGACAAAGGCCCAAATCCTCAAAATTACCACCACACAGCATATATATATGATAGCCGCATCTATGGGAATCGACCCATTAGCATAATACATGTAGATAAGCTAAAGAGAGCCCCCTGCACCAATCCGATAGTGTGGACATGTCTATGTTAGACATGGCTTGTCCTTTGGAGGAACCTTAATCCACACACTAGACCCGTGTTTCCTCTATTTATTGGCCGACTTTGACGGACCAAGTGTGTGCCCCTGTGACTATGGGTTATGGGCTCCGTTGGATTGGTTTGAGACTGTGGATCACAGAAACTAGCATAGGTGGAACGCCATAATTTTTTCGCACATTTCTGACCCAATGAATCCAATTCTCTATTAATCATGTTTGTTCACATTTTAGAAAATTTATTAATCAGAAAAATGCATGTCAGAGAGCATTACATATTTCTTTTTGAATCATAAAGTTTCAATAAAAATATACGTATTTTTCATCATTAAAGTTTATGAGTCACTTTTAAAATATTTAGAAGGGATTGAAAATATATCTTGGGTATTTAAAAATATATGTGACCCACATGAGGCCCAATAGCCAAGGGCCCACACAAGGAGAGGCCCGCTTGATATGGGGTGTGGGGCCCACTTGGGCTCCTATGCCCACATGCCCTCTCCTTTCTTTTTTCCAATTGGTTGACAAAGTAAAACCTGGTGGTTATTATTAAAATATTTTTAAAGTCTTTCTATTTAAGTTCTAGGACCTTAGTGTCCTTTCATATTTTGTATGGCAGTTTTCCCTTTCATATTTTTGTAATGATATATATATATAAATGGATTAAGAAGTGCATGAGGGGTAAGTTTTTAACCTCACGTCACTCTCTTCTCTCTCTCTCACGTCTCTCCTCTCTCTTCTTTTTCTATTCCCTTGTCTCTCTCGAGATTCTCTAAGATGGTATTAGAGCAAATCTGAGATCTTTTCATCTTCCTTTCTTTCTTTATTTTTTAATCATAAAGCTCTAGAACTGTTTGATCTAAACACCAGCATTGCTTCCTAGTGTTTTGTGCGTAAAAGGCCATGTCAATCTGTTGTTGGTGTGGCGATGCTGCTATGTGTGTGTTTCCTCTTTCTAGATCAAGATCTACAGAGATGTCATGACCTAGTTTCCATAATGCTAGCGTGGTGAGGCTCATCCTAGTGTTTTGTGTGTAGAATGTCATGTTGATCTGTTGTTGGTGTGGCGATGCTGCTAGGCATGTGTTTCATCTTTCTAGATCAAGATCTACAAAGATGCCATGACCTAGTATCCATAATGCTAGAGTGGTGAGGCTCAAATGTGTTTAATGTGGTGTTGCCCTAAATTTCTTTACTATGAGAGCGTGACCAGATCTGAATGATAAGTCTCCCTCCTCTATGTAATTTCTTACACCTTATTAGGCTTATATGAAACTTACGTTCATGGTTATCCTTTTTCCCCTTTATTTTGTACACTCATGGATAAGGAAATTAAACCCGAAATCTTTAAGTCTTCCTAAAACTGTAGGGATAAAAATTACCTTCGTAAAATTAAATAAGTCCAAATATGTTGTATCGGCTTAATTTGTCAAAGTATCCCCAAGTGCAAGGGAGAAACTAAAATACTTGATTGAGGACAAGACTATTAAATCCCATAGTAGATATGAAGGGTGGATGTGGGACAATTATACAATCATGGCCTAGTTGTGGAGTAGTATGGAATCCCAAACCAATGCGAATGTATTATTTCTTGATATAGCTAAAGAAATTTGGGACACTTTGAAAGAAACATATTTATTAGATAAAAATATCTCTCAAGTATATGAGCTGTTTGAGAAAATGTTTCAATTGCAACAGGGTCATAAAATTGTGAGCGAGTATTATCACACCCACAAGGGTATATGGGAAGAGCTGAATCTACATCAGTTTATATTTGGTAATGTGGAATAGGAGAGGAGACCGCGTGAAGAATATAAGATTGCCAAATTTTTATCTGGCCTTAATCCTGAGTATCATTTAGTACGTGGAAAAACTTGGCAAGCTATGAACTCCCATCTCTCACAAATGTCAAAGCACGCATTCAATATGTCAATACATCTGCTTCTCCAACTCCTCTTGACTCAAGTATTAATGATGGATCGGCCTTGAATACAGTTGTAGAGAGAGGTGATGCAGACAGAGGTCGAGGACGTCGTTGACTCGGGAAGAGACCAAGGTAGAGGTGATGGGGCATGGCTGAGGAACTCGCAAGTGTATTCATTGTGGGCGTACAAATCATACGGTTGATAAGTGTTGGGACAAGGTTGGTAAGCCTGCTTGGGAAGACCAAGCCACTTACACATCTAAGAGGAGTAAAGACCGTTATCTGAATAGACCCAGTGATGGCCAACAACAATTGGGTTATGTTGATGAGTTGTGCTTTCCAAATAAGAATATAATAAACTTGTTAAACAAGTACAGCAGTCTTCTTCCTCCACTATTGCCACCATGGCCATGCTTCTTGCCTCTCAAAAGCCCGCTCCCTGGGTTATTGACTCAAGAACCTCCGCATGATTGGTGAGTCCTATATTTTTGCATCTCTAAATAAGTGTACTCTTTATTCCTCTGTGACCCTGGCTAATGGATCGTTGTCCAATGTGTCAGGGCAAGGTATAGTTATGCGTACTTCCCTTTCTCTGTCATCTACACTACATGTTCCAAAGTTCCCTACTAGTTTATTATTCAAGACCAAATTAACCAACTTCATTGCTCTGTAACCTTTTATACCTCTTCTTGTGTCTTTCAGGATCTAAAGACAGAGGATGATTTGTGGCAGGTATGAGTCAAGCAGCCTATACTACTTGGATCATAACTTGATTGATACTAGTGATGATAAGCTCGATCCCCAGGCCGTCAAGTGTGTCTTTCTCGGGTATTCAAGCTTCCAGAAAGGTTATTGTTGTTATCATCCTCGTTTTCGAAAGAAATTTGTTTGTGCTGATTACCTTTTTCAAAAATACTCCTTATTTTTCAAAACAGAGTCGTGTGCTTGATACAAATATTTTTATCCTGCTTCTTAAGAAGTCTCAAAGGCCTTGCCTTCTATGATTCCTCTTCATAATCTTGTTGATACTTCTTCACCCCAGTTACCTACGTTCCCAAAATCTAGGACATCTATAAATAGAGCTGAGAATTTTCTCGAGCGGGTCTGGATCCACCCAGATCTGGATCCGATTATTTGGATCCGGATCCGAAAGTATCTATGGGATTTGGATCCAAATCTGGATCCAGATCAGTTCCATCCATCAATACTTTTTGCTGTATCAAAAAGGTATACAAAGGATCCATCTTATCCTAATTGTTCATAAATCATATCCAAATGAGACATTGATAGGCCCTCAGTTCAATCTATAGAACATGGAAAAGGCATAATATTTGAAAAGAGCACAGCAACTGTAATCTCACTTGAAACTGGGTGATGTAGAAGCCATTGCCATAGGCGTGAGTCCATGACTCGACCGGTTTGCGTAGTGGAGAGCGAGGCCAATAGGGGACGCTAAGAGTAACTAAAGCCCTCACCCAGTCGGGCCTGAAGAGGCATAGGTACCAAGCTATCATGGCACCCCAGTCATACCCAACAACAAAAGCCTGAAAAAAAAAAAAAAAAAAGAAATTGTTATCCTCAGGATAATTCTCCTCGTAAATGATCTCTCTCTCTCAAGAGCACAGAGGTTGATCCCAACTCAAAAAGAAGAGTAACTAATATTTTCAAACCATATTGAATTTCTCTTTCCTCACTCTATTTTCCTCTCTCTTCAAAAGGAGAATGGAGAGAAACCAAACCTGGGCCTCTCCTAGGGCATCAAGAAGGCCGATGAGGTCCCCAACAATGTGGAACACTATGTAAGAGGTGTACGGCTGAGGCCGGGCTTCAATTTCCCCATAGCCTCGAAGGTCCGAAGCCACTGCTCTATACCCATGCCTCGTCATGAACTCCATCTGACACTGTCATGAAAAGTTTGTGTGATTTTATTTTTGGAACCCTAACTGCAAGGCTTCTCTCTGTTCCTACCGCTTTCATGGCTGCCTTTGCAATTGCATTGTTAGCTGCGACTTACATGGTGGTTCTTTTGCCTGAGAGAGAAAGGAGGGAGTTTTACGGTGAGGTGGAAGGGAAACCCTAAGTTTTCATTTCAAGAGAGAGAGAGATAAACGACGGTGGTGATGAGGTTATAAAAGTTAAAAGTACAGTGGGATTAGGTTTTAAAAGCTAAAACTTAAAAGTATTATATATTATAAATATAAATTTATAAATAAATCATAAACAATATAAAAATATATATTATTTTAATATTTGAGTCGGATCCTGATAGGATCCACCCTAACCCGGATTTGATCCGAATAGTAGCTACAGTGCAAGCCCAATGGCTCAGATTGAATTTGGGCCAATCCAATGGTCACGATTCTATTTTGTATTTTAAATTTTAAGTTTTTTTCTACAAATCCAAATCACTTGAAATTTTAAGCGTCTATTCTTTCAAAATAGGAGAATTAA
Organism: Amborella trichopoda; assembly: GCF_000471905.2. The sequence goes on along the minus strand of NW_006498527.1, from coordinate 608,715 downwards.
ATAAAAATATCAAAAAAATAATTCGCAAAAAATAAATTGATCAAAATACCCCTAAAACTTTCAGGTGTATTATTGTCAATTTATTTTTT
>NW_006498527.1:580872-599165 GCF_000471905.2 Amborella trichopoda | reverse complement strand
ACGTACTAACTAACTACGTACGACGACGTACGTACGTACGTACGACACTACTACGTACGTACGTACGTACTACTACGTACGTACTACACACACACACTACTCTCTCTCTCTCTCTCTCTCTCTCTCTCTCTCTCTCTCTCTCTCTCTCTCTCTCTCTCTCTCTCTCTCTCCATCCATCCTCCTCAGGCCCCTCCGTACTATCTCTCTTCCTCTCTCTAAAGCCCACAAAGGGGGTGCCGCCCCACACTAGAGAAACTAGGGTGGCACAGGCCATATAGCCCTAGCTTTGGTTCTTAGTTTTGATCTGCGGTGCAAGCCATAGCATGTTGAGGTGTGCCTTCATGGCAGATACTTGGTTTTGCTCTCTTCTGCCCCATCTAGTATTCTTGGTTTGCCATAAAGCTTCCCATCTTAAGGCGATTCAGCAGGGATCGTGATCAATGCGCTATTGAGCTAGGTGGTCAAGAGTGGGGTGTGTCAAAGTCCTTTGGAGGTGATCTGAGGCAACTTGTTCTAATAAAAGGCTTCCCATTGTTCTTGATTCATTTGGTTATTCCAATTTTTCTGATTTTTATGAATGGAAAGAATTTGCTATATTGCAACAAGTAAGGATCCTTGATATGTAATAGTATAGTTGTTGGAAATGCTTGTGATACTGAATCGTTTTAGGAACCGGAATCACGTGTATCTGATGATTCGTTGTCCGTACAATTCAAATCATCGAATCGTGATTCTCAATATATCGGAATCACGTTCCAATAACATAGGAATCGTGTTTCCTATTTGTAGGAATCGGTCTCCCATCATGTTGGAATCGAGTTTCATACTAATATGGAATCGTACATGACCCCACATCGTTCAGTGGCTTCTAGAATCGCGATCCGATGAGATTGGAATCATGATTTCTAAATTTCTGGAGTCGTTGTCCCATCGACTTGGAATCGAGATTCTCACCATTCAGAAATCGATATTCTCCCCATTCAGGAATCGTGCACCAATCCCCTCTGATATATGAGAGAAGTATTAAGAATATATTTAAATTTTACCATTATTTACAAGATTGAATAATGATCTACATATATTTAATCCAATTACCAATGGCACCCTTGTTATGATATCTTTGTCAACAATCCCATACAATGGACTCAGTCTACCAACAACCCTTCGCCTACCAAGACCCTGGACTTGGTCTATGGCATACAACTAGTGAGAACAAGAGCGAGCTCCTTCTATCTCCTTCCCTAGAATTATATAATAAGTAAATGAAATAGAAATTCTCCTTCTTTATTAAATGTAATTTTGAAAACTGAGTTATTCAATTTTAATTCAATTTCTGATATTTAAAGATTAATTTAACCTAAAACACCATAGGGTATCTTAGTACCCATCTTATATCAAACAATATTACATTAATACCCACAACATTTACCAAACACTATTAAATTTGATGTAACAATTTCTTTTAATAATATTTATGCTTGGCAAGAGTTGTGGAATTCGAGTACAGTGATAAAAATTCGAAGATAAGCGAAAATAAAAATTTTGAATATTCCCCAAATTTAAAACTTGATTCAATGTTGACCGAAACATTTGTTCAATGCATTTGCGAACCACGCTTTTTAATGATGTGAAACTTGCTTCCAAACAACATGGATTCACGGAACTTGCTTCTAAACAACATGGATTCACAATTCCTAAATAATCGGAATACACATCTCGTACATGTAGAATCACATTGTTGTGTAGTTAAGAATCACAAATTTGGCGATATGGAATCTTGATTCCAAGCTTCTAGGAATCAAGATTCATATACTAAGTTGAATCGTGTTTCTAGAAACTTGGAAACGTGAATCCTTTCTTCCAGAATCGAGTTTTGTCTTGGGAAACGCAGAATCGAGATTCCGAACAGGAATCGCGACCTCGGTGGGTGATTCAGGTAACTACATGTAATAGCCGTATTTTATTGTTTTAGAATTGTAACTTGAACTTGTGAGTAGACTCATCGATATAGTTACTTAAAACATTTGATTAAAGTTACTATGTGTGATATACTTCGCCACCTTTCAAACACAAACTATAAATGAAAATCTATACTAGGAAAAAAGGAAAAGGTTCTTAATCATAGAGTCGGCTGAGCTGGCATTCCATTCAAGACCATTCATCATGATATCTTCAAGGTTATGATCATGATATCTTCAATACCGTTCATCATGATATCTTCATGGTTATGATGAGCACTTTGACCCTTGGCAAAAAGGCTATGCATTTTATGAGCTTAAGGAGCCTTTTGAAAAATGTTGTGAAAGACAACAAGAAAATTTTGAATCCCAAAGAGATGGGTGGGAGAAGTATGTGGTAACTATCGTGGTTTGATGGACGGTCTTATTGAAGATCCAGAGTTAATTACTAATTTTTTGGTCAATTGTTTGTAAGGTACTTCTTTTGTTAAATATGCTGATGCATCGGACAAGGCACATGATGCTACTAACTTGTGTGGGTTGATGGATGAGATTGTAGATATAGATCTAGAAGAGCATGTGGTAGAAATAATCATAGAAAATTAACCAATTAATCTGCAGTAGGGCATTTATTGACATTGAAGAGGAAGCATATGTTTTGGGCTCCTTGTGCATCATAGTATTTAGACCTCATGCTTGAGGACATAGGGAAGATGGTTAGGATTAAAAATGCAATTGCCAAAGCTAAGGTTATCATTGGTTTTATCAATAATTATACCTTACTTCCAAGCATGATGAGGAAGTACATGGAGAATAGGGAGATAGTGAGACCCAAGACTAGATTTGCCACATCATAGGTCCCTCTTCAATGTCTATGCAAGAAAAAAGTTGCCTTAAGAGGCATGTTCTTTCATGAAAAGTGGACTAAAAGTAGGAGGGTGAACTACTTAGATGGGAGAAAATTGGAGCAAACTGTGTTAAATACATATTTTTGGGTGGAAGCTACTATGCATTGGATTGAGTACGTTGCAATTTCAGTTGAAGGTGATGGAAAACCCACCATGGGCTACATAAATGAGTCAAGGATTAGGGTAAAAGAGAAGATCAATGTTCTCAAGAATAATAAAAGTAGATACCAGCCTATACTTGAGATATCAGCCTATACTTGAGATCATGGATAGGAGAATATACAGCATGACAGCCCCTCCATGCAATGGATACTTTTCAAATCCATCTCTTCAACACAAGCACCTAAACATTGATTGTAGGATAACAGAAATCTATTGAGCATTTAAGTAACCTTTTTTCTCCTTTGCTTGTTTCTTTTATTTCTATCACAACTCCATAGCAAAAGAAGGAACATGTTATAGTTAAAATAATATAATTGAGTACATGTCGGATGCAATCATCACCTTAGGGATAGATACCATAAACAAATGGATGTTAATCCTATTGTCTTGGACTAACCCGATTGCTCAATTGAATGGACCATATATCCATTATCAAAGCCAGTGTCCAAGGATGAGGACTTCACTTGGTTGGATGTCATTCGAGCAATGGGAGTCGTAGAAGACCTAAGGCCTTGGACCAGATTGCAAGAAAGAGAGTAAGGTCATTGGTTCTAGAGATTGAGGAGGAGGCTGACTCAGAGAAAACTAAGGAAGAAGTACATGTAGATGGGCGATGATGACATTGATGATAACAGCTTTACAACTGTGGCTTCAAATGTGGGACACGAACATGATGGATCATAAAACTTCATAATTGAGTGTATTCTTTTTTTTATTTTGGACGTCAATGAACTATCGGTTTTCATTTTAACACTCGACTCTGTTACACTTTATCAAGCTATCAGCAACTCATTCCGCGGATGTATGAGAGACCAAAATTAAAATGCCTATAATGACATAAGTTACATATTCATATTATTCTTTGGGTTATTATATTTTTGTAATTTTTAAATTTATTGACCGTGATGGAGGTGATGTGCCCAAATTGAGCCACATAGCACATCAAACCCATGTCCACATCAAGTCCACATCCTGCATTTGATAACTTTGGATTGTAAACTATATTTATGATGTAATTTCATACAGAATTCACTGATACTCTGAATTGGGTTTGCAGTATTTGGACAAAAACTTCTAACTGGTTCTTTGCAAATTGTGCCATGTCACTCTCATCATTCAAGAACTCATTTGGTCCAGCTGAAGACTATTGTAAGCCTAAACAAAAGAGTTGCTAGATGACTTGGTGGGGGCACAGGGGCATGGTTTGTTTAAATAAACTTTGTTTAAATAAACTCAACTGGCAAAAAATTGTCCTTCTTTAGTGGTGGCTCAATCAGTTGTTTACAAATTCTTCACTGAGAATAAGAATGGCAACAGAAAATCACACAAAGAAGCAAGAAATCTGTTCTAGTGTCAACTGCCTGTTTTGCCTACCCATCCTTACAAGAAATTTATGCAAAGAAAATTATGGTCAGACCCAGATCAAAGCTATCCCTTCTCTTATTCACCAATATAAGTAGGAAATCAAAGAACAATATGTACGCGTGCATATGCATGTGCATTAACATGGAAAAAAACATCAATTATGCAAAAATAATTATGCATGGATGCACATTACAGAAAAACGCTATAGATCTAACATACTCATACCAAGATCTAATGTAGCTTATAAATCTGATTTGATAGTTAGTGAATCCAAAAGGTGACCTATTATACTTGTATTCTAAAATTGGAAAATGCACAAATGAACTAGCTCCCTTGTTTTTAACGCGGTATTTTTTACATTCTTTAAGAATGTAAATGGCTTCCAAAGCTCATCACTTCTTGTTTCTCTGTAAAATAACATTGGGGGAACCCCTTTCCATACTACGGACTGGTTGAGAGTTTATTTGCGAGTTCTTATGTACTTTGAGACTTAAAAGTTCTATCCTAATTGAGCTTAAGTGGCTTATGGGCCAGGCAGATACAGAGGAATTCCAACTTTGGAAACACCTAGGGCAAATCGGGCCAAGCACCAAGTAGCCACCTAAATTTCACCTCCAATGACATCTCCTGTAAATATCTAGGACAGATTGGAGTTCGCAAAAACATCAGTAAAATTCTCAAAACCGACATGGGCCTCGCTGGCATTTGTGGCACGGCAGCAAAAGCATGTGTTTTCCAAGTCTCTCATAGGCATTAGAAAGTGAGAATTTTGCATCCATTTCAGAAGATAATTTACCGAATGTCATCAGGTACACCAGTAGCGAGATGAATCCCTAGAAAATAGCTAGAATAGTGGAAGACACATTCAAGGGAAGTGAACGAGTAGACGACTGTCACTATTGCCATGTTCTTACAATCTCAGATAAGCTAGAGTTGGATTCCATCATCCAAGAGAAAGTAAGGAGGGACTCACTATTGATCCAAGACTATTATAGTACGTTTTAACCTCTCTCTATCACTATTTCCGACTCCCACTTCCTGGTCTTTAAGAAATCGTGTCTCCTAGTTGCTTCAAGTAACTTAACATAATCAACATAATTATTATTTATGGAACAAAGAAAACACTTACAGTGCTTACAGCACAGCAAAAGCATCACCAGAGGCTGTCCACTGTATCATATATTATGTAAGTATACATGCACGCGTACACAGACAAACACAAACGCACACGCTCATTTATATTGTGAAAAAAACATTAGAATTGACAACCATGAGTTTAAAATGCATAACGTATCTACTTAAGTCATAAATTTCCGCTCAAATAAACTTAAAAAGGGAGCAAGCATTCAAATATTGATCTTGAGGCCTTTCTGCACAATATGTAAACAGTTAGCCAAGTAACAAAACAAGTATAGCACATAACAAACATGCAGGTCTTTAATATATGTTATATAGGCCACAACACTCAAATATATTGGCCACAACACTCAAAGAGTGTGTGCTAAGACAAGAAACTAGAGATTACTAGAGGAAATGATAGTCAGAACACAACAGCATGCATGAGAAGTTTACTGACCTGAAGATGAAGATACGCATGAAAACAACAGCATCCAAGCCTGCAAGGGACAAGAGCTCGTCCTCTGAGGGCTCCCATGCCTTTTTCAACCAACCAGCAGAAGGCAACAACCTCTCCAAATTGAAGGGCCTTTCTTCACCTTTGTCAACTAGGCGAGGTGCATAAACCCTGACATTGCTGGGTTGCTTCCCCAGGATAGAATATAATGTGACAAATAAAACACAAAGACCAAGGTTGATGCCCACAGAAGTTAATAGAGCTGAGACAATCATTGCTTGATGATAAAGCCTCAAGATCTCCAGGGGAAAAGAAAAACTTCACGCTCTATTCATGCCTCAGAAATGAGCATAAGATTTTGCAGCTTCGTCCAGAGTCTTTGCCTTTCATTGTCGAGATCAAGGCCACAATACAAACAAATGCGACTGCAAATATACTATTTGTAAACTTGGGAATCACCAGGTATTTAGTGCCCAAGGTCAACACATATAACATAAATATTTAATAGGAAGTATCAACCTTGAACAAGATAGGAAAAATAAACAAAATTATATACTCAGACACACTTCCACATGAAACCATCAATTCTATCACATTCCAACAAAGCAATTCTATCAAAGTGAATGTAATTACTTACTAAAAGTGAAGTGGCACACATGCATGAACATTGCCTCTAGGAGATTAGTCAGTACTATATTACTGGTGTAAGGTTGCAGATCCCCAAGTTAGCACCACCATCCAAAATACATACCATTCACCTAAGGAAAAAAGGAAAGACGCATTTATCACACCATAAGCACAACCATCTACCCCTTCAAAAGGACCAGCATACATCTCTTGTCGTCTCTTAAAATCCCATTCAAGGACCAAAAATTATGCACCAAAAACCCATTATATATCCACAGATGATAGTCGGAGATTTCACCAGTTCCCAGGTCTGAGCCTATGGAATCTAGACACAAGGATGAGAAAGCAAATGGTACCATGTAGTGAGTACGAATCAAATTAGAATATAGAAAAATGCACACCACAACTAAGAGGAAGGTGATATGATAGTAATGAGAATAGCATCTGTAGTGTCATTTGTTCATTGTACTATGGAATTTTTCGATTCTAGAATCTGTAATTGTAAACGTGGTGACAATTGACAGTATCGAGACATTATCGGTGGTGAATTTTATCAAGAAAACATTGTGATCGTCTTTTTAATTTGGTGTTTATCAGATAAGTACCTAGAATTTAATATTCTAAATTACTATATTATTTCATACAAAATAAATTTTTAAGGACCACATTAATAACTAAGCTTTAGGGTTTAGAGATTCCTTGCACCAACCCAATATGTTCAATTTTCTAATAATGTAGAAAAATATGAAAGTTAATTATGAGTATATTGGTTTCTCTCAGTGTGATTTATTGACTCTAGCATGATATATTGCAGAAGCAGTTAGGCCATTAACTTCAAATGGTTCAGACTTCACACAATTACAAAATCATGATTTGGATGTGTTCTAAAACTCGGGCCAGTGTGAGTGGCCTCACCCGAGTTACTCGGACTCTGCAAGGTGCCATGTCCAAATAGGAACCATCCAAACTTGACCACTTCCTACATTTTGATATTATAACTTGTATAGACATGGTTGAGTCACTGACAAACTCGGCCTAGTCTATATGGACGACTGGAACCCGTGACTTTGCTGAGTCCCAAGTCTAGCCTTGTTTTTTAACATTGTATTGAACTATCTCTGTTTGTTGCTATCAAAAGATGGGTTCGTTTTGGGAAAGATATGGAGTTACTGGATTCCACTGGCATATTACCAATGAGAATCAGTGGTCAATTAGAATTTTGGAGAATATAAACCTCTTCCTAAAAGCATTTGTGAAACTTGTCAAATTGCAGGTTTTGTTTGTAGTTTTTAGATGCCTTTGTATTACCTAATTTTGTTTGGGATGATTAAGTTGGTCAAATTATGCATATTTTCTCAATTTGATTTTTAAGAGCTTTAATGCATGAATGCCTCCCCAGAAAAACAAATCCTGTATTTGATTTATATTTTCGATATGAATTCGTGATCTTGGATATTGGGTAAATGATGTTCAAAGAGCTGAACGGAATCCAGAATATGACAATTTTTTGTTTCGCTCATTTGTTTATAGATCGTGGATTTGCCAATTTCATTTTATTTCTAGGTTAATGAAACGTTTATTATCTTTTCTTTTTCTTTTTCTTTTTCTAGTACTATATGATTAGTGTAAGATTGCAGATCCCCATGTTAGCACCACCATCCAAAACACATACCATTCACTACCCCTTTGAAAGGACCAGCATATATCTCTCGTCGTCTCTTAAAATCCCATTCAAGGACCAAAAATTATGCACCAAAAACCAATCATATATACACAGATGATGGTCGGAGATTTCACCAGTTCCCCTGTTTGAACCTATGGAATCTACATAAAAGGATGAGAAAGTAAATGGTACTATGCAGTGAGTACAAAGCAAATTAGAATATAGAAAAATGCACACCACAACTAAGAGGAAGGTGTATAATATTGATGAGAATAGCATCGGTAGCTTCTTTTGTTTATTGTACAATGAAATTTTTCGATTCTAGAATCTGTAATTGTAAAGTTGGTGGCAATTGTTAGTACCGAGACGTTATCGGTGGTGAATTTTATCAAGAAACCATTGTGTTGGTCTTTTTAATCAGGTATTTATCAGATATGCCTGGAAATAAATATTCTAAATTATTATATTATTTCTTACAAAATAAAATTTTATGGAGATTAATAAATATGAAATTACATGGGGTTAAAAACATAAATATGTCAAAATTTTAACAATGAAAAAGTAGACAATTTGTTTTTAATGTATCAAATAAAATTATCACAAAATCATTATCCAGCTTGATTGCTTCAACTTACATATCCATTATCAACTCCTCGCAAATTCCCATATTCATTATTGAGGTAATAGAGCTATTTTTAGGTAAATGACACGTTTCTTTCAAACTCAAATTGCTAATTTTGCTTTCAAAATCATTGGCAAAGTTCTTTATAATGATAATAATGGGAGGCCATAGAATGTGATGATAAATTCATTTAACTGGACATTATCAGAGTTATTATCAGCAACAGCATCAGAATTTCTCATGATAAAAAAGATACATTCAACTCGGAGACAATTGTCACTACGGTTGTACTAGTACATGACAGACCGACCTGTGCATCCTCACAATCCCCTTATGTAATCTCTCTCTGTTTCTCTCTCCATGGATTGAGATCAGAGCTGACACACATCTGTTTTAGTGGCAATACTTCTTGTACTTTTTATGTATGCAGTGTGAGAGTAATCATCAATTGCCAAAATTTTCAATGGAACTTACACACCATCCCATGGAAGTCCGATAGGAAAGAACTAACAAGATCCAAAACAGAAGAGAGTCCTAAATGAAACCAGAGATACATAAAACAAACAATGGGAGTAATCAGTAACAGCTTACTTCAATTTCTCGAGAACAGTCACATAATCACTTGCAGAGCAGAAGAACAAACAACAGGATGAGAAGCAACAGATGAAAATCGAATATTGGTAAGAGAGAAGAGAGAACCTTTAAGCAAGCAGCTACTGCCGCAATAACCAGCGAGCACAAGAGAACGGTGAAGAGAAAACACCTTTGACATCCCCCTGCTATGTAATATCGAGAGTTTGTACAGAAGTTCCAATTTACGGGGAACGTTAATAATAAAGGAAAATTTACGGAAAAGCCGAAAAACATTCAGGGTAAAGACTGTATATTATGAGAGCATTTACCTCACAATCATTATTAGCCTCTTAAATTGGATATTGTAGGTGTGTTAAGAATTTTCTTTTAACTTTGGATCTTCAATGATACACTTACAATCAAAATTTTCAAAATTTAAGGATAATAGTGATTATAACTACCTTGTATTAAAACAAATGGTTTCCTTATATATTTTTGAGAGACAATAGTGATTATGATTACTTTGTACTAAAAATAAATTATTTCATTATATATTTTTCATTATATAAGGATTGGGTTTCTATGCGTTCCCCCTCTAAAATTTATCTTAAAAATAGATTTTGTAACCATTTTTTCCCAGTATTCATTTTCTAGGCAAAGGTAATCATGAATAGAAAAAATAAAAATTTGTGAAAATCCAAGATGTGCTTTTTCTGAGGATATTTTTTACACCCTCCATATTAGTTTTAGTCGATGCACTTTATACAACATCCTTTTTAGAGATACATGATGTGCGGACTCTATATTTTTTCCAAATTTATGGGGGGATCCGGTTGTCAAGCTTTTTTATATTTTTCGACTTATAGGTATGATGTTAAAGACATTGAAGGAGCTTTTCTTTTTTATTTTTGTATTTGTTGGATGAGTATGATGTTAATACTAAACTTATCCAATCTAAGATCAAACGGTAAGTGGCTCTCTTGATCAAAATTTGACGGCTGGATGGTAGGAGAAGCATAGATATTATTGTAGAGGAAGTATAGAAACATTTACCTTATCTAGTGTTTAAAAAAACGGCGAAACGGAACAGAACTAGGTGGTTCGGATCGGGAACCAATAGGGTCAGTCCTGTTCCGTCAAAATACCTAATTAAGAACTGGCAGGTTCTGCCTGGTTCTCTAATTGAACCGGACCCACTTTTTATTTTTTATATTTTTTCAATTCTTTTGTTCTCTAATTATTTAGATTTTTATAGGCCGGTTCACTCGGCTGCATCACTGATCCAAACCAATAGTTAGAAAACAGCTTACTCGAGCTCAGACTCGGGGCATAGCAAGCCGAGTCTGGATGAATAATTGGTAATCCATGTGTGGCGGGTGGAGTGGTCATATATTGGAATGGGACTACTCTCTTTGCGGGTAGTTGTGTGGAGTCTGGATGAATAATTGGTAATCCATGTGTGGTCGGTGGAGTGGTCAGACATTGGAATGTGACTATTTTCTTGCGGGGAGTTGCTACTGCTAATTGGGCTGAAATGAGTTTAGGTTGCTTTTACAAGTCCTCAATATCATTAACGACAGATTTAGAGGTCAACTATGTATGGTCGAGGGTGACTCTTTAAATACTATTACGTGTTGCCTTCAAAACTTCATCAGTTATGGTTGCAAGTTATAGAGGGTCAACTGTGTATGTGTAAGGTCGAGGGTGATTTTTTAAAAGAAAAAGTTTATATAAGAATGCAATCTTGTAATGTAGAAATATGGATGCATCTCAAAAATCTATCAAAAAAGGTAGTTTTAATGTTGAAAAATCTTTTGATTGATTATCTCGACATCGAGATGTATAACCATGAAAACTAAAAAGATTTTAAGTCTCATAAATAGTGTATTTTACAACATAATATCTACACCGTCCATTTTCAAGATTTTTATATGTTTATAGATCTACCTGATTTTAACCATTTTTGAAATTGAAAATTTTATGATTTATAAAAATAGATTTTGAGATAATCCTAAAAACATTTTACATCAAAATTATATAACATGATAAAATTTAAAAGTGCATCTTACCTCTACGGCTACGGATGCATCCGTATGCCAACTGCACCTTTTTTAAATACTATTATGCAGTGCAAAAGGGAGTTTACGGTTCCTTCGAAATTATGGTTGCAAGTTATGAATTTATCTTCTTCCTTAGGTGTCTCATTTCAACATATATTTAGATAAGGAAATATGTTAGCTGATTCTTTGGAAAAAACAAAAAAAACAAAAGGGAGCTGAGGTGGATGTTTTGGTTATTTCTGAGGATGCAAATTCCATTTTGTTTTATTTAATAAATTTTCGGATATGGTAAAAAAAAATAGAAAAAAGAAGCAAATCTTGACGTAAGCGAAAATTTTCTTTATGTTTTTCATCTAGCCCCTACAGAGTTGGTCAGTCCCAAGTAAAACTTTGACTTGAGCTCGGAACCATGGAATCCACAGCTTGAGTCCTGCTTTTTAGGTACTAATACCTTACTTGCGCCCAAGTATTTAGGCACAAACTGTGCTGACCTTTCTAGGAGTCAAGTGTGTCAAGTTAATGTAACAATAACAAAGGCTTCAATAGATGCTCCACTTGATGGCTTCTTGTAGAGTCTAATGGGAATAGGCCTCTAAGGTACCCTTTTCTTTATTATTTAGTATTATCTAGAAGGATGTAATATTTATAAGGCCTAGCCTTTATGAAAACAAAGTAAGCCTCACTTAGAAATCTTGTCCAAAAAGTACTTTGGGCATATAAAATCTCCATGATGCCTGAAAATCAATTTTCAACAAACTATCTTTTGATGCTAAAAAAAAAGTACAAATCTGCAAGATCTGTGACCACTTACTTTTAGGGCAAAAGGAACAGCTTAGATAGTGTACAATATACATTATTTTTAGGGCTTGAAATCTTTTTTTTTTTTTTTTTCCACAACCACATAATTAAGGCTAAGATGAGTTATTCGAATATTTTTTGATGCAAGAACTGCAAATTTAAGTGAGTTTTGAGGTGAGGCTTTACTTATTTTCATAGGGTTGTAGCTCTATCAAAACATTTTCCTTATCTAGAAACATGGTGAAAATAAAACTCTGGTGACACTAGGTAACTAAAAGCTGGGGATTCTGTACATCCAGAAAGTTCTATGTTCCTAGAAGTTGTAATTCTTGATATCTAGAAGTTCTAGAACTTGTTTGATAACTTGTTTGGAAGTTCTTAAATGCAAAGATCAAGCGTTAATGTGATCTAACAAGGCTTCATAGAAATTAAGCTTCATGGCTTCATAGAAATTAGGCTCGACTATGATGGGATATTCTCTCTAGTTGCAAAGCACACCTCTATTCAGGTATTACTAGTCATAATTATATTATTGAAGGAATAAATTTATATGAATCAACCTGGAAGATTTGTAGTTAAAAGCAAAGACGAACATGTCTGTAAGCTAAAGAAGTCTCCTAGACAATGGTACAAGTGCTTTGACACATTCACGATTACACAAAGGTATGGTAGATGTAAGTATAATAATTGTCTACTTTAAAAAATTTACTAATGGTTTGCTCATTTATTTGTTGTTGCATCTATCTATCTATTTATCTATTATATATTAAGCGAGAGCAACACCCCTCTTATTATCGCGTCACGTATCTTTTTTCATTCAATTTTTCTCTATCTCCCTACCACATTTCAATTTTTTCTCTTTTTTATTTCTCTCAATTTATTTTTCTTCGCATCTCTCTTATATTTCTCCATTATCTCTCTCTCTCCATCGTACATGCATGCAAATACATACAAATAGGTAACTAACACTCATCTTGTCTCCATCTCTCCCATGTTTTTCCATTATCTCTCTCTCTCCATCCTACATGTATGAAAATACATATAAATACGCAACTCCTTTGGTGTTGTGATATACAACTAAGTAACTAACATCTCATCTCTTCTCCATCTCTCCCACATTTCTCCATTATCTCTCTCTCTCCACTACATGCATGAAAATACATACAAATAGATAACTCCTTTGGTTGTGTGATGACACGACACTTTATCTTCTCTCCCCCCAATTAAAATAAACTTCATTTACTCATCTTTTCCTCTCTTACATTTCTACATTTTCATTCTCATTCTCATTCTCTCTCTCTCTCCCTATATGCATGCAAAGAATAAAAATAGGTAACTCTTTTATTTAGCATGATGACACCTTATCTTCTATGTAACTCTTTTTTTAGTGTGGTGACTCATTATTTTCTCTCTCCCCCAAATTTAAGTAAATTCATCTCTCTTCCCTTCCCAAATTTATATCTCCCATATTTCTTTCTCATCTTTCTCCTTCCTACTTTTTCTCGGGAAATATTTCTATGTTCTCCCTACAACATAGAAGTCTATCCTCCCCCTACGATAGAGCCGTCCATTTTTTATTAAGAGAGCCACTCACCGTTTAATCTTAGATTAGACATCTCAAAGTATTTTATTTTTAGTTTTTTTTAATACCAATTTTCTGAATATGAAATTTGGTACATGCTATCTTTTCATTGGAACTCACCTATAAAAAATATTATCAATAATTTTTTGATAAAAAATGACCAAAATACCCCTTGAAACTTTCAGGGGTATTTTGGATATTTTAATTTTTTGAAATTTTTTTATATATACTTTTCGTTAGTGCGAGTTTAATAGAGGAATGGACGTCTAAAATTTGGTGTCAAAATAATTTATAGAAAAAATTAAAATCAAAATAGTGTAGCGACGTGACATTGTGATTGGGGCAATCTTAGCCCTCCATTAAAAATAGACGGTTGGATAAGGGGGAGGATAGAATGTATGATATACAATGTAGCTTTCTATCTCATGTAAATTTGTTTCATATATTTGAAATCATTAATGTTATTTATTTTCGATTTTAAAGAATTTTATTATATGTTATGCAAAAGTTATTTAATCATATTAATGAACGATATCATTGTAAATGCAAAAATAGGAACAAATTAATTATAATCAATCATAAATATAAATTATAGAGGTCGTAACATAATTAAATTTATTTTATAGAAATAACTACCTCAAAATCAAGTCACATCAGTAAATAAAAGAAATTAAAATTATAGTATCACTATAATTAGTAATTGCAAAAAGAAAAACAAATCTTCTGATTTGCTTTATTCATTTCTGATTTTCTTCTTCTATTCCTTTCATTTTCCACCTATAATTTATTTTTATAATTTTCAAAACTCAAAATAAAAAAATTTTAAAACGAAAGAAGAAAAATTTTGCTATCATGAAAGGAGGAAAAATAAATAATACCAACATTATGATTAGTTTTGATTGCAATAGTTACTTGCTTATTATAATTTTATTATATGAATCATGTGATATATTTTTGTATTTTCATATTCTCTAATTTTTACTTATAAGTGAAAAATATATGTACTTTTGTAATTAAAAATAAAAATAATTATATTAAAAATAATATAACTGAAAATATAAAAACCAAAAAAAATTTAATACAATGCAAATTATATAAGTTAATAATATAGTAAAACTTATATTGATAAATGAAAAAAAGAAAAAGATAATTTATTTATTTTTTTTCTTTTCTGCATCTTTAGTTTTGTTAATTTGTCAAAATAATACTAACTTATAAATAAATAATATATATTAATATAAGTAAAATTAATTTAGTGAATGATACAATTAAAAAGACAAGAACAGAATAAGGAAGTTTTGGGGCTTTGGTTTGACCTATAAATATACAGAATGCATTAAATTAGAATAAGAAAAAAATATTCATATTTTTGTATTCATAGTATTGTTTCTCAATTATTTTTATCTAAGAAAAAAATATTCGTATTTTTGTATTCATAGTATTGTTTTTCAATTATTTTTATCTAAAATGGATCTATTAGAGGCTCTCTCTCTCTCTCTCATCGAAAATCCTTTTAAATTATTATTTCAAAATAAAATTTTAGTTTTATAATTAATAATTTCATGTGCAACGCTTGTGCATATCACTAGTATGAATAATATGCTTGTTATTTACAATAACTGTCCATAAATTAATACATTGAAGGCTCATCTTCCTAAGGAATGTTAGATGAATGTAGTATTTGCGAAACGCTGGGTTGTATTGGAATCATCCGATCCAACTTGGGAATTATTGGTGACTGCTTCAATTCCCTAATGGTATCGGGAATTAAGCATTTCCTACTAGAATCTGTCGATTCTCTGATAGAATTGACCGGTTCCAGTTTTGTCAGGATATCGGGCAGTTTGCTTGGTTCCCATAAATTTTTTAATTAAATATTTTTATTTTTATTTTTTAAAAAAAAATTAACTTTTTTATTTATTATCTTAGAGAGGCTGGTTCCACTCCTGGTATTTGCGCAGGGGTAGGAATGCCTTGCCCTTGAGTTGATACTCTTAACCCATTAAAGCTGAACTTTCTTTTTAGGGTGTCTTTGGTTCCCATTTTCTCTTCCACATCCCACATCAACATGAGACTAAAGTCACTAAACAATTCTCTTTTCTTCACCTTTGCTAATTCTCTCTTTCTATCTACTTATTGCATGTTTTCCAACTCAAGGGTCTCTTTTTAATTTATTTGAAGGACTAAATCGTTTGCTACCTTCTCTCTCTACCTATTGCATATGGTCTCCAACATTTGCTACCTTCTCTCTCTACCTTGCTCGTGTCCAATTCTTCAATAAAATTTTGGCTTTGTATAGTTAATTTTTACTTGTTTGGAATACCTCACAATAATGTATACTTATATTTTGGATTGATTCAAATGGCACAGGCAATAATTATACTGTCAAATTAGGTATTTATTAGCACAAATTTCTTTGTCCATATGGATTATTGATAGGGAGAAGATGAAATGTTGATTATGAAATTAATGCAATGGACAACAAACACTCTGATATGAAGCAAGTTCTCAGTATTTACATAGTTTCAATAAAATAATGAAAGACTATAACGCTACCACTTTTTTTCCGACCCTGAAAGACTAGATTTTAGAGAAATTTTAGCATTTTTTAAAAAAAATTTAAGGCCGCATCGGCTCCACCCAACATATCCATTGATCCTGACTACTGATCTGCCGATTTGGACCGGCTTTCCTGATAGTCGTTCAGCCCCGCCGATCTGGGTTTTCAAATGCTTCATAAATGATTTAGATTCAACAAGGAAAATTTTGGGTCTAGAGATGCATAGAGATAAAAAGTTAAGAAAATTGTGGCTCTCCCATAAGGAGTATATTGAGAAAATCCTCATCAGATTTGAGATGGAAAATTAAAAGCGTTTAGGTACTCGACTTGCTGCATAGTTCAGATTGTTGGCAGCACTATCTCTGAGTACAAATGCCAAAAAAGAATACATGCCTTGTGTTCCCTCTATGAGTGTAGTTGAAAGCCTCATGTATGCAATGGTTTGTACTCATCCAGTCATTTCTCATGTTCTTGATGTTGTTTGCAAGTATGTTGATAATCCAATAGAGAAGTATTGGCATACGGTAAAATGGATTCTACATTGCCCTAAGGCATACATCACATTGGGTTTGGTGTTTGTGAGTAGTCATAAGTTCAATGATAAGTTCATTGGTTATGTTGACACTGATTGTATATGTGATTTGATTTGTAGAAGATGTACTGCAGATTATGTAGACTCCTATTAGTTAGAGATCGATGCTACAAACCATAAGCCTTATCTACAATTAAGGCAGGGTATATGACTGCTACTAAGGCAGTGAAAGAAGCCATTTAGCAGGGAGGGCTTGCAAGTCATTTGGGTTTATCTATTGTGATAATTAGAATGCAATACAATTGGTGGAAACTATGTATACAATTCAATTGATATCAGATACCATTTTATCTATGACAGAATAGTTGAGGGTGATACCTTGATATGC
Source organism: Amborella trichopoda (assembly GCF_000471905.2). The sequence goes on along the minus strand of NW_006498527.1, from coordinate 581,794 downwards.
TAACAAAATCGATTCAATTACAGAAGTTCAACTTATACTTGAAGTTAATTAATATGTTGTGAAGGTGAGCACATGTGGTGGCATGTGTGGGGAAGACAGCTGTCGAGATCATCATTTGGAATTCAAGTCGAGGTGGAGTTTGTTGATATATGTTTTGAATCCCAAGTCACATAAAATTATTTTTTGGCGTTAGTTTAGTTTCCTAATTTTTTTAGGGGAGTGAATTCTATATTTTAGGAAATGCGGTCCTATTTTTTTGTTTATAAGAATTCTAACCTTTAGGAAATCAGACTTATCAAAAGGTAGGATAGGGACAATTGCATTTATCCTTTATCATAAAGAGAGAATGAAGGCCTCATGTCAGGTTTCTTTCTGTTCTCTATGAATAGGCATTGTATGAAGAGAAAGGGTTTAAGGTGTGTCCATAATTCTTGGGTTGTATGTAAAGAATGAAACCGACAAAGAAAGTGTAGAGGGAGAGGCTTTACGAGAAATTGAATGTCTTTAGTTCTCTCGGTTATAAGTTTTTCTTGTACTTTTTCCTTTCCATTGCTTGTTGAAAAGTGCTGATTATCTTTGTCCAGGGATATAATCACATATATAATACACCACATAAAAATTTTGTATCTTTTTTGTATTATTTCTTTTTCGCTTGTTGCTTTTTTGTAGCTGGTTGTATTTTTCTCACTCTTTATTTTAACAAAATAATCAATCCATCGGGTTTTAGAGCTTCTGCGCATAACCGTTTGCAACTCGAACCTCTCCACGCTTTGTTACGCGTAAGGCCTAGTTGATCCCGCTCTTAAACTCTTGCATTCTTTGAACTATTCCTATCAAATTTATCTTTCACATTGTATTGCGATCCCTTTTTTCATTCAATTAATTTAGGCTTCAAACAGAATAATTAGGCTAGCCTGGCCCA
>NW_006498527.1:552424-580241 GCF_000471905.2 Amborella trichopoda | reverse complement strand
TGTTTAGATGTTTTTCCCTTTCTCTCTCTTGATTGTTTTCTTCTCCTTCTCTCCCCCAGTGTTAAGGCGTTTTTTTGGTTTCGTTTTCTTTCTCATGGGTCATTTTGTGCTTTTTCCTCTTCTCTCATGGCGCTTTCGTCTCTTCCACAGCCATTTACATTCTATCTCCTTAGATATTCACATTCACTTTATCTCTCATGGGGCATTCATCCTATGGTTTTTATTCTATCTCATCACTATTATTCTTTTTTTTCTAACGTTTCTCTCTTTTTTTTTTGGTCATTACAGTACTTAAAAGTACCATAATATTTATCCTGATCATTATGGTATTTAAAACACCGTAATGCGGTCTTCATGGTAATACTACTACCGTGAAGGTTATTTTGGTAAAAAAAAATATCAAAATTGAAAAAAAATAATGTGGACGAAGTTTATGAAAGTTAAGGGTTTTTTTTCAATTAGGCGAAAATTAAGATGCATTTTTTATATTTTTCCTAAAAATATCTATCATATCACTCCTAATTACAAAAATTGCCTTTACAAAAAAAATTTGTATTACAAAAAAAGAGTATATGAGTGTAAAAATTATGAGTACATTAAAAAAATACTCATATGTATGAGGACAAAAGTTATATAAGGTTACAGCTTTAAAATGTAGAATCACAGATGCACCTCAAAAATCTATCAAAAAATGTTGTTTTAATGTTGAGAAACCCTCTAATTGATCATCTCGACATCGAGATGTATGAATATGAAAAAAAAAAAAAAAAGATTTTGAGTCTCAAAAATAGTGCGTCTTGCAACATATTATCTAGGCCGTCTATTTTCAAGATTTTCATATATTTATAGATCTACTTGATTTTAACAATTTTTTGAGTTTATAATTTTATAAGTAGATACAAAAATAGATTTTCAGATAATCTTAATAAACTTTTACACCAAAATTTTACATGTTATATGATAAAATTTAGAGGTGCATCTTAATTAGTTTGTTTAGGATTGTTCAAGGTTGCGACCTTACAGCAACCACACCATACCCATATATGAGTATGGCATGAGCGATGATAGGACCAGTGATGGTGAGGCAGATAAGACCGCTCGCCTGTAAGATGGAAGCTTCACTCCCATGGAAGCTTCAATGCTTTACGTTCTGGGTGTGGACGTCTTATCCGTGAGCCTTGTTTTTTAGACTCCGTGACATGATTGCTTTCAATGCATTGCCTAGATCATGCTTCTCCCAATCGATAAAGACCAAGCCTTCGTCGGTAATTCTGCATATCATATCACTGCTTTAGTTTAGTTATGTCTAAATTAAATACAATGAAAAAAGTTGGCCAAGAATTACAGTGTGCTAAAAAAACTATCAAAAAAGAAAATGACCAGTCAAGTTTGCCTTGAAAACCGGTCATCACTAAGATCTTGACATTTTAAGCATAAAAATCGCCTATCAAACTTCGATTAAAGATAGATTCGAATACATCTTTGAGATATATTTGGTAGGGAGACCGCATACAAATAGTGTGATTCGGCCGACTCACTAAACGCTTTTTCTCTTTGGAAACCATGCCAATGTCACTAAATATTTGGTGTCCTAGTTTATAAAATATAGGAAAAATTACGTACATATCCGTTATAGTTTGCGTTATTACAAAACTACCGAATAGTTTCGATTATTACCTATCTGCATGTTTTTTTCATCTTATAACGAAAATTTTTAAAACAGATAATTTTACCCTTTTTCTGTTGTTGAGCAGCCGAATTCATTAGATTTTTGAATTTTCGGTTGTTCAACAACTGAAATCCGGCCAATTTCAGTTTTTCATCATGCCAATTTCGGTTTTTGAAAAACCAAAAATTCAAAAAATACCGAAAATTCTAAATTTTCGGTTCTTCAAAAATTGAAATTTTTTTTGTAGGTGCTCCTTTTTTTCGTTTGTTGAACAACAGAATTCGATGGATTTTCGATATTTTTTTCGTAGGTACTCTCCTTTGTCGGTTGTTGAACAACCGAATTCAATGGATTTTCGATCAATATTTTTTTCGTAGGCACTCCCCTTTTTCGGTTGTTGAACAACCAAATTCAATGGATTTTCGATATTTTTTTCGTAAGTACTCCCCTTTGCCAGTTGTTCAACAACCGAATTCAATAGATTTTTTAGCGATATTTTTTTCAGTAGATACTCCCCTTTTTCGGTTGTTGAACATCCGAATTCAATGGATTTTCGATTGTTGAATAAACGAATTCAATGGATTTTTGATTGTTCAACAACGGAAATCCTCAATACCCTTCTTTGACCACATTTTACTTATCTCCCTTTAAACTCTTCCTAATTTTTATCGGGTCACTGTAGAGAGAATGGATAAACATAGGAAAGAGTTTAAACCCTAAGGTATAGAGAAAGAACGGATAAACATAGGAGAGATAATAGATAAAGTTTAAACCCTCTCAATGTAAGGTATAGAGAGAGAATGGATAAACATAGAGGAGAATTTAAAAGATAGAAAAAAGTTTAAACCCAATTAATGTTTATCCATTCTTTCTCTATACCTTACATTGGGTGGGTTTAAACTCTTCCCTACCCTTTAAACTCTCCCTATGTAAAACTCCCCCCTATGTTTATCCATTCTCACTCTATACCTTAAATTGGGTGAGTTTAAACTCTTCCCTATCGGGTAAAGCGTGGGTGAAGAACTGTATACGGGATTTTCATTGGAAATCCATTTAATTTAATTGTTCAACAATCGAAAAAATGGAAAACCGAAAAAAAGAGAGTACCTATGGAAAAAATTTGGTTCTTGAATAACCAAAAAATTTTCAACAAATGACGATTTTTCAAAACCGAAATTGGCTTGATTTCAATGGTTGAACAACAGTAAAATCCATTGAAGTCGGTTGTTGAACAACTGAAAAAGAGTAAAATTGTCTTTTTTAAAAAAATGTGTAATGACATGAAAAAACAGACAGATAGGTAATAACGGAAACTATTTAGTAGTTTTGTAATAACGTAAACTATAACGAATATGTATGTAATTTTCTCTAAAATATAAATCACTTTTGAAGGTGGATTTTCAACTTTTTGTTTTTTTTCCAAAATGACCTTTTCTTCTCCTCCTCCTTCAGTGGCAGATTAGGATTTGAATGCGAGCATTGGAGTGTTATCCTGCTGGCCTAAGGCCCAACCAACAAGCTACAATGAATCACTTTCAGAGTATGCTAGTGAATGCGTGCAGTGCCAATTGCATCAGTAGACCAAATTTTTTAAATCCCACATTAGTTTTGTTGCCATTGTTTCTACATCAGTTTTGTTACGTTTTAATCATAATATGACTTCAAAATAATTGCTTTTGTTTCAAGTAATCATGATTACACGCAAAACATGTGACAGCCACTACCAACAACATCGCAACACATGCAACTAGTTGTGCAATATATGCAATATCTTTATCTCAACTTTTTTCTGTTTTTTGAGAGAGTGTCTTAATCTTAATCATTTTACAGGAGAAAGTCTTAACCTTAAAATACAGTTCGAATCACACCCAAAAAACCGAATGAGGTTTGAGGAATCATAAACCTAACACCAACAATTCCATTGAAAAATAAAGGAAAACAGGAAAGGAGAATATCATCATAACCACCACTCCTCAGGTCTCCTCCAAAATATAACTGCATTGTCACATACACGAAATGCTATCGAAGCCTATCACAAAGATCAATGAATTTTCTGAGAAGCTTTTCAAAATATGTAAATGTAAGGGTCACCTGTGCATTCGTATATAGCTAAGTTTCATCAATTTTTCTTCGCCAGCGAGGCCACTAAGAATCCTCATTGAATCAGATGGCCTTTGGTTTGTGCAGAGGATGCTGGCGAGGTAACCCCTGAAAATTCTCTCTTGAAAACCAATCTAACCTGCCCAGAAAAGAACAAATCCTCATGAAATTCCTCAATTACTGAGAATTTTAGGAAATACCAAAATAACCCATTTAAGGTTCAAATTTCAAAGCCCTGATTAGACATCAAATGCATTTGGCAGATCCCCTAAATACAAGTTTTTTATTTTATTTTAATGTTAACGGCAGGAATGGAGCCTAAGACGTTATATTGAGGCACTTGTCTGCCTAACCACCAAGGCCTTGACCCATTCCAACCTAAATACAAGGGCTTTTTCATTTCTAATTGTATAAGCTCTTATATATTTATATAAATGCACTTGGAGAATACAAGTCTTCAGTCAAGATTCCAGAGATTCCACATCTGGTAGGTTGAAGATCATTTTGGTCCCTAGGTAGTCCAGTTCAAAGAGTTAATGAAATTGAAAGTGGTCCTTCAAATGGACCAAAGTAACAATGATATATGGATAGCTAATATCTAACAGGGGTTCAGCAAAACTAATCATGCCATCCATACCCCCCCAAGCCCCTAGAACAATAAATGTCACAATGTGTTTCTCAAATTGCATGATACAAGGTTCTTTTAATTTCCTTTAAATAAAAGCTCTTCTAATTTCACCATTGTCCGTGTGATAACTAGTGTTTATTGATGAATAAAAAAATCTTAGAAGAAAATATTCAAATGAAAGCCACAATAATTGGAAACCCACATCCTTCAAACTCATTCCAGGAACCACATGGCAAGCCAATAATTCATCGACCATTTCATGATCTTACTGATCGATGTGCTCCAAGAAAATTTCAAATGAACTATGAATCTCCGATATGCATCTAGGATATTTAGCCTCTGTTTGACAAAACAGAATGAGAATATTCAATTTTTGAAAATCTAAATAAAGGTAACCTGCTTGTCATATATTTAAATTATGGGATTGTATACAATGAGAATATTTACCTTTGATACAAGGAGGTCACAATTACTTATAACTATCCAATGTGAAATTTGATAGCTTAGGTGTGTCGAAAAATTCGAAAAAAATTCTTTTGAAGTTTGAGCATGGTCAATGGATTAAAAACAACAATCTAATTTCACATCCAATGGTCAAGATTAATTGTAACCACCTTGTACCAAAGATAAATGGTCTCATTGTATACTTTTCCTTGAATTATATATTGTATTGATACGTGCCTTTTTTTTGCATGTTTGAGTGTCTACCAGTATTCTAGAATTTTCTAAGATTTAAGATATTGGACTGTTTGGAAGACAAAATCACGATAAAATGAAGTTTCTTCATTAAGCACATATTTGATTTGTAACAAACTTATATTTCCTCTCGCTATTAAGCATAAACACTCCTCATAAAAAGTATGAGCAAAAATCAATAATTTACATAAGAAAAACGCAATAGACAAGAAGAGTGGGAGATCATCGGTGACATCCAACCTTTATCATGGGTAAAATATTAAGACTGCATGAAAGGAATAGGAGACCATTTGTTTTGAATTGAAAGTTTATTGGCATTCCATATAAGAAACTTGTTCCATTAGAAAATCAATATAGAGACATGATCCCAAGCAAATAGTGAAGAAGTTATTTAAAAAAAAAAAACAAATACATAATCTCATACATAAAAAAATAGAGCCTATATGACCTAACATAATATCATCAACCAACCAACAAACTAGCTTCTTTTGTTGCAATAATCAGCCTCATATCATGGACAATGTTGTCTTGAAATCAACCACCCGTGTCACGTGGATTACTTGTAGAAGAAAGATTTGGATCACTTTCTTCTTCAAAATCCTCAGGTCGATGTACTTGATCTTGATTTTCCTTGTAGAGCCAATCATCACCTCCAAAATCTGTACGAATAAAGTTATGTAAAAAGCACATTACAATAACTAACTCAACTTGTTTTTTAATTGCGCATGCAGGTGGCCTGGAAAGCATAGCAAAACGCTTTTTAAGTACACCAAATATGCGCTCTATAGCATATCTTAGAGAATAATGTCTCAAATTGAATAACTCCATATAGTTTTGGGGATACTGATATTGGGGCGTTATTCCAATTATATAAGATCTAGTTTGGACCAATCAAACACCACTTTGACCAAATTGAATTTGAAAAAAATAAAATCTTCTAATAGACCTTAATATCTGTATATTTGGGGTTTATTATACCCTTTTTTTGAGAATTTATCATGCCTTGATATAACATTATTTCCAAACTTATATTTATTATTATTAGTACTCACCAAAATTTTATCTTATGAAGGATTGTACTGGAACAATTGATAGAACTCACATCCTTGAGACAATCGATGCTGAGAATCAAACCCCATATCACAATCGGAAAGGGTTCTTTCCAAATGTTATGGCAGCATGTTCATTCAATCTTTTATTCATATATGTCTATGCAGGGTGGGAGGGCTATGCTGCTGATTCTACAGTTCTCCAAGAAGCTTTACAAAATGGCTTCCATGTTCCCCAAGGCACTTCTAATTCGTAACTTAGCTAATAATACTTTTGTAAATATGCCACTAATCATTTAGATCTTTTCAAATAAGCTAGGTAAATTAAATACTACCTAGTCAATGCAGGTTATGCGAATACCCCAAATTTTATTGCTCCATACCATGGAGTTCGTTACCACCTCAAAGAATATGGGCGTGGACAAAATGCTCCACAAGACTACATGGAATTATTCAATTTGAGACATTCTTCTCTAAAAAACGCTATCGAGCACATATTTGGTGTACTTAAAATTTGTGCTTTCAAGACCACCTGCATATCCAATTAAAAAACAAGTTGAGTTAGTTATTGTAATGTATTTTGTACATAATTTTATTCCTATACATTCTGAAGATGATGATTGGCTCTATGAGGAATATGACAAGGAAAATTAAGATCGACTACATAGACCAAGAGTATTTTGAAGAAGAAAGTGACCCAAATCTTACATCTGCAAGTAGTCCACATGACACGGGTGGTCGATTGCGAGACAGCATTGCACATGATATGTGGGCTTATTATTGCAACAAAAGAAGCACGTTTGTTGGCTGGTTGATGATATTATGTTAGGTTATATAAGTTCTATTTTTTACATATAAGATTATGTATCTTTTTTAAAAAAAAATAACTTCTTCACTATTAGCTTAGTTTGGGATCATGTCCCTATATTGATTTTTCCAATAGAGAAAGTTTCTTATATGGAATGTCAATAAAATTTCAATTCAAAACAAATGGTCTCCCTCTATTCCTCTCGTGTAATTTTAATATCTTACGCATAATAAAGGTTGGATGTCACCAAGATCCCCCACTCTTCTTCTCTATTGCGTTGTGCTTCTATAAATTATTGATTTTTACGCATACTTTCTATAAGGAGAGTTTATCCTTAATAGCGAAAGAAAATACAAGTTTGTTCCAAATCAAATATGTGCTTAATGAAAAATTTTCAATTTATTGTGATTTTGTCTTCCCAACAATTAAATATCTTAAATCTTAGAAAATCCTAAAATACATGTAGACAGTCAAACATGTACAAAAAGACACATATCAAGATAATATAAAATTCAGATATATGAAAAGCAGGCAATGCCTTTATTTAGATTTTCAAAAATTTGAATATTCTAATGGTGTTTTGTTAAACAGAACCTTACATTCCTCCAAGAATCTGAATGTCTTCCTCTTCCAACAGATCAAGGTAAGTAGAACTCTCTCATAACCAAGGTGTAAGAAAATGACCAAAAATAAGCAGGAGTAAGTCCTTCCCTACTTATTTGAAAGCTCCATTATAACTGCCTCGCTCAAAGAAATAAGTAAATAACTCCTTTTCCCAATTCTTAAGTAATTGGGTGGAAAGTAGAAGAGGCATTTATTCTGTGGTCCATTCAAACCACCAATGATGTCTAAGATATCACACATGCGCTCACAAGTATGAGTGTGCATGCACACACACAAGACCAAGTGAGACAATGGCATGACTCTGCCCACTATTGACTTCGCAAGCAAACTATCTCTGCCATAGATTAGGTGCAGCCCTTGCATCAATATCTCCACTGAATTAACAGCTCAGATGATTTTAGCATTTCCTCAAGAGAGTGGGGTCCTTCTAAACCCCAGCCACACAACCCCCCTCCCCCCTCCTCTTTTTTCTTCTCTCCACGCCCTCCTCTTTTTTCTTCTCTCCACGCACAGACACACAGACATAGACATACACACATGCACAAAAACATCTTAGATCTATTTCCATGGAACTCTTATTATGGTAAAATCCATTCCTATGGATCTAACAGGATTTTTCTGTCCAATGCCCTTAGATCCACTTCCAGGGGTCTGAGGGTATTAAATCCCCCCCCCCCCCCCCCCACAAGATCTGATATCTATCAAAATTTCTCATTTGGCTTAAGTCGTTCAAAAAATTGAACCAAAACCCTTATTTTAAGGTTTCATACCTCACAAGACTTGGGAACTACTTAAATTCGCTTAATTCATTAATGATGGGCATGATTTTATTAAGTTCTCCAGCAAAATAAGGAAAGTAATTTTCCTAAACAGTGATATCGAGATGGGGCATGACATCCGCCATGCATTATAAAATGAGTATAACTGTACATTTGAGGGTAATGTATTTATCGTTTGTAGACTTTGTCACCTAGTATACAAATACAGGCCCCTGTTTGTGGTGCAGCTGCAGTAACGCCCTAAACTCCTGTTTTTCCTGTTTTAATAACGGATTGAGATACCAAACATTCCAAAATACATGCAATTCCTTCTCCATCACAGAAATTATGGATTTAGAGCTTCATTTTAAAATTTTAAAACAAAAAAAGCTCCATATCTGATTTTGATCACTTCACCATCCATTGAAATAGATGGTTCAAATCAGATTTAGAGATGGCATGCAAGATGGGAGTGTTCTTAGGGCTCCAAATCCATTATTTCTTTTCAGGGATTGATCTTGGGCAGTAAGAGAAACACTTTGGAGCCTTATGGGTTGAGGACCATCCAAAAACATGGCTAAGTGAGATGCTGCCCAATTGTTTTGGGGGTAGCAGTGCATAAAGTATACAAATAAAATCTGATATATATTATAAACTACCTGCCAATCCTACCATGATATACAAGTGCTACCAAATTATCAAATTATTATAAATATCATTTCCTACTTAACCTTTCGGTTACATCGTTATACAGTAATAGACAACACACAATATAGTAGCATAGCTCATACAACATAAACAATACATACTAACCCAAAAAAAACATAAACAATATACAGTTCTACTTTTTGTTTTCTATCATATAATGACCTCCACGGAAACTCAGGGACTGCCCGGTGCTTCCATGCAATTCATGTTAGGTTGCTATAGAAGATAAACATAAAATAAAAGCATGAACACCACCAGATTATGTACAGGAGTTTTTGTTAGGATGGGAAAAGCAGATATAAAAAGTCTAACCTTGAATGGAAGACTGATTATAAAATGACATGTGTAGACTTAATCCTTCTCTAATTGCTTCTAGGCCGTTATGTTACTTTATTGTTCAAAATTCTCTTGCAATCTCTGAGAAACAGGGCTCAATGTAATCTGGGGTTGTGCTTATCCATAACGCTTAATTGCTGAAAAAAAAAAAAGTTTTAAAAAGAAAATATAGCTTAGACATTGTACCTAATTACCATATACTAGTTTTACATAAAAAATCAATAAAAAAACAACAATAAAATTATGCAGTTCCAGGTAACATGGCTTGTCAATACCTTGACACACTTGCCACACGTAAACCAAAAGTCAGTTCCATGTCAGAACATCCGACACATGTCCAAGTGTCTATATATGTCGACATGGGACACCAACAGAAAGTAGGGGTTGCCAGGATACACTGCCCATGCACACCAACGGTCACGCAGGCCAACAATGGGCCCGAATTACCTAAATAGTCAGCACTTTTGACTACCATGACACGTAGAGGACAAAGGGATGGTTTTCTCTATTGCAAGTTGTAATGGCCACATAGTGAATATAGCAATCCGTTACAGAGAGCAGATAAATTGGATGCTCTAAATGCATGGCTCTTTCATATCCAGTGTATGCATTTCTAGGCTAAATGGCATGAAGCGGAATCAAAAGATACCAAGGCATATACAGAGTACTTCAAATATATTGTTTTCATGAACCAGTTGTACTAGACAGGATGTGCATAAAGGAAAAGTTTCATGGCTGGTAGCCTTGTCCATGAGGTATTTGAAAGAGGTCCCAAAGACAAGCTTCATTGAGGTCCCCGAAATCTGCACATAATAACTTCTTGACGGGACTTCGCAATATACATACAAGCTAAGTGGGGTATAAGATTCATGGTTGAATGCTACCACAAAAGCAGCTTCTACTTGTATTAGGACACTAATTTTAGGAGAGTATGACCTGCTGGAATCTCCTACAGCACAGCTCAATGGATGTTAAGCTTTAAATTTTTGAAAGCCATTCGCACAAGGGCCCCATAATATTCATCAACGACCTCATAATCTCCCAGGGTGGGAACAAGCTTATTTGGTGCCCAACTCCATCGGGGATCTTCTCAGTCTCCTCCTCCTATCACAAACTCCTTCAACCCCTTACCTTGCCCCTTGCCCCTAAGATCCAACATTAACATTGAACTTTCTAAGGTGACAGCAGAGTGAGCTACATGTGATCAAGACAGCATCTTATGTTGTGAGTTTCAAAAGTAACCTATTAAATGGTAAGTTAAGTGTATGATCTAATTGTCAATAGGGTACTGAAACTAGTTATCCAGGAGAGAAATTCAACCATCCTTGTGGCCAAAGTTGCCATAAAGCTGTAATGTGATGGTCTCATCTCAAATTTCTCCAGCTTAGTCACAACCAGAGTTCTAGGAACTCACCATCAAGAAGATAGGCATACATGTTTTGGAGCCTATAGGCTGTGTACCCCGTGCACACAGAGGTCTATTTATTCAATATTGAGGTCAACCCATCTCATATTTTGGACCGATTAGTATTTATTCAGTTACAAGAAAACTATAGAAAAAACATCTTTGAGGAGAAATATAACAAGTTCCAGAACAGATAAAGGTTTAGAAAAAATTGCCACATTCATCTGTAGCCATCATAACTTAAACAATTTCCAAACAACATGACAAGTTGTTCATCAAACCAGCACAAATTTCATGTGGAAAGCATTGAGAAATTCAAATATTAAGAGCCATATTAACAGTTGCCAATAATACAAACGACTGCTCTGTTGCAGGTAGAAAAGCCATACCTGAACCGAGAAGTGAACATCCATTATTTTGCCAAAACCGACAACCCATGATGGAAGAAATATCTAAGGTGAGGCAGTTCCACAAGACAATGAACATGGAATAACGAAAAACAATTCTTCATTTCCCCTTCAACTATTGCCTGCAAGTGATGTCCTTGTGATAAAAGTGTAGCAGAATGTAAGAAGATGTAAAATTCCCAACCAATCAACTGAGCTTTCAATGGAAGCATTACCACCAATACACTTCTCAACTCAAGGTACAGAAAAGTGGAAGGAGAGCTAATACAACCATGTTAAAGCCCATTTCCAACCTTATATCCCTTGACATATCAATGATATAGTACATAGTGCAGCACTAATATATGACCGTCAAACCCATTTATTCTGTCTCTTGTTCTTAACAGAAGCCCATTAAAAATGGATAACATTCCCAAGTGTTTACAAGGTTATATCCAATGTCATTTCGGTAATATCATACAGCATACATCTTCAGGACCACCACATTGCTAATTACATAGCAAAACCCATTTTTTTGTCAATGCCCCTAATATATCCTCTCTCAAAATTAAAAGAACCCAGTTTAAATGGATAATAAACCCATTACCTCTATTGTAGTTTCTTATCAACAGCCTGCAATCGCATTTCAACTAGCAGGTCTCGAAACTCACCATCACTAACCTTGAGCATATCAGCCAAAGGGAGTGACAAATTGTATTCAACCAAAAGCCTATGCCTGGGCTTTATCTTCCCCTCTAAACTGAAAGAGAAATATTGTGGAAATCTCTTCAATTCCTCCAAATCTCCCCCAATTTCATTTAGGAAGTAATCTACTTTAGGCTCGAAATTATTCCTGATACTGAAAGTGAAGAGCCCTGGCGACCTCAATACCATCTTAACACTCTCCCTATAAGAGAACCCAAGGCTTTGCAAATAATCCAATTTGGGAATAAGTGTGTTCTCCACATTAGAGACCAATAAAAGAGTGGTTTGGCAATTCACAGCATGAGGCCCAACAAAACCCAATCTCTGCAAGAAATAAAAAGCAGGCCTAAGTTGGTCTCTAACACTAGAAACCAGCAGTCTAGGACATCTCACTATGGTTTTTCGGATATCCTCATATGGAATTTTCACTTCGTTTAACAAGAATTCAAAAACTGGGTATAGATCTTTATCAGGATCACAGGTTAAGAGTTGAGGAAGCATACTAAAAATGCGACCAATGTCATTCTTTGTTAAACCCATGGAGCTGAGACACTTCTCAATGAGCTTCACCTGATTGATAGAGGTGGAACGAAGAAGTGGGTTTCTCTCCAGAGCTGCAATGGAGCTCACCTTCATCTTTTCCAGATATATGAGCTTCTCTCTGAATTGTAAGCCTGAGTCTGAACCAGGGGGGTCGATGAGCTCCATGGTTGAGTCCAATGGCCTGAGTGGGCCAAATCCATCAAGGATTTTAGCTTCTCTATTGAATGAAATCTTTGAATCCTTGCTGGTATGGTTGCGTTTGATGTTGTTCCTGCTGTTGAAGCGTTTGCATAAAGCTTGAGGAAGAGATGCAGAGCGAGAGTGGAGACAAATGATTGAAGGGGAAGATTGGAGACAGATAGCCATGAGAAAGAAACTCTGCGTCTATCAGATTTGGCATGAGCATCAATTTTGAATCTTATGCCCCAGAAGCACAAGAATTCATCCAATGCGGCATTCAATTCTACAACAAATTCTCTTCAAATAAACACTCTTCCTTCCCAACTACAGTCACAGGAACACTCCATTTTTGCACAATTCACAGAGTTAGCAGGAGTTTCCTTTACAGAGAGAAAACCCTCCTTCTAATCCAGCCTAAAACCCCAATTCTCAAAGATTAACTGGTTTTTCCCCTGAAATCTCAAACTGCCAATATCTGAGTGGTTCCTTCCTTTCTCAACACAAAATAACCGAGATAGAATCATAGAAACCTAGAAAAAACATAACATTTACGTTTTTTATCCAGAAAAACCTTGAAAATCATCTAGGGCAGCCATTAACGCACGAAAATATAAAAAATGCAGGGAGAATTTGAAGGCGTATCTCAGTAAGGACAGATGGCTATTTGAGGTTCGCCGATTTTTATCTTTCAGCTGAGCCAAAAATACTTCGTGCCCCCGAGGGAGCATACTGCCCAATAAAGACTCTTACTTTTAGAATATTACCCTCATTAACTCGCCCAACCAAATAAACTCCTCTCTTTAAAATAAGGGAATTTTTATCGAGAGACATGCTATTGAATGTTTTCACCATTTCAACTCATGATGGATAGGTATTTTAAAATTAAATCAATATATAGATAAAATATTAAACATTTTATCTCTCAAAAGTATTTTAATAAATTTTTCCCAAAAAAAAAAGAAATTCATGTAAGAAAATTGTTTCATGCTGGCTGGACCGCATTTCTTGATAAATCATCCATCTTAAATATGGATGCAAGCAGGTGTTCTATCTAAAAACAATGGAAACTAACAAGCCAAATGTTTTTTACTAGAATTATTATTTCTAATTTTTAAAATTTATTTATTTTTTCGTATTCATGATCTCTATGTTAAAAATTACATGTCCAATTAAATCTTAAAATCGATCTCAAAAACAGATTTATTAAGAGGCCCGCATTTCTACATATACAGGTTTGGCCTAATAGAAACCGGGACCTTCATGTAAATATTGCACATTTACTCCCTCAAGTAAAACCCATACTAGAAATATTTTAGAACTTCAAATTTTGGTATATAACTTCTTGGACATGGATTAGAAAGGGAAATCTCAAAAGAAATTCAAATCAAGAAAGGTGATCGTTTTTGGGTACAATGATCGAAATTACTGCTAAACATCAGCTACTAACCACTCAAGCCCAAGCCCAATTCCTTATAGGTGAGATTCAAGTATTGAAAAATTCAAAATCTTTTTTTAAAAAATATATATATATATATATATCTTTCATTTTTAGGTGAATTATAAAATTTCAGATAAAAAATGAAAAACCCGTCTCAACTAGGTCTCATACTAAAGGAAGTATGTGCACATTAATACTAGCAATCGACCATACACTCTCCTAGAGACGCATCTAAACAGACTTCAATACTTTTGTCTTAACCCCTGTTCTTATATATGTTTAATCGTGAATTTTACAGCTTAATCATGAAATTTATTGAAGGGAAATGGAAATGATTTGGTGAGCACATAAACTAGACCGGTGCTTAACAGGTCAAAAGAATTTTCCTTTCACACTTTTACCTTGGCTTTGGCATTAAACCAAACTTCCATTCGGCTATTATGAAGAGTTCAAAATTTTTAAATTTATCTCCCATTAATTGTCTTTTTCTGTTTCGAGCCCAACTTTCTTTGTATTTCCTCTCCCCCAATAAAAAAGATTTGGAATTGTGTACAATGAGATCATTTACCTTTCATACAAAGAGGTGACAATTACTTGTAATCACCCGATATGAAATTTGATAGCTTGGATGCATCATAAAACTTGAAAAAAATTCTTTTATACTTTATTTCACATCCAATAAAGAAGATTAATTGTCACCACCTTATACCAAATATAAATAGTCTCGCATTATATACTTTTCCAAAAGGGCTTTTTGCCAAACAAAAAGGAGAGAGAAAGACCGTTAGAGAGAGAAAAAGAAAGTGAGGGAAGGAAGATCGTTAGAGAGAGTGGAAGTATACATGGGAGAGGGACTTTAAACATGCCAAAATAACCCCTTTAAATTGTTGTTTTAAATTTCCATGTATAATCCCTAATATGAAGTATCAAGGCTAAATATTAAAAGGAAAATGGTTTCATAGAGCAGCAACCCTATCAAAATTAGTAAAAACTCATCTCATAACTCATTGAAAATTAAAATTCAAGTATAGAAAAACCTTTACATCGATCATCTCGGCTTAAACAGTATGGTTGTGGAAAGAAATTAGGATTTCAAGTTTCAAAAAAAGTATATATTGCAACAAATCATAGATCCGCAAGACCTTTAATATTTTTTTTAGTTTCAAATTTCAGTTGGAAATTGATTTTAAAACCATCACAAAGATTTTCGTCGCCGAAAATGCCTTCCCGACAGGGATTTGAGGTGAGTCTTTATTTTGTTTTCATAAAGCCTCGTTCGTACTAAAATGCTGGGCACCGCATTAAATTTACTTGCGTAAATGGATTATTTTTTTAATAGTTGCCAAATTTGGAAGGCACTAAGAAGCTTTAAAAGTTCCTAATTTTATGACAACTATCTCAGATGAATATATTTCATCCTTTCTTTATGCAATAAGCCTTGTTGTCAATAAAAACTATGATTATATGCTTAAAAAATAAATTTATAACAACATATTGAGGCTTTCAGTTCTTAATTGAGATTCAAAAACTTCCCCGATTATCATATCATGAATGCAGTTTGAAAGCAACATTAACAATTGAAATTTAAAAACAATATAGCTCAGCAGCAACAAAGAGTACTTTGTAAGGAATGACAATGCCTTCGGTTTTTTGAAGAATAATGTATTTTAATTTTGATATGCACTAGATATTGATTTTGAAGCTTTTAAGCCAACACTATGAAGAAGGCAGAAGCAAGAACAAACCTATTCTTCATTTATTTATCAGACAACTTTCCTTCTAGATTGGGCAGGCTCGATTTCATGCACAACCTGTTTTCTCAAGCAGTTTCAATGCTACTTTCCATCAGCTAACTATAAGAAAACTCTCTTACATACCACGCATTCTATTCAAAAATTAAAATAAAAGAATTCTTGCACAAAAAAATTTATATTCCATTGATAGATGTATCATTCATATTTGGCACAAATTCAATTTTTTTTTTTGTTTAAGAAGAGGCTACAAATTTTTAATGGGAGGAGAAAAAAGAATGACAAAAATTGGTACATTGCTGTATGTATAAAAGAGTTGCTGGAAAGGTGGTCTTTGTCACTGAACGCGGCAACCTTGTTACTCGGCTCTCAAGTATATTAGGCCCCGCGATATCCTCTGTACTACAGAAACCGATACTGGATGAGAAAGGAATAGATAAATAAAAGAAAATTAAAAGTTGATGCCGGACGAATCAATTTTGAGTACCTCACGTGTATCTCTTAACCGCAAGAGCTCCAATCTGTCAGATGGCCTCAACTTCAAAACATTGCTAACGAGCTACAAACCCATAGAACCAAGCTTAATAACGTGCATCAAGAAAGTTTAGGGAACAAATGTAATGTGGCCTACGAAAGAAACATGTATGCTGTATGCATATACCCAGAAACTGAGGCGCTCAGGATCTTGTGGGCTAGGAATTCCATCAGCTTCGATGAGTTCTGCACGCCTTGATTGCCGTGCTGTTGTATAAAAACCTCAAAGTCAGATAACAGGCTTAACTTAATACATAAACAAAAGAAACCTACGTAGAGAAAAACATCCTAGCTTAGAGCAGTTCTTAATGACGGACACACAAAAGCCTCTAGATAAGTTCTTCCTGACCTGTTCTCGCAGCTTCTCTAGCCCGCATCATCCAGTTTCGTGCCAAGTCTGCTGCTCCAATAGCCATTTGTAGCAACTGCAAAGTACAAATAAAAGTGAGCTAAGAAATTACCGATGGACATGAACATAATCCACTGTAAAATTTCTGATATATATACAGGAGACATGCAAGTAAATACATATTAGCCAATGTAAATGCTGTGGCACCTCCACAAGGTATTGCTAATATAGAGAAGGAGAATATTATATTAGCATCCAATCGTCCACCATGGTTATGTCATGGTCATGCGCCGTTGGGATTGTTTCCTCCCTCCGGGTCATGCATTGGCATTCTAGTTCGTTGCTTAAATCTTTCTTGAGAACTACTACTAGGACGAGGCCATCTCTAGATTATGAGAACTCTGTCAATCTCACTCAGTGGGAACTTTAACAGGAAAACTACGTTTGACTCACAAGAGGAAAAGAGGATAGCGTCGTGAACTTTCAAAGCAGTATATGATTCTAGGCATTGTGTCCCTCAAACAATCGTCACAGGTCTCTCTATCCTTTGGCCTTTAGACGATTCAGAGACATCCTTGCTCACTAGCATGGAGTTCTTCTAGGACACGTGAGACATTAAAAACACCCATTAGAGCTTACCTAGGTTTCCAAGAGGGTTTGTAATGCCAAATCCTGCACAAGCACATGGTACGTACTTCTAGGAGAGGTTAAGAGAAATTAGGTAGTGGGAGATGTAGATATCAGATCCAACCAGGGATATCAGAGTAAAAGGGTGAGGCCAAAAACTTGACACTTCTTCATACTTTCTGTCCGTGAACCAGGCCCATCACTCAGTTCTTGATGATTTCACTTCGATCTTCCCACTTAATGGGATCTCCAAGAAGAAGATTTAGTGGAAACATCCATGGAAGTTATAACCAACCTCATTTAGTGGATCAGGGTCTACCATCATTCACGTAGCTCACATCTTTTCCGGATCAAAATGCTTATTGTGGTGGCTATAACAATTTCCTAGGATGGCTGAGGAAATCCTCCATTGAAGAGTCATGTATAATGAAAAATGAGTGACTGAACCTAATCAATAATTTGGATGAGCTCCATGAGTTGGGGTATTTATAAATCACACGCAAATTGTAGTTTGTCATATAGATGAGGTAGGAAGTAGAGACAACAATTTTCAGAATGTCCAGGGTACTAAAGCATCTAGGAATGTAGGAGGAGGTAGTCTACCATCAGTTATCTCCACAAAGAATGTAAAAATTAGAACAATAGTAGCCTCTATTCCACTATGATCACACAACGATGACCTGACTTAAAGAAGTGTACATTGGCCAAATAAATACAATGTCGTAAAATACTAGCATAACCTGGTTTCAGAAAATAAACAAACAAGTAGAGATGAAACACACTAAAAGGACACAATAATTTAACTCAAACAGAACAAATAATAAATTGAATCACACCTTGGTATTATGTGTCAACTCATTTTTAAGCAGACTAGCAAAAAATCTGAGAAAGTTCTTTTTTTTATCAAAACTGCTGAGAAGATCGATGCAAAGAATACTCATCATAAGCAGATATTGTAGGTTCAGGATTCATGACAAGTTTTGGTAAAGTTTTTACATTAAATGGAAGCAATACTCCTATGAATTGAAAGAGATCTTACATCATCTCTCTCATTTGTCCCTTCTGGAAAGTTAACATCACAAATCCATTCAACTTCTGCAACACGATACCTAAACAGAAGTGAATATCATCCAATTGTCAGTAGCATAAAGAAGGACCATACCACCAACATATAGCTTATGAAGCACAATGCTATTGCCAGAATTTTTTATATGTAAACTGTCATTTGGCATGAAAACCAGAATCAAGGTAAAAAAATATGAATCGCTCACTTAAAACTCAGAGCTCCAAAAGAACAATTTAAAAATATACTATAAAAGAAACCTACAACCTAAATGTTGGATCCTGGTTTTAAGCTATGGAAATCTATCATTTCAAGCCAATCCAAGAACATACGTGGTATACGATACATGCTGTAAAATCTCTTGGACTTGATATACATATAGCAGAACAATATTAACTAAACCCCAACCCATGGTATACATACTGGAATATCTCTTCCACTTGATATAAAAATAGCAATACAGTCTTAACTAACCTCCAAGCAATAAGAACATAAGAACCTGAAAACAAACTTACCTCCACATACAACTCGTCCACAGTCTGTCCTTTTCTTCCTTTGTTATCATTCAACGTCTTGGCAAGGCAGAGTGGGGGTTACCCCTATGTTTCGTTTTGTTACAAAACTAAAATGACTGAAAGGGGATTTTCCTGTTTGGAATAAGAAAGTGTTTGGCCGTGTGAGTGATTTTATTTTAGTAACTCGGCAGAAGTTATCTTCTATACATGATGATCTGTGTAGTGACCTCTCCAATGAAAATTTGATAATACAGGAGGAGTGTACCAAAAAGTTACAACTTTTAGGCCACGAAAAGAGTATATGGAGGCAAAAGTCAAGGCAAAATTGGTTAAAGGACGGGGATTCTAATACAAGGTTTTTTCATTTATCCCCTGTAATCAGGAGGAGAATGATCGTATAATTTCTCTCAAGAATCAGAATGGGATTTCTTTGGTTTCCGAAGTTGATATTGAAAATCACATGATAGGGTTCTTTGAAGATCTTCTTACCCAAGAGAGTGATGTTGATACAAATATGGCCGATCTGTTTTTGCCACCATCTCTGCTTAGTACCAATCAAAAGGAGGAATTGGTTAAAGAGGTCACTTTGGAGGAGATAAATGATTGTATTTGGGGCATGAAGTGCAAAAGTGCTCCAGGCCCTAATGGTTTTTCTGTGGAATTCTATAAATTCGGGTGGGAGGTTATCAAGAAGAATCTCTTTATAGCTCTCAAAGATTTCTTCAGGAGAGGTACATTTCTTAGAGAAATCAATTCGACCTTTATTTGCTTAATTCCTAAAGTAGATTCCCCTCTGGTTGTGAAAGATTTTCGCCCTATTGGTTTATGCAATGTTTTGTACAAAATCATTAGTAAACTCATTTCCAATCGTTTACCAGTGGTGCTTGGTGACCTCATTGACCCTAGGCAAGCAGCTTTCTTAAAGAAAAAGTTTATAATGAGACCATTTACCTTTTGTACAAGGTGGTCACAATTGATCTTGACCACTGGATGTGATATTGGGTGGCTGCAGTTATTTTATTGACCAAGTTCAAAGTTCAAAAGAAATTTTTTCAAACTTTGTGACACATCCAATCTATCAGATTTCACATCAGATGATTGTAAGTAATTGTGACCTCCATGTATGAAAGGTAAATAGTCTCGTTGTATACAATACCTTTCTTAAAAGGGAGAATAATCACAAATAACATTCTTATGGCAAATAATCTCGTCTCTTTGCTATAAGAATGCAGTAAGGGCTAACATGTGTTGCAACTTGATTTGAGTAGTGCATATGATAGTGTCTGTTGGGCATTTATTGTGGCTAGGCTGCAGGTTTTGGGGTTTTCAAAAAAGTTTATTTCTTGGGTTCGACTACGCATTTCCACTACTTCGTTTTCTGTGTTAAGAAATATGGTTCTCCAAAAGGTTTCTTTAGAGGGAAAAGAGGATTAAGGCAAGGGCATCCTTTATCTCCATATTTATTCTTGCTAGTTAAGGACTATCTCAATAGACAGATTAACTATGCTATGGTGCAGGAGATGATTCCTAGAGCCTTTCCTTCGAGTTGTGATTATGGGGTTTCACATTTATTCTATGTTGATGATGCTATCATTTTTTGTGAAGCATCTATCACCTCTGTCGTTGCTATGAAAGGGGCGCTCTCTAACTTTGAATTTACTACTGGACAAAAGCTAAACACTTCAAAGAGCAAAGCTTTTTTCTTTGGTGTAACACAAGCTGCTCGAGATGCGATTCTGAAAGAGTTGGACTTTGGGGAAGGCTCCTTACCAGTAAGATATTTGGGGCTGCCCTTGTTCCATGGGTATTTAAAGCAAAGTTATTATCATAGTCTAATTGGAAAGGTTATGGGTAAGATTGGTACATGGCAAGCCCTTTGTTTATCTTACGCAGGTCGTTTATAGCTGCTAAAATCAATACTTAGCACCTCATAGATTTTCTGGATACTATCTTTTATTCTACCGAAATGAACTTGCAAGATGATTGAAAGGCTACAAAGCAATTTCCTATGGGCAGGTGTGGCAGAGAAAAAAGGTTTTCACCTTGTCAAATGGCAGACAATTTGCCTTCCTCAGGAAGAGGGGGGCCTAGGGGTATGCAATATTGTTGATTTTAATACTGTAGGAACGATGAAGTTGGCCCGGAGAATCTTGGCAGATACCTCGTCTCTCTTGGCTTGATTTTTTAAACACAGATATTTTAGAAATACCTCTATATGAGAGGTAAAGATGAAACATTGCTGCTCTTATGCTTGGAAACGTATTCTATGGGGTTTATCTCATTTGAAGGATAATGTCCAATGGATTATTGGAAATGGCCAACTCGTGAATTTTTGGGCAGATCCCTGGTTATCAAGTCAATCTATATCGGACTTCTATGGTGGCAATGTACATGAGGATTTGGGAGACTTCGCTGGGAGGAAGATTTCTGATTATATAGAAGGCTAATCACAGTCTTGGGTTCTTCCTTCAACCACATCAGCTCCTCTAATCAGTATATGGAGGAAGGTTGAGAGTTACCCTATACCCTTAAAGCCTTGAAAGGATTTCTTAGTCTAGATTCACACTGCTAGTGGTCTATTTTCAATTAAGGAGGCTTGGGATTTTATTCGAGATAAAGGATCATTGCAACCTGTTTTTTGAGTTCTTTGGTCCTCCAAATGTCATCCCAGAGCCAAATGGTTCTCTTGGCTAGCTCTTCATGATCTCTTATCCACTGCATCTCTTTTGCAGTAGTGTGGTGTTAATCTGAATTCTGTATGCCCTTTTTGTAGGAATAATAATGATAGCCTTTGTCATCTATTGTTTCACCGTGTGTTCTCGCAGGGTGTGTGGAGGTCAGTCGCATGGCAGTGTGGAAAGCATTTCACCCCTGGTATTTCTGCTCCTGATATGTTGAGAAGATGGTTAAGCTTCAAATTTAAATCGAATGATCTCCTAAATATTTGAACTTCTATCTTCTTCACAACAATTTGGTTCTTATGGACAGAGCGCAATAGGAAAATCTTTGAGTCAAAGTCTACAAGAAGGGAACAAATTGTTCAGCATATTTCTTCTCATATCAAGGAGTTGGCAGACACAAAGAAATAGGCTTTTCATTTGTCAGAGAGAGCAATCATTGAAACTTTCCATATTACATGGCGACAGCAGGAACCTAGATCCATTATTCCGATGGTGTGGTCATTCCCTGAACCCCACCATTTCAAGTTGAACATTGATGGAGCTTCCTTGTAAATCCAGGATTAGCGGGTGGTGGTGGTGTTATCAAAGACAATAATGGTGCTTTGTTGCTGCCTTTGCTAAGCCATTTGGCCATGCCTCAAAAAATTATGCAGAGCTTTTTGCTCTTGACGAAGGTCTCCATCTAACTATCCCAATGAATTGCTTTCCTCTCCAAGTTGAAAGCGATTCTTCTTTATTGGTAAATGTCATTCATGATCGTTGTCGTGCCCCATGGAGGTTACATACAGTTGCAGTTAATTGTCGGAGCAGACTTTCCACTCGCATATGGTCAATTTCTCACATTTATCGTGAGGCCAACATGGTAGCCAATGCTCTTGCTAAGAAACCCTCTTTTAGTTCTGGAGCTATTATTTGGTGCTCTCGATCACCGGACTTTATTTCCCTATTTTTACTTCATGATTTGGTGCAACTACCCTATTATAGGGTTGTAAAATAATGAGTTGTCTCTTCCTTATTGTTTATTAATAAAGAAAAACGTGTAGGAGGCCTTCTCCCCCACTGACTAACCCCAAAAAAAAACTCTACAAGTATACCCACTATTAACTAAGAAAAGGTCACTGTGAAAGCTGATTTCAATATCCCCTCTCATGCAAATGCGTAGACTTCCTCATTAGTATCTTTGAGGCAGTATAAAATCTCCAGCCGCCAATAATCGGCAAAATAACCGTGTTTTAGAGAGAAATAAAAACCGAGAAGGAAAATGCAAGCGGAAAGAACGAATGTGCAGATATGAGTCCTCTGTTACGGGCCCACAAGCACGAGAAGAAAAAACACCCGCAAGACAGGCCTCTCTCTCTCTACACGATTTGTAAAGATCAATTTTTTTTTTGTTCACCAAATAATCAATTCAGTTTACAATGCAATCGTTCCTTTTTATAAAGGATTTGGTACTTCACCAAAACTCCCTTATATCCTAATAGAAAGGAAAACTCCTTATCTCTTCCTTCTACGTTCCAACCATAAACCCATCATCATTTATATTCCAACCCAACCCAAACTAATACGTACTTATCCCTTTCCTTTATAATAAAAAGATAACTACCATACCATCCAAGTCACACCTTAAGGATACGTTTTTTTTTATTTCTACAACCCTCATGGAACTTTCTAAAATAACTTGTATAAAAAAGGATGACGACATCACCAAGAGATACCTCATTCCCTTCTACCAAACCATTGTATTTATCTTTTGTTTTAAAACAAGACTCCAAAAGAAACTCTAACTTTTAGCCCGTAGAGGAGAACTCGGATCCACACGTTCGTTCCTTCCGCTTGCATTTTCCTTCTAGGTTTTTTTTTCTATCTAAAACACGGTTATTTTGCCGGTTATTGGTGGCTGGAAATTTTATACTGCATCTATCTTTCCATGAATTTTGGAAAGTGACCATCAAGTTCTTGGTTCAGAACTCATTCTCTTGAAAAGGCAAGCCTCATTTCGACTACCACAAGTGATCATGTTGGATGAATCTCCTTCTATGATGATTGATTTCCACATCAGGTCTAAGCATCTTATTCCAAAAAGTAGGGACTTAGCGTATGCCTCATTCAAACGACAGGTGTAGGGGCCTTCCACAGTCTATCTTCATGATGGGGGAAACTATGCACCTTTTAGTAGCACATAAGAGTCCCCTTGGATTTTTTCTTCATCTAAACAAACATTAGATATTTTTCTCTATGCAATCCCCTACGTCACCCTCTCTTCAATCGAAGAGGAACGGTTAACCGGACATGGAATCCCCCACATCTTTGAAGAAAACATGTCTTTGAAGATAAACATTAGATTGAAGACGTGGGGAATTCCATGGAATCCCTTTCTTCAAGCGACGAATTTGGATGGAAAAATTTCCATCCCTTGGGTTGTTAGATATTTTTCAAACATTAGTCTATCTTCATCACTAGATTGCCACAATTTTTTCATCACCTAGAAACTTTCTCACAGACATCCCTATACATTCGGTTTAGCCATGAACAAATATAGTTAGACAACGTATGTATAATGAAATCTTTGAATGCTTAATCAGACCTTCATGATCTACAATTGTATTAAATTATACGCATCACTCAGCCCATGTCATAGACAGTCTCTAGTAACCAAAAGTAATTGTAACCAGACCCCCATGATCTATGATCAGCGTTCGCAAAATCGAACCGGAACGGTTAACCGAATATGGGGCCAGAAGCGGTTTAACCGGCATAACCGGTAAACCAGCCGATTCAACCGTTCTAACTAGGCAAGTCCCGGGAGGCCAAAAAATTGTTGAAAAAAATAAAAAAGATGCTAAAAAAAAATCTACTAAAATATGAAAAGAATATAAGAATGATTAAAACAAAACACATTCAAATGAAGTTAAAAATTAATGAAAAAAGGGACTTCAAAAGTAAGTATTAATGACCAAAACAATTTTTAATATTTATGATAATGTAAAAAATATTAAAAATGTATTACAAATCAAATTCCTTATTTTTGGGATTTTATAGACATTTTTTTGAATTTTTATTTTTAAAATACCAGCCGATCACCAAAACTGCCTGAAACCGGAACCAGCAAGGGGCCAATGCCAATTCTAATCTAACAAGGTAGTTACCGGTTAGATCGGGCGGTTTTCAAACAATGTCTATGAAACAATTGTACAAAATTATACGCATCAATCAGCTGATGTCATTGACAGTCTCTAGTAACCAAAAGTAATTGTGCTCTCATTTCTAAAACTAAATGCTTTAAATAAATTGAAAACATAGATCTAGATTCACAAATTCCCTATGTTTGTTGTAGTCAATCTCAAATGCATAAAAGCATTTACGTGAAATTAAAATATGAAATAACCATGAGGCTTATTCAATAAGAACGTGGTCATAACATTAGGCATATGCTCAAAGTGCAGTAGAGCATTGAGGAGGATGGCTACAGTAAGAGTACTGAGTTTGGAAGGAAAATTTACAAATGGGAGATATGGAGAAGAGTATAACCATTATAGATGTGGAAGAGGGTTAGAACTTTGAAGAATTTAGTGTTCTTATGTAATTAGCTGACCTCAAATTGGGATAAGGCTTGGCTGATGATGATGACAACGTAATTATGCAGAAAATATGGTCAAAAGCTATGGGCAAGCTTCCTGGAGGAAGGCGAGAATGAATATCCAAGTATGGAAATCGAGATGCTGGAAATCTTAATTAATAGCTATCCAGGAAACATGACAAGGTAATACAAGCACCTGCACATCTCAATATTATTAAAGCTCAGGAAAGACTAGTGTAATGCATCTCTGAAAGTTTGTCACAAATCTTAAAAAGCAAAAAGGAAAAGGTGTAGAAGACATAATTTGTAGTTTTATTCTACATCCTAGCAATAAAGATCGTGAAGCCATTCATATTACAAATATGGTTTAAGCTTCAATGTCACATAGTATAGTAAAACTGTGGTACTAGTAATTGAAAACTAATGCAAATCAGTGAATTAAATGTGATCTCACACATGATAACCATCTGAGGGACGAAGCAGAGCGTAATGTATTTAAACAAGATCACATGAAAAATGATGCATCTTCAAATACATACCCATCTTGATCCCAATTACGGAGTATGCGAAACCGACGGCGACCTTCAACCTGCAAATAGTACAACATATTAATTTCTAATGTATGATGGTATTAATTATTTATCAGATTCAAGCCAATCCATAATGGTAAGGGAACAAAGCCACCACCAAATGCTCTTCCCCGTGCAAGAAGAGTGGAAACCTATGTTCAAAAAGTCGACTGCCCAGGCAGCCTCACCGCCCCACACTGGGACTATTCGGCCCATTGCGTGACGGTGGCCTTGGGTGGCCAACTAATCGCCCAGGGCCCCGCCTAGGCGGACACCCAGGCAAGGCCCGAAAATTGGTCTCCCCGAAAGGGCAAAAATGTCCCTTCCCCGCTTGAAAAGAGGGGAAATTGTATTTCGAGGGCATTTTGCCCCCCCCCCCCCACCCTTAGCAGCCCTATTTGTCCCCAAAAAAAACTTCTTTTTGTTAAAAACAAAATTTTTTAAGGATCGCAACCGAATTGGTAGTTTTTATTTCTTGCAGAATTGAAAGGAATTCTACTGGAAATATTTTAGGGATTAAAGAGGCTGCAAAATAGAGCTTCGGCAACCGAAAGTGACCGATTCAAGCTCTATTGACTTTTTGAAAGGTTAGTAAATTCAATTTTTAGGTTTAGGGTTTCGTATATTGTGAGTATTGTGTTATGTTATGCTCTTTTTTTCATTCTCATGTGTTTATTTTGAAGTTTGATTTTAAATTGATCAGTGTTTTAAAAAGCGGACCGCCCAGCACATAGGCGGTCCAGAAGGCCTAGGCGTCTCGCCCAGGCCTAGGCGTCTCGCCCAGGCCTAGGCGGCCAAATTAAGCGAGTTGCCCAGGGAACCCGCCTAGGCCGGCGCCCAGCTAAAATGGCAAAATCGTGGGTTCTAGGTTCATTTGAAACTTAAACCCCAATAGGACTTATTTTAGAGGGAGAAAAACCCCAAAAACCAAGTGTTTGGTGATTTCCATTATCCATATAATAGAAGGGTTTCTCAAAGTTATGAAAAATTGATCTAAGCATCACCCATTGATATTAGATTTAGTGGACTATCAGACAATGGACTTATGGAGTATGGAGGAGTGTGTGCTATGTGGACCTGTGTACTATACATTTGATGCGCCATAAATCCCTAACTCTTGTGTGTTATACAGTTATACTTATATTGTTAGACTATAGAGACATTTTTCTTTCTACTAGGCCGCCTGCCTAAGCGCTGGGTGGCTTGGACCCCCCGGCCGCCTAGCATTTTTTGAAAAACTGACATTAATGATGATTTGCTTTTTTTTTAGCTTGCTATTTCTTGATTTTTTTTTTTAGTTGGCTTTACATTGTGTTATGTTACACGTCATGAGTAGTTTCCATTTTTTTCGTTTGTTATTTTTTGTGATTATAAAATATTCATGGCTATGCTTGGTTATATTCATAGCTATGTTTGAGAAATATATCTCTAATGTATAATGTATGGCTATGTCTATAATTTATAATGCAAAATCATAAATTTATAACTATCTAAAAATCTCTAATGTATTTAACCATTCCAAACATGAAATTAATGAAAGTTGGGGAAATATATCTCTAATTTATTTACCCATTCCAAATATGCCTGAGTTATCTGTGCATTTGAATGCATTCATTATCCTGTTGTAGATGAAAGTTTAAAACTTCAAATATTGCAATGTAACAAAAGGTTTCCACCAATGTTCAAAAAGACAGGGGTGGCCACCTGGGCGGTCGGAGGTCCCAACCACTTAGGCGGCTAGGCGGCCATTGTATAAAAGGAGGAGGAGGGGGGAGGTTCAGGGGTTTTTACAAATTTATGATTTTTTTTTTTTATCAAATGCACAGATAACTTACGCAAAAAGTGACCACAAGATCCATCATGAAATTCAAGCCCAACACATATTCGGATGTAGGGCTGCCAATGGACAGGGTCGGGGCTGGGCCCGAAGCAGAGAATTGTTTCGGACCGGATCAGAAGGCCCGGCCCAGAAATATGCTCGGCCCATAAATTAATTGCTCTTTCTTCACTCTCCTGGAAGCCATTTTCTCTCTCCATTTCTTCAGCCACTTTGTGTCCTCTCTCTCTCTCTCTCCACCAGATCTCTCTCTCTCTCTCTCTCTCTCTCTCTACTACTAC
>NW_006498527.1:508947-536463 GCF_000471905.2 Amborella trichopoda | reverse complement strand
AAGTTGGGCCTATGAGTCGCCGGCTAAAGCTTTAACCCGTGAGGGACTGAACTCGGTGTTAGTGACCATGAAAATCGTTTTTCTCAGTTCAGGAAGTACTAAATATGGGACCATAAAGGTTGATTCAATCGTCAAAGGGAATAGTTTCAAGCAGTTTTTCAATAGCATCTTGCGAGTGAGATCTGGTTTTCTTCATTTTCCACCAATATGAGTAGCAAGTGAAACGATCCATCAATCCCTTCTCGAGGACTTTCTTTCCTATTCAACTCACTGGGCTCGCGTATTCCGCTCGAAGGTTACTATGCTTGTGTAGCTCTTTCTGTGGCGGGTGGCAGGGACGGGTGCGGATGGAGTACAGCGCTTGCTCTTGTGCCAGGCAGCTCGAGAAGGTCAAGTTAGGAAGAGTAGGAGCTTATGGATGAGTAGGCTTCCCCTTTCGAAGGTAAGGTTACAGTTGCTTGCTAACCAGAGGGGAGTTACAAAAAATATACGCGACGATAGCTATATACATACGAGAGCGAGTAATAGGCTCTTCGACGACCTGCTCCAGCTCCTGTTGCTACAACCAGTGGACCAATAAGCCTAGTTCTACTTGTGCGCCTGTTGCTGGGCATCATACCTACTAGGAAGCATAGCGAGCGAAGGACGAGAGACGAAAGCAGACGTCAGTGAAGCCGGTCATAATACTCCCTACGTCCGTCTTGACTACAGGGAGAGTGAGAAAAGACCAGTTGCTGTTCCGGTTACTGTGCCTGTGGCTGTGGTGCTTTCTGTAGCGATTACTTGTGGCGAGCGGGAAGGTAAGTACGGCTCTCGATAGCTAATACGAGTTGGACCAGCAACACTCCTTGCTGCTTTAGCCACCTAAGAAAGTGGAGTTGAAGGAAAGCGACAGCGAAAGCCATTCAATTTTGTTTGGTTTGATAGCTACTTAACCAAAAGGGGCGGTCTTGGGGAATAGAAGCCTATCTAGTACAAAGTGTGTTGTACGGCATTAGAGATAGAAATTATGTGTTTGGGATTAAGTGGGGTCCTTAGAGAAGCGATAAAAACTTGTGTAAAAAGTAGGGATATTTTGGTCCCAAAAAGTTAATCTGTTTACTTGGGGTAAGTAAAAATAAATAATAACAATAATAAGGAAAAATGACCTCATGAGACCCTCACACACTCATGTGTGTAGGATCTCAAATGATCACCATTAAATTTAACACGGATCTCTAAAAAAGTCAGTCCAATATCCATGTCATAACTTTTCTAGAGATTTGTGTCAAATGTACCTCATCTCATATGATCTTTACTCTAATAATAATAATAATAATAATAAATGTTAATGGT
Source organism: Amborella trichopoda (assembly GCF_000471905.2). The sequence continues at coordinate 535,128 of NW_006498527.1, read as the reverse complement.
GTGATATGACTTGAACATGAAACATTCATATGTCGCCCTGATATCTATGTTTTTGTCTAAGAGAGGTGAAAGATTGTTTTTTTTTTTCCATAAATTAATAGAAAAATTGTTTTATTTTTTTGAAATTTTAAAATAGTTTCATATATTTTATATTTTACGCTTACTTCTCACTTTTTTTATAATGATTATTATAGTTTGATTTATATGGTTTTTTTATATATCCAGTTAAGCTATGCAGTTCTCACCATGAGTCCAATGTTAAAAAATATATAATTACCTCTATCGACTACAAATTTTGGGTTTATTTAATTTAAAATATTTTTGGTATTTTTTTTACAAATGTGAGATGGCGATGGGCATCAACTCTCTAAAATTGAGCTCAATCCGACATATATAAGAGAATAAAATTAAAATACAATATGAACTCCCAAAAACTAAAAATAATAAAATAATATGGAACTATTCTTAAATATTGGTAATAAAAAAGGACCATTTTGTAAAGTACAAATACATGCATACTTTTAGCATTTTATATCTAGATAGTTTTAAGAAAAATCTCATTGTATTTTTTGGAAAAAGTTTATAAAAGAATGCTACCTTATAATGTAGAACTACGGATGCCCCTAAAAAATCCATCGGAAAAGGTAGTTTTAATGTTGAAAAACCTTTTGATTGATGATCTCGACATCGAAATGTATGACTATGAAAAATAAAAAGATTTTAAGTCTCAGAAATAGTGCATTTTACAACATAATATCTACACCGTCCATTTTCAAGATTTTCATATGTTTATAGATCTACTTGATTTTAACAATTTTTTAAATTTAAAATTTTATAATTAGATATAAAAATAGATTTTGAGATAATCGTAAGAACATTTTACATCAAAATTATATACCATGATAAAATTTGAAGGTGCACCTTACCTCTACACCTACGGATGCATCCGTATTTAAACTGCACCCGTATTTTTTTACGTTTAAAAAAAGTAAGTAAAATATCATTTAAGAGGGTTAAACCCCTTACAAAATTATTAAAGGGATCAAATTAGCAATTTGACCATCTTAGGAGGCCCTGTTCGAATTATGAAAATACCCCTACATGTTTAGATTATAAATAAGGAATGCAATTTGTTTTTTATTTATTTGGTGAACAAAGAACACGTTGTTTAGTAATGAGAAGCAACTAACAGTAATTTTGTTATTTGACATATTCAATGCATTTGGGTGCCAAATGATAAAATATCCCAAAATATTCCACTTAAAAATCTCACTTCTTGATATTTTTCTCTGCCTTAATTACCCTTGGGTTGGACATACAATATTCAAACGGGGTCTGTTCGTTTGACTGAAAAAAGGGTTTAGGCATTGGAAATCCAAATCTTTTTTCTTTCTTTTTTTTTCTTTGTTTTTCTTTTTTTTGTGAGTGGGCTGATTCGGATATATTTTGCTTTTAAGAGAACATAGTTACAAGCACATGCTTTTTAGAAAACATAATATACAACGGAGTAATTATACAATGTGGTCGGACGGGAGCAAATTATAGTTGCTCTTTTTTAAATGGAAAAAGTTAAATGGAAAAAGTTTATATAAGGGCAAGGCTCTAAACAATCAATTTAGAGTGCACCTCATAAATTCACTAAAATATATTGTTTTGGAGGCCAAAGATCTTCAAATTGATCAACTCGACCTCAAGATGTATGGATGTGAGAAAAAATGGATTTCAAGTCTTACAAATAGTATATCTTGTAATATATTTTTCAGACCGTCAATTTTTAAGATTTTCAATTGATCATGGATCTACTCGATCTACACTACTTTTGAAGTTTTAAATTTTATAATTAGAGATGAAAATAAAATTTCAAGCCATCACAAAAGTTTCCAATATTGAAACAATATTTTTTGACACTATTTGAAGCTATGCTTACTATAATTGTTTAGAGCAACGGCGTTATACAAACTACACCCTTTCTGAAAAGTATGGGTGACATTAGGTGTCCTAATCCACTTGTTTTTTTCTGAGCGCATGTACTATGCTTATGGTCTATTTCAACTTCCATTATAGTTTACTTCTACTTCCTCAATCCAAAGACCTATTTTCAATCCGAAATTTTGAGAATCACTAAAAAACTACTAGATGATTATACTCAAAATTAATTTTTGAAATTTGAATTATCTAATACTTAGATCTCACCATCTAAAAATTGGATAGTCGCTATTCAATCTCGAGACATTACTTTTTCCAAGTGCATAGAGGGCACAATTAGGAAACAAAATTTATTTAGATTAAGATGTTAGTTGAAGATGTTACAACGTCAAATTTTGGGATCCTAAAACTAAAGAAAATGTTTATGTAAGGTTGACACCTTAAAATGTAGAATTAAGGTGCACATGTAAAATCTTTCGAAAAAGGTTGTTTTGATGTTGGAAAACATCGAATTGATCATTTTGACATCAAGATTTACATATATGGAAGAATAAAGAGATTTCAAGTCCTAAAAATAGTACATCTTGCAATATATTATTTAGACCGTTTATTTTCAATATTTTTATGTGTTTATATATTTTCTTGATTTAAACTATTTTCGGAGTTTAAAATATTATAATTAGAGATAAAAATATGTTCCCGCATTACAAAGTTTGGAGGTACACATTATTTTGATTGTTTAAGGTTGTAACCTTATGCAAATCACACCCTAAAATTAATTCTAAGCAGGATTTTAATGGTGGGAGTAAATGAACATTATACTCCTTACTCCCGAGGGAGAATATCTTCCGGCTTTTAGAAAAGAGACAAATATGTAGACTGTGCTTCCATAGGAGCACCTTGCACACTTACTGATGTGATGATAATATTTAACGAGGTGGCCACGTGCATGACTCATAGAATGCGGTCTCCTAGAGACATGTTAAAATGCGGTCTCCTAGAAAATTTTGGGCCTGTGATTTTGCAAAACAAAAATTGCAATCATCAAGTCATGAATACTCAAAAATGATCTCCAACCTTAAATAGAATATTTAGAAGGGTAATTTTGTAGATATCTTTTTTTGTCTTTTTTGAATTAAAAACCTCAATATTTTATAGTTGCAAAATGTTTTATTACGGCTGCAGCCCTATCAAAATAATTAAAATCTCACTTCAAAACTCCATGAAAATTGCAGTTCTAACGTTGAAAAACCTTCAAATCAATTATCTTAGATTGGACCAAAGAAAAGTAGGATTTCAAACCCTAAAAATAGTATATATTACAATGCATCATCTAAACCATCTATTTCGTCCCCAAAAATAAGTGCTCATGGATCCGCAAAAAAAAGGATATTTATGAAAATTTTCATATTGAAACATTTATTTTATTATTTGCAAATCATCAATTCTCTAATGTTTTTGAGCCATAAAATTATAAATATAAAGCAGAAATGCATCTAGAACAATTTACATAAATTTAAGATTCCAGAGCTTATCTCTAAAACGAATTTGTGGAATGAGATTCGATTTGAATAAGATCTCATCGGAACCTTTCACTTTATAACTTTATTTTATTTTTTATTTTTTATCCAACAAGGGTCTTGACGAAGAACAAACAATTCATTTCTCTAGCCGGTGGAGGCCAGCCGCTTCACTATTGAATTGGCTGCATAAAACAAACCAGACTCACAAAACACAAACATTTGTATGCAGCCAATCATTAATAGTAACTCTAATCATATACTCCCTTGTCAAAAAAAAAAAAAACTCAAAATTACATGCTCAAATGGACAAACATTAGGACAACATTGAAACTATCTATTTTTCTTCTTCTTGTTGTTTTTATTGATGTCAATTACAAATGAATGAATCAATCCAACAATCAATTTGGAAGGCGGTTGAGTGGAAATTCCCTTTTATGGTGCCCATCACAAACCAATACAAATGGCACCCAAATCCATTCATCACATTATATTATTGTACTATCCATGTTATTTTTTTTGGTTATAGAAGGTCAAAAAATTGCATGTTCCAAGGGGAGCATGTTGTAGCCGCGAAGCGAAACGAATTTGACGACAATGTATTGTACATCAACTATATTTATCTTGGATAGTAGTCTATCGAGGAGTGCCTTTAGGACGCTAACCTAAAAAAGGAAGAAATATTTGACAGTATGTGCTTGAAGAAACAGTTCCTTACATTGATACAATATTTCCCACTTTTCGACAGTTGAAACTAAATTTTTAAGTTTTTTTTTTTGTTTCCTTTTTTTCTACGTACTCATCAAGTGATTTGAATTCTTTAAAATCTTGTTGTTCTGAAAGTCTCGTATGGTCCTTTTCCTTAGGGTGTAATTGTACAGCATGCTCCCGTGGGAGTACATTGTAGTCATATTATATAATATTGAACCAAACATACATTACTTGACCCGTTTCGGTGCCATCTGCTCGTTAGCTTCATGCATGTATTGAGGCCGTGCCCGCACCATCTTCTAAGACCTAAAAATAGTCTTGAAACGTATTGTCTATGCCTTTAATTTTCAATATTTTTATATGTTTGCATATTTTTTTGATTTAAACTATTTTGGAGTTTAAAATGTTATAATTAGAGATAAAAATACGTTCTCGCACCCTAAAATTAATTCTAAGTGGGATTTTATTAGTGGGATTAAATGAACATTATGCTCCCTACTCCCGAGGGAGAATCTCTTTTGACTTTTAGAAAAGAGACAAATATATATACTGTGCTTCCATAGGAGCACCTTGTACACTTATTGATGTGATTATAGATATTTATCGCGGTGGTCCACGTGCATGACTCTACATGTTAAAATGCGGTCTCCTTTAAAATTTTGGGCCTGAGACTTTGCAAGACAAATGTTGCAATCATCACAGTCATGACTACTAAAAAATGATCTCCAATTTAAATAGAATATTTAGAAGGGTAATTTTTGTAGATATCTTTTTTTTTTCTTATTCGAATTAAAAACCTCAATATTTTATAGTTGCAAAATGTTTTGATAGGGCTGCAGCCCCATCAAAGTAATTAAAACCTCACTTTAAAACTCAAAATTGCAGTTCTAACATTGGAAAACCTTTAAATCAATTATCTCAGCCTCGACCAAAGAAATTTAGGATTTCAAGCCTTAAAAATAGTGTACATTATAATACATTATTTAAACCATCTATTTCGTCCCCAAAAATAAGTGTTCATGGATCCGCAAAAAAAATGATATTTATGAAAATTTTCATATTGAAGCCTTTATTTTTTTTTTACCATTTATTTCATTCTTTGCAAATCATCGATTCTCTAATGTTTTTGAGCCATGAAATTATAAATATAAAGCAGAAATGCATCTAGAATAACTTACATAAATTTAAGATTCTCAACCTTATCTCTAAAACGAATTTTTTGAATGAGTTTCGATTTGAATAAGATCTCATCAAAACCTTTCACTTTATTTTGTTATTATTATTTTATTATTTCTTTTCCATGATAAAGAACAAAGATTCATTTCTCTAGCTGGTGGCGGCCAGCCGCTTCACTATTGAATTGGCTACATAAAACAAACCAGACTCACAAAACACAAACATCTGTATGCATCTAATCATTAGTAACAACTCTAATCATATACTCCCTTTTCAAAACAAAAATAAAAAAAGAAAATCATATGCTCATATGGACAAACATTAGGACAACATTAAAATTATCTCTTTTTCTTCTTCTTGTTTTTATTGGTATCAATTACAAATGAATCAATCAATCCAACAATCAATTTGGAGGGTCATTGAGTGGAAATTCTCTTTTATGGTGCCCACGACAAACCAATACAAATAGATACAACCCAAATCCGTTCATCACATTATATTATTGCACTGCTGATCTTATTTTTTTTGTTATAGAAGGCCAAAAAATTGCATGTTCCAAGGGGAGCATGTTGTAGTCGTGAAGCAGATTGAATTTGACGATACTGTCTTGTACATCAACTATATTTATCTTGGATTGTAGTCTATCGAGGAGTACTTTTAGGACACAAAATTTCGGGATATAACCACTTCGACACCAGATGCTAACCTAAAAAATTAAAGAAATATTTGCCAGTGTTGAAGAAACTGTTCATTATTGATACAATCTTCCCCACTTTTCGACAGTCGTAACTAATTTTTTTGTTTTTTTTTCCTTTCTTTTTTTTCGAAGTACTGCTGTGAATTCTTTAAAATCTTGTTGATCTGAAAGTCTCCTATGGCCCTGTTCCTTAGGCAGTAATTGTACAACGTGCTCCCATGGGAGTACATTGTTGTCATATTATATAATATTATTGAGGCCATGCCGGCTCCATCTTCTAAGACCTAAAAATAGTAGTCTTGCAACGTATTATCTAGACTGTTCATTTTCAATACTTTTATGTGTTTACATATTTTTTTGATTTAAATTATTTTTAGAATTTAAAATGTTATAATTAGATATAAAAATATGTTCTCGGACCATCCTAAAAATTTTCGACTAAAAAATTACATATCATTATATAGTTTGGAGGTACACATTATTTTGATTGTTTAAGGTTGCAACCTTATGCAAATCATACCTTAAAATTAATTATAAGTGGGATTTTACTTGTGGGAGTAAATGAACATTATACTCCCTACTCCCGAGGAATAATATCTTTATGCTATTAGAAAAGCGACAAGTATGTATACTGTGCTTCCATAGGAGCACCTTGTACACTTATTGATGTGATCATTGTTCGTAAAATCGCCCGATCTAACTGCTAAGCATCTGGTTAGATCGGAACCGGCCAGTGACAGGGTTTCGGTTTTGGGCGGTTATAGTGATCAATTGGTATTTTTTAAAAAAATTTCAAAAAAACAATGTATATAAATTCTTAAAAATAAAGAAATTAATTTGTAATACATTTTAAAATATTATTTACATTATGGTAAAGATTAAAAATTGTTTTGGTCGTTCATACTCATTTTACATCTTCCCATCTTTTTTAGAAAAATTTTAAAATAGCCCCTTGGAAAGTATAAAATGGGTTAAAATCCATTTTTTCATTAATTTTCAACTTCATTTGAATGTATTTTGTTTTAATCATTTTTTTATATGCTTTTTATATTTTAGTAGATTTTTTGTTATACTTTTTTTATTTATTTTTAACGCTTTTTTGACCTACTGGGACTTGTCCAGTTAGTGCAGTTACATCGGCAGGTTTACTGATTAGGCCGGTTAAACGCTTCTAGGCCCATGTCCGGTTAACCATTTCGGTTCAATTTTGCGAACACTAGATGTGATGATAGATGTTTATTGAGGTGGTCGACGTGCACGACTCCATATGTTAAAATGCGATCTCCTTGAAAATTTTGGGCCTGAGATTTTTCAAGACAAAAATTGCAATCATCACAGTCATGAATACTAAACAATGATCTCCAACTTTAAATAGAATATTTAGAAGGGTAATTTTCGTAGATATCTTTTTTTTTTTCCTTTTTTCAAATTAAAAACTCAGTATCTTATAGTTGCAAAATGTTTTGATAGGGCTGCAGCCCTGTCAAGATAATTAAAACCTCACTTCAAAACTCAAAATTGTATTTCTAACATCGGAAAACCTTCAAATCGATTATCTCAGCCTTGACCAAAGAAAAATAGGATTTCAAGCCCTAAAAATAACATATATTATAATACATTATCTAAACCATCTATTTCGTCCCCAAAAATAAGTGTTCATGGATCCGAAAAAAAAAGGATATTTATGAAAATTTTCATATTGAAACCTTTATTTTTTTACCATTTATTTTATTCTTTGCGAATCATCAATTCTCTAATGTTTTTGAGCCATAAAATTATAAATATAAAGCAGAAATGCATCTAGAATAACTTACATAAATTTAAGATTCCAAACCTTATCTCTAAAATGAATTTGTGGAATGAGATTCGATTTGAATAAGATCTCATCGGAACTTTTCACTTTGTTTTTTTATTTTTATTTTATCCAGCAAGGGTCTTGATGAAGAACAAAGATTCCTTTCTCTAGCCGGTGGCGGCTGGCCGGTGGAGGCCAGCCGCTTCACTATTGAATTGGCTGCATAAAACAAACCAGACTCACAAAACACAAACATTTGTATGCATCCAATCATTAGTAGGAACCCTAATCATATACTCCCTTGTCAAAAAAAAAAAAACTGTAAATCATATTCTCATATGGACAAACATTAGGACAACATCGAAACTATATCTCTTTTTCTTTCTCTTGTTTTTTTTTATATCAATTACAAATGAATCAATCAATCCAACAATCAATTTGGAGGGCGGTTGAGTGGAAATTCCCTTTTATGGTACCCACCACAAACCAATACAAATGGGTACACCCAAATCCATTCATCACATTATATTATTGCACTATTGATCTTTTTTTTTTTTTGTTATAGAAGACCAAAAAATTGCATGTTCCAAGGGGAGCATGTTGTAGTCGCGAAGCGGATCGAATTTGAGGACGCTGTAATGTACATCAACTATATTTATCTTGGATAGTAGTCTATCGAGGAGTATTTTTAAGACCCAAAATTTCAGGGAAGTAACCTCTTCGACACTAGATGCTAACCTAAAAAAGGAATAAATATTTGCCAGTATGTGCTTGAAGAAACAATTCATTACATTTATACAATCTTCCCCACTTTTCGACAGTCGAAACTAAATTTTTAGGACTTTTTTTTTTTTTCCCTATTTTTCTAAGTACTCATCAGGTGATTTGAATTCTTTCTGAAAGTCTCCTATGGTCCTTTTCCTCAGGGAGTAATTGTACAGCGTGCTCCCGTGGGATTACATTGTAGCCATATTATATAATATTGAACAAAAAATCCATTACTTGACCCGTTTCGGTGCCATCTACTCATTAGCGTCTTGCATGTATTGAGGCCATGCCGGCACCATCTTCTAAGACCTTAATATACAACTGTTTCAAGTATATTTTACTATGATACTATTACTATTGCTACTATTTTATATGGTAATGAGAAGTAATATTACATTTTTTAGAAAGTGAGAAGTAAAAGATCCAATTGTGATTGGCAGCTATTTGGTATGAAAATATTCTCATGCCTACCCACATGAGAGAATGTTTTCATGCAAAAAAATTTCTCAGAAAATATTTTCATGCAAACCAAACTGCCCTAAATGTCTAACTATTGGTGAGTTTTCATAGTTTGCATTATGCATAACAAAAAAAAGGTTTTTGACGACTTTGCCCACTCACGAACATACCTTGGTTTTCAAGAGTTCTAATACTTATAATACACTCCAAATCATTGCAATCTACTTTTACGAGTCAATTTATGAATTTAGAACCCCATAAATAGTTTAGATTTCATGATCTTTCAAGAATTCAAAAGAATATATGATAAATACTATTTTAAGGCTTATTGTAAAAAAAAATAAAATAAAATTAAAGCTCACAATTTATCTATTTTTGTTCAAATACATAATTGTAATGGAAATAAATTCATAATAATGGTGATTGAGATTATAGACTAACAAAATTTTGGATCCCAAATATTCCATTCTAAATGAAATTCGAAAGGTGGATCCATTATAATAGGTGCTCTCCCTGACACACCTAAACCTTACCCATTCCGCCATGCCATGCACGAAGGCAATAGGTAAGAATAAATAAGAATATGATTAATTTGGTTCCATAAAAATAATGATAAAAAGAAAATAATGGAGCGCCAAAACAGTTACTCAAAATAATGGACGGTTTGCGCATGTACATGCATGTCTCCCATACCTCTAAACGACCTAAAAATCAATTTCCACCTATAATAATGAAATCGAAAGCTCCAAAAATAATGTAGATTAAACAGATTTCTAAACACTAAAAATCTTAAAAATGGATAATTCAGATGCCGCGTTTTAAGATGCGTTATTTTTAAGACTTGAAATTTCCTTTTTTATTAATTTTTTTTCATTTCCATGCATCTAGAGGTTGAGATGATAAATTAGAAGGATTTCCAGGATCAACACAACCTTTTTCCAATGTATTTCGAGGTGCCTCTCACTTTCATCATATAAGTTTGATGCCTTATATAAACTTTTTTCCGAACATCAATTCATGAAGAAAGTTTGACCCATTTTTTAAGGTTTTACTAGCAAAAAAATGCACTCCTAGATCCATCATCATCATTTTTTCCCATATTGGTAATTCTAATGCCGTTTAGATGGGTTTTTTCCAATATTATTAGGTATTAGAGTCAAGTATATGCTTGTGATCAATTTTTAATTACCAAGAAACCAAAGAAATTCTCCTTGTGCAAAACTAGCTTCTTTCATGGTTGGGGCATGGTGGTTAGGGGAACGAATGCCTGAACATAATGTCCCATCCTCCATTCCAACTGTTAACATATCAAAAAAAAAAAAAGAAGCCAAATACTCTCTTGACAAGTATTGCCCTTACAACCTAATCATATTTTTTTGACCACCCTTACAAACCTAATCATATTTTCTTGACCACCCTTACAACCTAACCATATTTTCTTGACCACCCTTACAACCTAACCATATTTTCTTGACCATTTTATTGCCTTTACAACCACAATCCTCCTTTCTTGACCATATAAATTTTTACTATATATTTTTCTACAAGTCCACTTTCTCTCAAGTAAAAATAGCTATATTTGTCTTTTTTTTGTTTTGGGCAAATTTTACAACGAGCAGTGTAAGTTGGTAGTCTCATCCCTCCCAAACACCATGAGGCCCTCCTTAAAACCCATATTTTTCATGAATCTAGGACCCAAAGCCATATTAACCACATAAATATAAACCATGAAAAATTGATTGTCGCACTAAAAAAAATGGATTTAGAGCTAAATGTTGGAAATTTGATTGACCCATGATGCATTAAACCTCCATGTATTTTGGATCCTCGCCAACTACTTTTCCTTTTAAGAAAATTTGAACGATGGCAAGGTTCAAAACATCGACTCGGCAGGGCTCGGGCTTTGGCCGAGGCGATGTATTCGGCCGAATCAAGCTCTTTTTCTTTTTTTAAACAAAAAATCTTTAATATTATGTGTATATATATAATGAGCAGCACTTTCTACCCATTTTGCAACTGATGGTGTTGTGTTAGCTTGACCTTTTGCCCGAAAATAGAGGACGTCCTGGGATCCAAACACCCTTTTTTTTAGAGCAAATAAACACTAGCTCTGTATAAAATGCAGGCCACCATTTTTTAAAGGGTGTGGTTTCTATAAGGTTGCAACCATAAACAATCTAATTAAGGCACATCTCCAAATTTTATCAATATATGTAATTTTGGTTTAAAAAATTTGTAAAATTATCTGAAATTTTATTTTCATATCTAATTATAATATTTTAAGTCCTAAAAATGATTAAATTCAAGTAGATCTATAAACATATGAAAATCTTGAAAATGGACAGCATAGATAATATGTTGCAAGATACTGGAGAGTTGTATTGAGAGACATTTACAAAATACGCAAGAAGACCAAATACTGAATAAAAAAAATGTATTTACCTAAAAGTTTGAACTGCATTTGGGAAGCAACTTAATCTAATGATATCTTGAGATTTATGGCATGCTCTTTTATGCAGCTAACGCTAATAGATCATATCCAGGCCGATAGATCAATCTTTTGATATGTAATCAAGTTAGGTCTAACATAGCGGCCACGCTTGTCAAAAGCGGCCGATTTGATGGATTTGAGTGACCATTTTTGAGCTATTTCGTTTACGGTGAACTTCACATGTAGATATTTCAAACCCATAAATATTGAATTTTGGGCCAAAATTTTTTGGATTTTGAAAATAGTCAATGACATACTCTCAACTATTGGATTTAAAATATGATGAACACAATTGATTGTGACCTACTTATATTCAAAGTAAATGAGATTTTGAATGTTTTTCTTTTTTTTTTTAGGAAAAATTACATACATATCCGTTATACTTTACGTTATTACGGATATACCAAATAGTTTCCGTTATTACATGTATGTCTGTTTTTTACTTTTTATAATGCAATTTTTTTAAAAAAGATGATTTTACCTTTTTTCGGGTGTTGAAAAACCGAATTTGAGGGTTTTTTAGATGTTCAACATCCGAAAATAGACCGAAAGTTTAACATTCACATTCCCATTTTGAAGGGCTTTTCGGATGTTCAACATCCGAAAATAGCCCGAAAGTTAAATGCTCACATTCTCATTTTTGGTCGTTGAACAATCATATTTCGCAGTCATATTTTCGAGTGTTGAACATCCGAAAATATGACATTTTCAGATGTTCAACATCCGAAAATGATTTCGGATGTTGGACAATAGAAAATATCATATTTTTGGATATTAATCATCAAAAAATGTGATATTTTCGGATGTCCAACATCCGAAACCATTTTCGGATGTCCAACATCCGAAACCATTTTCGGATGTCCAACATCCGAAACCATTTTCGGATGTTCAACACCCAAAAATGGGAATGTGAAAGTTAAACTTTTAGCCAATTTTTGGATGTTCAACATCCGAAAAAAGGGTAAAATTGTTTTTTTTTAAAATTACGTTATAAAAGGTGAAAAATTGACATATATGTAATAACGGAAACTATTTGGTATATCTGTAATAACGTAAAGTATAACGGATATGTATGTAATTTTAATGTTGAACTAATACTTGGTGAATAACCCTACCTCTAGTGTTTTTTTAGGAAAAATTACATATATATCCGTTATATTTTACATTATTACGGATATACCAAATAGTTTCCGTTATTATATGTATGTCTGTTTTTAACCTTTTATAACGTAATTTTTTTAAAAAAGACGATTTTACTTTTTTTCAGGTGTTGAACAACCGAATTGAGGGTTTTTCTGATGTTCAACATCCGAAAATAGACCGAAAGTTTAACATTCAGATTCCCATTTTGAAGAGCTTTTCGGATGTTCAACATCCAAAAATAGCCCCAAAGTTAAATGCTTACATTTTCATTTTCGGTCGTTGAACAATCATATTTTGCAGTCATATTTTCGGGTGTTGAACATCCAAAAATATGACATTTTCAAGTGTTGAACGTCCGAAAATGGTTTCGGATGTTGGACTTCCGAAAATGTCATATTTTCGGATATTAATCATCGAAAATTGTGATATTTTCGGATGCCCGACATCCGAAACTATTTTGGGATGTTCAACATCCGAAAATGGGAATGTGAATGTTAAACTTTCGGCCTATTTTGGGATGTTCAACATCCGAATTATTTTTTTTTTAAAAATTACGTTATAAAAAGTAAAAAATGGACATATAATAACGGAAACTATTTGATATATCTATAATAACGTAAAATATAACGGATATATATCTAATTTTCTCTTTTTTTTTTTAATATGAAGTAATCCTACAAGGAAGCCCTAAGTCATGCTGTCCATTAATCCCACCTTACTTTGTTATGTTCTATTCAAGTCTTGTACTTGTCTTGAAATGGTTTTGGCAAGCAACTTAACAAAAGTGTTAATCCTACATTTCTTGAGAGTCAAATCAGTAGTTATAGTTTATTCATCACAAAAATTAAAAAAAAGAAAAGAACTTACCTTTGTATTAGCCCAAAAAGCCTCAATTAGTGCATAAAGAGATCTATATCCCTGAGCCATGCCAACTCGAATTTAAATGGGGAAGTCCAAATTCATTCAAGAGGATAGATGCATGGTTTGAATAAATATTAGGTAGCTCCTTTCTTGTCACATTAGGGAAGGCATGTTCCCATTAGAGGGATACAAGATATCTATCCAATTTGGACATGGAGGGAGAAAATGTAAAATGGTTTGACCAAGTAAAATAAACACTAACGCATTAAAAAATCACTAACGATTTCAAAAAATAAGTAAGGGCTCATCATCCCCACTGAATTACCCAAAAAAAAAAAAAAACACTAGAGGTAGGGTTATCCACCGAGTATTAGTTCAAGAGAAACTCATTAAATGCGTGGATATAAGGGTAATCCTATTAGCATGAGATGATTCACAATGTCTCCACCTATAAGCCAAAGAAAACTATACATGACATAAAAATTTACAAGGTCAACCAAACAGTTCCTTGTCCCATGGTCTGGCATTGTAGGATCCTACATGGCCCAAATACTTCTTACAGTTCTAAACTCACAAAATCTACTGGTCTTCTCCCCCATACAACTCTAGCCTGAAGGTTCATGGTTGTGATCATTGTTTTCGTAACATCGAAACATCGACTTCTCGTTCTGTAAAAAAAATGTAGAACCGCGTCTTTTCCTTTTAGCACTACCCAACCCAAGAACATTTTAGCTAAGGAGCTTCTTTCAGAAAAGTGCATCTTGCCATGTCTAATGGTTGAGTAAAGCCAACAGGCATAGTATAATTCAACTTTGATCTACCTTGATACTAGGCTACTTTGTTTTTGCAATTGTAATTAATATTTGATACCAAATTTCTCAGCTCTCTTTGAGCTAGATCCTTCTTTTTCAAATAATTTTCTAATAGTTTCCTACATGTGCATGTGGGTGAGAAGGGTAGATTCCTAAAAATTTAGCTCAATGTGGTGCATACGAAAATAAAAATAAAATTGAAATACTTATACATGCTCTCAACTATCAAAAAGTTTTTTTAAGTGATCTGCTCGTCCAATTTGTCAGACTTACTATGGTTTCGAAATCTCATCCATTTAACAAACAATGCAATCCAATTAATAGAAACTTCAATGAATGGCTAAAATTGGTTGATTTTCAAATATCCTAGTTTACAAAATTCCAATTTTAACCAAAAACAATTTTCTGGAATCCCCAGAATTTCAAGCCGACAAAGGGCCCATGTGGATGGTTCACTATTTCAATAAAGATAATTATGATAATGCACTATTTGTTGTTTGGCAGTGGCCATAAGAAAGTTCTTGGAGATAAACTTATAGGAATTATATATATATATATATATATATATATAAATCAGTTTTTGCTTTATTCACAATAATTTGCTGGAAATCATGCTTTTTGCCAGAACTCAAATAGACCAAATAACTTGGAAGAAAATACAATCATAAATGTACTTAATTATCAGGTACTCAAGTTTCCACTTTTCATATTTCAAAATTGAAAATATCTAATTTTGAATCCATCTTCCAGTTGCCAAGTGGCTCATAATCTCAAAGTTTCTTGAGAAACCCCTCTCAAGGAATCTCAAACTACATTGATCAATCTTTCCCAAAGGTTGAAGGCTCCCTAGGACCAGGCAAGTAAACGAATGGAATGAGTGCCATTTCCAGTTTCATTAGGGTTTCACATGGGACATCCAATAGAGGGCAAAATGATAATACACCAAAGTAGGACATAATAATGCCTTCTATAACTACCACTATTTCTTTATTCAATAGCAAAACGAGAATTTTACACTTACGTTTCTTTAATTTTCTGTTATTATAATTTTTCATAATTTTATATTTGTATGTTCATGCTCTTTTTACTTTTTATTTTTTTTATTTTCTAAAATGCCACTACTTCAGAGTAAAGATTCAAAGTGAATGCACTTCAGATCTTGAATATCCAAAAAATATTTTACTTGACTTTAGACTTTTAAGATCCAAAATGATTTTGATGACACATAACTTTGGACCTTGAAAGTTTGAAGTCAACGCTCGTATTTTTTTTTTTCAATTAGTTTTATACCTTTTGGATCCAAAATCGAGGTACTCACCATTTTTCAAAACCCTCTCTCTTGCCTTGACCTTATTCCTACCGTCTCTCTCTCCAATTCATACAATCTCTCTCTGTCAAATTTGGTTGCAGAGATTGAGGATGTTGTGGCAGGAGAGAAGAAAGAGGGCAAGTCAGAGATGCTTGGAAGAAAAAGGGAATGACCTTATTCCCACCTTCTCTTTCTCCAACTCATACAATCTCTCTCTCTCTCTCAAACTTGGTAGCAGAGATTGAGGGTGTTGTGGCAGGAGAGAGGAAAGAGGGCAAGTAAGAGATGCTTTGAAGAAAAAAAGGGAACAATAGAGAGATATAGGTATAAATATGGGTGTTTTTTTCTGTTGGTTTTATGTGGCCTCTAAAGGCCTTATGAGTGTGTATTGAAATACTTTTATTATACTGAAACACAAACTCAGTAGGAGTGTAGTCCCTTTAGGATCATACTAAGTGAATAATGTTTGTTATACCGGACTGTGCTTATCGATCTAGGCTAGTCGGTTAGAAAACCCAAGGTACCTAGGCATAAAGAATTAACCGATGAGGGTTTTGAGTTAGCCTTTAATGAGGTTGGAGCGTATGCCTCGATGACTAAGCCGAGGGACTGTGTGACCCTTGTGTGTGATGGTAGGCCTACTAAAACGGAGTTCAAAACCACATCCATGTTCCATCACACGGCATGCATATCGATAGATCGTTCGGGAAAGCCAAATATCCACCTTTGGGTGAAGCGTATGCATGTGCGAGAGATACCCCTATGCACCATAGAGATGCGGTCGCATCAGGTCGTGGTGGCCTTAACTCGTCTCTAGGGAAGGACCTGTAATCCACAGACTGGGATTAAGACATCTTGACTCATCGACTTGACTTTGGTGACTCGCTAATGAGCACCTGCTTGGACAGTGGGTCATGGGAAACACTGAGTTGTTCGATAAAACTAGTGTGGTCTGTAGTCCATAGTTGGAGGTGAAGTACCCCATATTCACAGATTGAATTCCTAAAACCATATGGATCTTTTTTTCATCATATTAATTTAATTGTGTTCATGTTATTATTGAAATGATTTTAGTTTTATTATTTGAATTTTTATGAATCTCTTAATATTTTAATTATGATTTTTGGACTTATAAAAATACAGTTATTGATTTTACAAAATTGTAAAAAATTCAAATATATATTAATTCATTTTATTTAATTTTAAATTTCTTTTTTATAAAATTTCATGAGGGCCCAAAGTGCATATGGGCCTACCATGTGGCATGTGAGTGGGGCACAAAGGGGTGACACGCCCCACCTTTTGGATTCTCTTTAATTGCTTTGTGTTCAAGACTTTAAGTTAAGGTAAGTTTGATTTGTGGCATGTGGTCAAATCTTGGAAGGGAAATATTGACCATGGCTTTATTTGTTTTATAGCAAATTTGCTTTAAAGGGATATGGTCAATTTAAATAGATAGTAAATATTGACCTTATCTTATTTATATTTGGCAGTATTTATTTACTTGATAATATTTGACATATCCTTAGGGAATATGTGACATGGATCATGCAAATTTTATGGAATGCATGATAATGATTTTATTTAAATATATTATGGGAAAATGGTTTAAGGAAAGAGGATAATGGTTCAAGCACCTTCCATAATGTTGATGGCCCATCTATGGAATCGATGGCTCAAATCTCTCACCTCACAAGTCACATTGATCAACGGTCTAGATTCAATCTCATGAAAGAGACAAACTATGGAAAAACCCTAAGAAACCCTAAACCTAAATATTCACTATAAATAGTGGTGTTCTCCCCCAACCTCTACACAACCCTCTCTCTCTCCCATAACCTCTCTCTCACCTTTCTCTCTCCTAGAGGGACACACCCCACTCTTTCTCCTCCATATTTCTCCCTCTAATTTTCTCTCTCCAAACCCTTAGGTAGTACCCTCTCTTCTCTCTAGACCTAAGTTAATTTTAAGGGTTGAAAAATTAGAGGGGACCTAAGTTAATTGTGGGGGTTAAGGTTTAGTAGAGATTTTACGGGGTCGTTACCTAGTTTGGCCGAAATCAGCTATCTCGGTTCGAGATTGAAGCTAGGCCACAGATCTTGCCCCATTGGATGTGGTGACTCCGTGTGGGGTGTAAAAAGCCCGGTTGTGGTAATCTCCGGCATCTTTTCTTTTATTTGTTTGTTATTGTATTTTATATTCTCAAGCACAGTATTAGGTTGTATGAATGACTTCAAGTAGTTGAGATTTATTTTATTGATGTGTTATTCATTTTGGAATTTCTATTGTTTGTAATAAGACCATCTGTGAGTGATCTTGTTGCCAAAAAATTATAACATTATTATTAAAAAAAAATTGTATTTTCCCGACGAAAGATCACATAGGTATTTCTTTCATTTCCAAGCCACTTTCAAATAAAATTTCTAAATGTTGATTTCAGTTTTTCAATGTTTGAAGTCGTGAGTCGTTGAGGCCTTTGGAGTTTGGATTTATGTAGTCCAGTAAAATAATTGTTTAGATGTTTAAGATCCTAAATTGAGTTAAGTTCGAACCTTTGAGAAGTGGAGGCATTTTAAGAAAAAATAAAATGAATTAATATAAATTCTTTGTTTTAAGAGATGTTTAAAAAAGTTCCCCTTTTTTTCTATTTAAAATGCCCCGAGATTCAGAACTGTAAGTTCCTTGATAACCTTAGTGCTCCTTTTTTTTTTTTAAGTTTTAACCAGTTATGTTGCAACATTTAAAAAAAAAAAAAAACTTTTTTGTGAAATTTGAAACTAAAGTTCTAAAAAGTATTGTTTTGACAAAAATTTTATTCAACATTCTAATTACCAAACGTAATAAAGCAACATATTGTTCAGAATATAGAGTACCAAACATGACGTATTTCTTTTAAATATTACGCTCGATACTCGAAGTTCAGAATTAAATTTTATTTCAAGAAGATGTTTGAAACTTAGAACTCTGAACTAGTGTTTGCAAAAACAGGTAGGTTGACATGGGCCTGGCTGAGTTATTTGGACCCGCCTAGTGGCTAAGCCCGGTTTGGTAGTCAAGCTTGGGATCGTAAAAAATAATTCCAAAAATTATTAAAAATAGAAACTAAGACATTTATTTCTAACATGTTATTCTTAATATTTTTTATCTATTTTGTAAATAATGGAAAGTAATTGGCGGAATACTCATTTTTACATTTTTTTCTTCTTTTTTGGATTGTTTCTAGAAGTACCCCTCATCACAAGTTGATTTTTCAAAAGGTGCGGTTTGTATAAAGCCAAGGCTCTAAACAATCAAATTGGAGCCTCTCCTCAAATAGTGTTGAGAAAAGTGGTTTCAATATTAGAAATCTTTGTGATAGCCTTAAAATATGTTTTCATCTTTAATTATAAAATATAAAGCTTCAAAATAGTATCGATCGAGCAAATCTATGACAGCTTGAAAATCTTCAAAATTGCCGGTCAAAAAACACACTACAAGATGCACTATTTCCAAAACATGAAATTAATTTTTTTCTTATGTGCACGCATCTTGATGTCGAGATGATCAATTAAGGATGTTCGGGCATCAAAACAACCTCTTCTAGTGAAATTTTTGAGGTGGGCTCTAATTTGATTGTTTAGAGCCTCGGCTCTATATAAACTTTTTCGCTTTTGAAAATCTATTTTTCACTAGTTTTTAAACCTCATTTAGATGTGTTTAGTCTAATTTTCAAACATACTTTTCATATATTTTGGGATTTTTTATTTTTTAACACTTTTTAGCTTGCCCCTGTTCTTGCCTGACCCGATTCGGGTTACTCAATGCCACTCCGGGTTACTAGGCCGAGCCCAATGTCGAGCTGTAAACTTCATTTTCCAACCTTCAGGCTAACTTTTTTCATAAATGTTTTTCCATCGTTGGTTTGGGTTTCAAAATGGGCTCGCAAATATCGTGTACTTGCGAAGCCCCGGCTTTAGCACAACTACATTTTCATGTGGCTGCATCTAGGGGTGCCAATGGACAGGGCCCGGAACTGTTTCGGGCTGTCTCGATAGGCCCGAAAAAAATGCACGAAGGCATGGGCCTGGCTTGTTAGACATGAAAGAGAGAAAAAACCAGTTCCAAAAATTGGAGCTTAAACTTTTTCTTGGAAAAAACTAACTAGGAATTGGTAAAGAGAGGTATATGAGTGCGAAAAGGAAAAGGAAAGAAAAGATTAAACCATTGATTACCAATTGCTATGATTATAAGTTTGAAATCAATAAAGGGAAACAGAGAGAAAGAAAGTTAATTTTTTTAAAGTTTTATGTATAAAATAGAGTGGAAGAAACATGATTATTACAGGTGATTTATGTGGGATGTGTGTATCGGGCGTTGTTGTAAAATCGGGATAACCCAATCATCCCTTTTGAACAAATCGGGATATCTCAAAACCCACTAGATGTGGTGAGCACTCCACCACAATGATTTCAACACTCAAATAATATGCCCAAGATGTAATAACAAGTGCAATATCATTGGGAAAAGTATATAAACAAGAAATCAAGCAATATAAGAAATCTTAAATGCACAACACAAATGAAGTAGAGAGGGACATGCACATATACGTGTTTATCTAAAATGGGCTACATCCACGGGCAATACGGTAAATGTGTATCACTATCAAGAGGAAAAAATTACAAGATTGGGGTTATACAGAGTTAACTCATACAATCTCAAGGAATGCTCAAACAACGAACATCTTAGCACAAAACCACTTGCAGTCGACTCCTTTTTTCGATTCACTGTAGCCGCGAAGAAATACCGACAAAATAACTCAAGATACGCCCCAATGGTGGTGCTAGGGTTTTGTAGTAAAAAACCCCAATTTTTCTTTCCCCAAACTTTCTTCATTGTTTTCACCCTTTTTCTCTCCCTTTTTCTCATGCCCACGCACTTCCTTCTCACTCTGTCCATCCGCGCATCTCTCTCTCTATATATATAACCATTTCAAAAGGCTTTTACCAAAAGGCATATTTTATTGACGAGAATGCCCGTTATCAAAAGGGTGAATACCATAAGGGGGTGATTTAGCATCACGCCCCAACAATGTTTACCTTGATGCAAAATCACATACTTGCCTTGTCAATCCATCACTTCCCCTCTTTTTGAAACCTAGAAAATTGGGCTCCATTATAACTTCTCTATTTGGATGGTCTTCTTAAGTATATTCGCAATATTGTCTTTGGTCTTGATCTTGACCAATCGAACTCGTCCATCTTCAACAACTTGCCGGATATAGTGATATTGAACCAATATGTGCCTTGACCTCTTGTGGTGAACCAGGTTCTTGGCCAAATGGATAACACTTATATTGTCACAAAATAGTTCTATGGGCTTGCACATAATGCCCATCTCACCTATCAACCCTTGAAGCCACACAACTTCTTTTGATTCTTCCATTGCCGCCATATACTTAGCTTCGGTAGTTGACAATGCTACCGTGTCTTGAAGCCTTGACATCCAACTAACTGGTCTATTTTCAAATTGAAAAACAAATACGGTAGTCGACCTACCTCTATCAAGATCACCAACAAAATTTGCATTCATAAAACCTTGTATTGGAATTGAGCCCTTGCCAAATGTGATTGTATAATTAGTTGTACCTCTCAAGTACTGAAGCACCCATTTTGTTGTTTCTCAATGAACCTTTTCAAGGTTTGTCATAAACCGACTTAGAACTCTAACCGCATGCGCGATATCCAGTCTTATACATATCATTCCAAACATTAAACTTCCAATCGCATTTGCATAAGGAACCTTAGCAATGTTTCTTCTTTCTTCTTCCGTCTTCGGACTTTGCATTGAACACAATTTGAAGTGAGGTGCTAAGGGTGTCTTCACCGGTTTTGTATCTTTCATGCTAACTTTTTCAAGCACCATTTCTATGTAACTTTTTTGAGATAATGAGAAAATTCCATTTTGTCTAATCCCTTTCAATTTATATCCCTAGCTGGCCCAAGATCTTTCATCTCAAATCTTTTGCTCAAAGAAGTCTTGAGCTCATCAATTTTTGTATTATCTTGAGCTCATCATTGTCTTGATACTTGCTTGAGCCCATACAAGGACTTCTTCAATTTGCATATAAGTCATTTTTTGCCCTTCTCTCTGAAGCCTTCTGGTTGTTGCATGTACACTTCCTCTTCAATTTCTACATGCAAAAAAGTCGTCTTCACATCTATTTGCTCAAGTTTTAAATCATGCATAGCAACTAACCCAAGCACCAAGCGAATTGAAACCAACTTGACAACCGGTGCAAAAATTTCATCAAAGTCACTCCCTTCCTTTTGCGAAAAATCTTTTGCCATCAATCTTGCCCTATATCTTTCAAGCTTGCCATCAAACCCCTTCTTTATCTTGAACACCCATTTACAACCAACGGCCTTTCTACTTTTTGGTAGCTCCACCAAATCCCAAGTTTTGTTTATTTGAAGGGCCAATATCTCTTCTTCCATAGCTCTTTTCCAATTCATGGTACCATTGTTATCAATGGCTTCACATAATGATGTTGACTCTTCATTTTTAGCTATCAAAGCATGCATAGTATTTGGATCCATATAATCTTTGTGCCACCTGGGTGCACAAGTTTCTCTAGTAGAGCGCCTATGTACCAAAGGCACAACTTCATCATGATAGCTATGTGGTTATTCATCTTGACTTCCTAGTTCTTCACCATGATCAATGGGTATTGCTCATAAGACATAATTGTACTTCGTATAAGTGTTTCGGGGTTGCCTTGAAATTCTTGGCTCTTTTATTGCACTTCTTGACCATTGTCATTTATCATCATCTTTTTTGTCAATACCTTGGATTCATCAAAATGCACGTCACGGCTAATAATTATTTATCGGGTACTTGGATCTCATAACTGGTATGCCTTCACATCCTTGTTATAACCCACAAAGATGCACTTCTTTTACCTTGGATCCAATTTGTTCCTTTGGCAACTTGGAATAAGTGCATAGGTATCACAACCAAAAATTTTAAATCGGAGTAGTCACTCGGAGTTTCATACCATACCTCATTAGGACGTTTACTTCCCAATGATACCGAAGGTGATCGGTTGATAAGATAACAAGCCATTGATATGGCTTTTGCTCATAATTCTTATTCCAGGCCGGCATTGCACCTTGCACACTCCATCAAAGTGCGATTCATCCTCTCGACGACACCATTTTGTTGAGGATTGTAGGCATTTGTGTAATGCCTAGTAATTCCCTTAGCTTTGCAAAAAATTTCGAACTCATTTGATACAAAGTCTCCACCATTATCAGTCCAAAGAACTTTGATGTGATGCCCCGTAGATTTTTCAACTTCGGCTTTAAATTTCTTAAGTGCACAAAACACATCACTTCTAGGGAGAATTTTAATCCATACTTTTCTTGAGAAGTCATCAACAAATGAAACAAAATATAATGCACCATCATAAGATGTAGTTGGTGAAGGACCGCATACATCCGAGTGAATGTAACCAAGTTTGCACTTGCTTGTATGCTTCCCGATCTTGAAAAGTTGTCTATATTATTTCCCATAGACACAATGCTCACAAAATTCGGATCCATCAATTTTAAGTGTAGAAATAAAATTCTTCTTCATCAAGACCTCCATACACTTATCACTCATATGCTCAAATCTTCTATACCATAGGCGAAATGGAACTTCCTCACATTCGACCGTAGAATTCACTTCATCATTTATTATTGTGTTTCCCAATAACTTATACAAGCTCCCAACTAGGAGTCCTTTCATCACAATTAAAACCCTTTTTGATACTTTGATTACTCCACCTTGACTGGTGAACTTATAACCTTCCGAATCTAGATAAGAGAGGGAAATCAAGCTCTTTTTTAGTTTTTGCACATGCCTAACATCCTTAATTGCCCAAATAGTCCCACCAAACATCATTAGGTGAACCGAACCCATTCCAACCACCTTGCTAGTGGAATTATTACCCATGGATGCCGATCCTCCTTCACATGACTCATATGAGTCAAACCATGATCTATGTGGGCACATGTGATAGGTGTCTCTACTATCAAGTATCTAATTTTGATAGAATATTGAATTATATGCCACCATCAATACTTCATCTTCAATGAACCCGGATGTAGATTCTTCAACTTGATTTGCTTCATTCGTGGATTCACTTGGCTTTTCACCTCTAGCATTAGGAGCTTTGGAAGAATTCACTCCATTTCTTTTAAAACAATTCTTCCTTATATGACCGGGCTTCCCGCAATGCCAACACACATTCTTGTTATTGGACCCTCTAGATTTTGATTGAAATCTTGAATGATTCCTCGATGAATCACCCCGTTCATTTGATCGACCTTTTGCCACAAGAGTTTCCATCTTCGAATCTACCGAACTTCCCAAAAATGCTTTCTTTCGAAGTTCATCGGCAAGTAGGGCACTACACACCGAGCCCAAAATGAGAGAATCATCTTTACTACAATTCAATGTAGTAATAGGTTATCATAGGATTCCGACAATGAACAAAGTAAGGTGACTGCCTTATCTTCATCATCTATTCTCACACTAATACTCTCAAGTTGACAAATGAAGTTATTAAACTCATTCATGTGCTGCAACACATTTGCATCTTCTTTCATTATCAAGGTATATAATTTTCTTTTTAAAAAAATTCGATTTATGATAGATTTTGTTTGATACAAACTTTCCAATTTGTCCCACAAATCTTTTGTCGTCTTTTCACCAACAATATTAAACAAAATCTCATTCGCTAAATACAAGCGAACATTGGCTTGTTCCTTCATATCGAATTCGTCTCAATCATCATCGATTATATTTATCGATTTCTTGTCTTTTCAAAGTAATGCTTTGTGTTGCCCTTGATGTACCAATAAATTTTGTATTTTTAATTTCCAAATTATCTTTCCCATTAAACTTCTCCACCTCAAACTTGTGAAATGTTATTTTCCAAAAAAATACTAGATTAATTCCTTGAGCTCTGATACCACTTGTTGTAAAATCGGGATAACCCAATCAGATCTTTTGAGCAAATCGGGATATCTCAAAACCCACTAGATGTGGTGAGCACTCTACCACAATGCTTTCAACACTCAAATAACATGTCCAAGATGCAATAACAAGTGTAATATAATTGAGAAAAATATATAAACAAGAAATCAAGCAATATGAGAAATCTTCAAAGCACAACACAAATAAAAGTAGAGAGGGACATACATATACGTGGTTTACCTAAAATGGGTTACATCCACGAGTAAGACAGTAAATATGTATTCACTATCAAGAAGAAAAATTACAAGATTGGAGTTATGCAGAGTTACCGCATACAATCTCAACAAATGTTCAAATACAAAACTTCCTACCACAAAACCACCTACAGTCGATTTCTTTTTTCGATTAGCTGCAGCCGCAAAAAAATATTGACAAAATGACTCAAAATAAGCCCCAATGGTGGCGTTAGGGTTTTGTAGCAAAAAAAAAACCCCAATTTTTCTTTCCCCAAACTCTCTTCACTGTTTTGACCTTTTCTCATGCCCGCGCACTTCCTTTTCACTCTATCCATCCGCACGTCTCTCTATATAACCCTTTCCAAAAGGCTTTTACCAAAAGGCATGTTTTATTGATGTGACTACCCTTTATCAAAGGGTAAATATCATAAAGGGGTGATTTAGCATCACGCCCTAACAGGAGTTACGTTGGATTTTTGGGAATAACTGAATTTCATGACAAGCTCGAAGAGTTCAGGGTCGCCCGGGCACTCGGAGAGAGTAATGCAGGTGGGGATTTTAGGGTTTTTGTTAATGAGCATGTTTGGTAGTTTAGCATACATAGATACCAGAGGGCCCTGCAAAATCAAAGTTAAAATGTGTGAAGAGATCAATTGGGTTTCAGATCAACTTGCTTAACTAATCAATTTTGTTGATAAGAATTCAAGAGAGAGGGAGTTCATGTGAAGATGAAAGATGGCTCCATTGACGTTGATGATTACGACTGATCGATGCCCATTAGCCAAAAACCTGCAAAATCAAATAAAAAAAATCTCATTTGTATACAAATTAGATCAGAAATTGAGACTTGTTTTGTGAATTTGACAAAAGAACAGAAGTAATAATACTTATCATGGTTTTTCTGATCTCCCCAAGAATGCCTTGCTTCTATTGTGTGCAATTATCTCATTCTTGCGTAAAGAAATGTTTCTTGTAATATTAAGGAATGGGTAGATAACTTTCCATCCAGTCCAGAAGATGTAAGGCACATGGATCAGGAAGACCTTGCCCAGCCGTTTTGGGTACTAGTCCTGCAAGGTTTACAATAAAAACAGCCTTAATTAACCATCTTCACTAGTGGTCTTCGGATATATTCTCACACAGTAACATTAGCAGTCTAGGGATTGAGTTTCTAAAGAGGAGATCAGAACAGTCTAGCCCAAGACCACTTGTTTAAATAGAGGAGAGATTGAGTTTCTAAAGAGGGAGTGGTTTAATTTTTTTTAATATATATATAT
>NW_006498527.1:440788-502062 GCF_000471905.2 Amborella trichopoda | reverse complement strand
ATATATATATATATCAATTTACCGATGTTTAGCCTCCTTCGCCAATATTAAGTGAATTTTGTATTGACAAGATTACTTCACTTTCTCCCTTGCCCTCTTTTCCAAGAGAAATCTTTCTTGTTTTATTTATTGGCGCTCGCAATATAAGTAAATTTGAGGGAACTGAAGATCCATTTTTAAAATGGAATCAAAAAATTTTCATTGGGAGTAGAAGGATATGAAATGGAGTAGTTATTTACTTGCCATCAATTCATAATCCAATTTGAAATAGAAAGTGATGAAGTAATCAAGACCATGAGGCCAAAAGTGGCTTGTTAAGTTTATGAATCAATTCATGATCTTTAGACGGCCTTTGTCCCTTTGACCATGTGGAGTTCTGGAATTTTGTGGAGAATAGGGTTGGGAATAAACAGAGGAAATGAACGGGTATATGTATTCCATATTCGCCTTCTTTATATGGAGCGCCAAAAAGATTTTTCAAATGCTCATGTTGGCTCCACTAGGGTGCCACTTTGTCCCCTTCCTCTTAATGCTGGTGGAAAAGCATTAAGTGGAATGATTAGTAGTGTTAGATCAAGCTTGGACTTTTGAAGTGCTTAGAATGAGTTAAAGGATCTTCATGATCTCATATTTGTAATATACTGATGATACTTTGATGTTTTGTGTTGCCATGGTCGACTGAACTGAAAGTTTGGGGATCGTATTGAGATGGTTTCAATTGATTTTCTGTGAAAAGGTGAACTTTGAGAAATCTTCAGTCATGGGAAATTATCTAAATGTGGAAGAAGTGGCTCTTTTGGCGACATACTTCATTTTCAGGTGAGGATCTCTTCTTGGATTTTTTGGGGCTTCCTTTGTGTTATGGAAAGCCAAGGTATGGTTAGAGGGATCTACTAATAGTCATGAAAATGGGAAGTTGGTTGCACATTACTAGTGATAGGTACGATCACTCTAATGAAAGCTTCAATGGTTGATGGGTTTGTAATTTGCACTAGTTGAAAATTCAAATCCAGTGCTTGTAGACGATGAGTTAGAATGAGTTATGGAATAGCAACTGGAATCGTTATAATTTAAATTTTTTCATTTTTTCCTATTTGTTAGAACAAAGATAAATGTTCAATAAAATTTCAAATTATTTGTATCCATGAAGTTTTTTATTTTTCAGTGAAAATAAGGAATATGGAACTTTTTTATCGTTTAATTGAGACTTTCTAATTGATATTTTTTATTGTAAAAAAATAGATTTTCTCAATTTAAAATTAGATATCCGAAAGTACTATCTAGAATTGCTTGTGCATTGCACAGTGTTGGATGTGTGTGGCCATTAAAGGCCTTATGAGTGCTTATAATTGAACTTTTGATTGAATGGAATATGAACTCAGTGGGAGTGTGGTCCTGTGTGGACCATACTAAGCAAATGATGTTTGTTGATACCGGACTGAGCTTGATAAGCTAGGCTAGTCAGTTGGGAAAAACCCATGTTACTTGAGCATAGATAATAAATCGATAACGGTTATAATGGGTCATCCCTTGATGAGGTCGGAGTATGCCCGGATGAGTGAGCCGATGGACTGTGTGGCCCTTGTGTGTGATGGAGGCTTTCAAAAACGGGAGCCAAAGCCTCATACACATACCATCACATGACATTCACATATGATAGCCGTTTCGAGCAAGCGAACCACCTTTCAGGGTGAAGCTTGTGCGTGTGCGAGAGATTACCCTTATGTACTATAAAGCTGTGGTTGCATGAGGTCTAGGTGACTTTGGTACGCCTCTAAGGGAGAACCTGAAATCCACATATTGGAATTATGACCCCTTGCCCATGGGCTAGACTTTGGTGACCCACTAATGAGCCCCTACATAGACTGTGGGTCATGGGCAACACTGGGTCGATTTGAAAAAGCAAGTGTGGACCGTAGTCTACAGTAGAAGGTGGAGTACCCTAGTATTTTATTTATTTATTCCTATAACATATGGATCTTTTTCCCATCAAAAGTATTCAATTATGTTTGTTTTAATGTTATATGATTTTTAGAATTGTTATTTGAATTTTTCTGAATCTCTGACTATTTTATTTATGAAATTTGGATTTATAAAAACAGAGATATTGATTTAATTATTCAAATTGGATTTTATGAATTTCTAAAAATCATAAATTATTTTAAATAATTTTAATATTGCATGGGAGGCCC
Organism: Amborella trichopoda; assembly: GCF_000471905.2. The sequence goes on along the minus strand of NW_006498527.1, from coordinate 499,870 downwards.
AAATATATATATGGGCCTGCCATGACAATTTGGTGGGGCCCATGAAGTGCCCCCAAGGGTGGCACGCCCCACCTTATGGAACTTTTTCTTTGTTGTATCAAGCTCATGGCTTGAGAGTGAAGAAAGCTTGCGTTTTAGAAACTGTGTTTGAAGGAATCTTTGAAATTGAATTAGGAAAGTGTGAGAAGGTTTGTGCATGAAAATAAGAAAGCACAATATTATTATAGATATTTTCTTATTTAAATTAATTGATAGGAAAATAGTTTAGGAAATGGGGGATAGAGGTTTTAACACCTTCCATATGATCTTGATAGCCTATCTATGGGATGGAGGGCTTATATCTCTCACCCTACAAGTCACCCAAGATTAATGGTGCATATTCAATCTCATAAAAAGAGGCAAGCCATGGAAAACCCTAAGAAACTCTAAACCCCTTGAAGCACTATAAAAAAGGGGGTGCCCTCTCCCATATCTCTAACACATTAATCGCTCTCTTCTCTCTCTATAAGCCTATAGAAGGGCTAGCCCCACCTAGTAGAGTATCTCTCTCTCTGGATCATGAAGAGGGGCACGCCCTATATAGTTAGATAAAGCTTTCTCTCTCTTATACCAAAAAGAAAGGGGCACACCCCACATAGTAGAAGATCTCTCTCATCTCCCATCTCTCACATGACCTAAAGGGTTAAGGGTTTAGTAATGAGATGCTATCTCTCTCAACTAGGTGATAAAGGGGTAAAGCCTTAATTTTGGATCTAACTTTAATAGGAGTTCTTGTTCCATTGGAGGGTTTAACCTATTTGCTTTCCCATATTTGAGATTGAAGGTTGACCATTGATCTCGCGCCATTGGAAAGTGGTGACTCAGTGTGGGGTGTAATAAGTCCGGTTGTAGTTTTTTTTGCTTAATAAAAGAGAGGTTTTAGTGGCATCAAGTTTTAAATCCCAGATTTATTTTTATTTATTTCAATTTAAGTCAATTTATTGTATTGGACTACTTGTGAGTGTTCTAAGCTAGAAAAGAAAAAGAAAAAGAGGAGAAAAGAAGAAAAAATAAAGAATATATACATCGGCTAGATCACATATGTCCAACTTTCACATAGGCTGTGGACTAGTATCAAGTGAGTACCTATTTGTCGCTTAATCCTAGAAGGCCAAAGTTGCCCCACTAAAGATCTACCCAAAATCGGATGTGAGTCCCATTCCCATCCTGATGTCTAGTACCATATTTAAACTCACTACCACCTAACATGATACCCCTTCTCAAACCCAACACTGTATAAGACACACCCACCCTCCAATACTTCTGACCCTCGCCATCATCATCATCATCTAAGCCTTATCTCAACTATTTAGGGTTGGCTAAATGAATCCTTTTATGCAAGTTCGCTCTATCAAGGGCCATACGTTGTCTGCAAACCTAACACAACCTCCTTTCTGGTTCAAGCTTTGGACTAGCCAATGGCAGAGTTACTCCCTACCCTTTGTATATATACCTAATACCTCATTTCCTCACAAACTATCATCGTCCACTGTAGTTCTCCAATACCACTTACCCAAGAGCGCAATATTCACAACATTTAGATGTTGAATCCCCATTCCGTCAAACTCCTTGGGCAATGTACATTCTCCCATTTCACCAAATAAATCCTTCAGTGCTCCTTGTTAATGTTAGTATGCAAGGACAGGCCATTGAATTGGTGGAGGCAACATTTCCATTGACTTGTTGAGAAGACCAGCTCACGGGTCTGAGTGATCAAATTTTGTTTAAAATAAAATATCAGAGAAATACAAATAAATTGATAAAAATGGAAAAAAAAAAAACCCTGAAAATGCTAGAAAATAAAAAATTAGAAATTTTTTGAAGGAACAATAAGGAAATTATAAAATCATAACTAAAACAGATTAGAAGCGGAGATTTAACTAACAATTACAGAATAATGAAGCATGCATATTACATGAATCACTCCTCTAGCTCATTGCACAAACAAGTGAAGTGAATTTCATAATACAGAAATGATAAAACACATAAGTTCAAGGTTTGATTTTAACTTTTTGAGAAATAGTTGACTTTGTAGTATATTATAGTACAAAATCCCCAATATCGCTACCCGCAAACCGGGAGTTTTATACAAACTGGGTACCAGTGCAATAATGTAAATTTACATCAAGACGGCAGCCTACTAGCAATAGAGTTCTTTCCAAAAACGAAAGTGGAGATCAGGGGAAAGAGGAGATTTGGGTTTCTTCTTCTTTTTTTTTTTGTTTTGTTTTGTGGGGAGGGGGGGGGGTTAGTATGGAGCAAGAGAGGAGATAGAGGTTAGAGGGCGTGAAGGGAATTAGAGGGGATAGAGGTTAGAGGGCGTGAAGGGAATTAGAGGAGATAGAGGTTAGATGGGGTGAAGGGAATTAGAGGAGATAGAAAGAGTTGTGAGGGGAGATGGGAGGAGGAAAGGGTTAGGGAGAGAGGGTATCAAGCTAGCGAGTGTGTTGTCAATTTTCCATGGGCTGCCCCTTCCCTTGCCAACAGATCAGCATGACGTTGGCCTCCCTCAAATGATGGCCGAATGTGACCTGAGTTGCCTTGCGTAACACGTCTATATGGTCAAGGAGGTATGCTGGTCTCCAAGGGGCTTGGGTTTCCCTTGCCTCTCAACGCTACAACATTACTAGAAACTCCTTCCATAATCAGGTGTTCAATGTTGACAGTATCAAGGAGGATACCCTTTGTCCCTTCCAAAAAGGGCTGCAGTTTCAGCCACGGTGGAGTCCGTATGGCCAATGAACCTCGAGAAGGACAAAAGTTAATCTTCTTCATGGTTAGCTAGGCTTTCCCCAAACCCTGAGGGCCTAGGGTCCCCGAGGGAGCAGCCATCCACAGTTTACTTGAGAGAACCTTGTGATGGAGGCACCCAGGTTATCCGACTGCTTTGAGTCCATGGGTCAAGGGACAAAATGTTTTCCCAATTAATGAAGAAGGCTGAGGTGCCCAAGTTGCTGCAAGGCAGCAAATATCTAGCCCAAAAGATAGTTTGAACTTTGATGCGGTTGAAAAGAGCATGTGTGGGCTGTTGTAGACCACAAAAAATTTGGGCATCCTGCTCATTTCAAACACACCATAACTATATGAAGACCGAGGACACCTAGAGTAGGCGACTAGTTTTAGGCAAAGGTTGGGATAGCAATACAGGTGGTAGCTGTTCTATGAACCGTTGAGTGACCCATTGCAATACAAAGAGCTGTAGAAAGTTTGACCAGAGAGGGGAAATGGTCTCACCAGTGTAAGAATAGGTGGGCGATGTTCTCCTCTTCTTGTATACACATGACCCATCAGTTAGGCATATGAAAGCCCCTTTCTAAAGTTGGTCAGCAGTTTGTAGCCTGCCGTAGGCATGGATCCAACCAAAGGCTTACCTTGTGGGTACTGAGCCCATAGTTTTGTTGAAGATGGGCCTGGACGCTCAAGCAGGTGGTATAGAGGAGTAAAAGGAGGCAACAGGGAAGTTTCCAGAAGGAGTTGGGGACCAAACCAGATGGTTGATCCCCTCCAACCCTGTATGGAAACCTTGGAGGAAGTTGAGGAGTATGTTGGTTAGTCACTTTCTAGTTCTGATAGGGCTTTCCTACAGACTGGGGTTCAAATGAGGGGGCCAACTCTGATGGTCTCTTTGTTGGCTGCAATTGATAGGAAAGAAGGCCAGCGAGCCCCCAAGGTCTGGTCTCCGACCGACATCCAAAATCTAATCTGATTACCTCTGCCTACTTTGAATCTTGTGTCTTTCTTGAACTTAAGCCTACTGCTGGAAATGCTTCTCCATGCACCAGAGGCTAGATATAGTGGATGTATGGGGAGCCATCCAACATTCTCCGTGCTATATTTTGCTTGGATCATCTCCCTCCATATTTGGATGTTGTCTTAGCGAATTTCCACCACCATTTATGTAGTTGTGCCAGGTTACTCCCTCCTTACTGGATGGTATATAGCTGGCTCTGCAAGCACTATCTGGAGATGCACCCTTTAGTAATTTAGCGTGGAATTTGTAAAGAAACACAATAGGTGTATCCCATCTGGGGAAATATTTTTGAGGCAAGCACTCTAATGGATCATTTTAGTGTTAAGTTAGGATCATGCTTGAGTCCTCTTTAGAGGGTATAATACCTTAGATCATGTGAGATGATCATACAAACCAAGGTTCGCAAATTCGGCCACCTAGGCAGCCAGGGGCCTTTCCTGCCCGCATGGGGGGTTTGGGGGGGTGCCTAGGCGTAATGTGCCTAGTCCCCCACCTAGGCATCTGCCTCCAGGCAGTGCCTCGTGCTTTTTAGTAAGAGTGCGGAAATTTGCCCTGTGCCTATGGCATAAATCGTCTTTTTCCCCCTCAAAGATGGGGGAAAATGAATAGTACACAATAGTGAATACATTAAAAAAAAAGATGGGAGAACATGGTTTAGGGGGCGTTGCAACCCTTCAAAACATGTTTTCTTGTATTTGAGAGAGAAAAACTCCAAAAAAAGAAGATGTTTTGAAGATCGAAAATTCTTTCGAAGTTTTCTATTTATTGCCAAATCAAAAGTAATCAATCCGATACTTTTTCTAGGTCGATTTGGTTGTAAAAAAAGACTTTTGGCTCTCATAGGTCACCATTTCAAGCTAAGATATAGTGCATATTAAAAGGTTCATATATGTAAACTCTCTTGCTTATGATTTATATGATATTCTTGAATGTTCAGTTTAGTTTTTTTTTCTCTTTCTTTTTGTTTGGTTTTTATTCTTGTAAATTATTCCAAGTTCAGGATTGGATTCGTGGCCCCTATTCTTGATTGAAAAAGGACCAATAATGTGACTTCTTTTTTTTATGTTTGGATTTTGTTCTTGTACATTTGGGCGTATGTTTGGATTTGTGCCCCATTTTCCATAAGTGGGGTTTTTGTTTGTGGTTAATGACATTTTACTAAGATTGGGTGACCCAATCTTAGTAAAATCTCTGAAACTTATGGGAATGGTTTTTTTCTATTTTGTTTCTTGTTTGGTTTTTTTGTTCTTGTATTTTTGGGAAATGGGTTGCTTTTGATCTTTTTATTTGGCTTTTTATACTCTATGTAACTCAACGGCAAGTTCAGATTTTACATATGTATGAAATATAATGTGTTGGAGACTTAGATAATGTGTTTTATTTGTATTTCTAAAAAAACTATTGTTTCTAAGATCAATTTGAGGCCAACCAAACCCCCTCTATACACCTTCTTTGGGGCCTAGACCCCCAAATTTCCTAGTTGGGCCACCTATTTTTTTCAAAAAATCACTAAAAATCCCTAGAAATAGTGTTTTTTTTAGTTTCCAAAAAAAAGGGGTTAGTGAGTTATGGACCTTCAATATTTTTCAAGAATACATAGATATTGAGATGTTTCTTGTCTGGGTGTCTATTGATATTAATTTTAATACTAATTTTTATACCAATTTTGATACAATACTTTTACAAATTCTTTTGTGCTCATTTTGTAATTTTTACTAAAGAAACTAGAGAGAGTGATTTTTTATACTAATTTTGTGATATTGTGATTTTTATAAATCTCTTTCTCTCTCTCTCTCTTAAAATTGATCATATTTGTGCAAAATTTCTTCATCTCGCTCTCGTTGAAGAATCTCTCTCTCACTCAAATTTTATCTCCACTAAAAATATTCTTCATAGTATAACAATTTTTAATTATTCATCTCTTTAACAATTTTCCAAAAAATAATAGTATTTTTTATTTTTGCATTTATTACGGCATCTTCTCATGGGTCTCTTGCTATCTATTTTGATGAGATCGTATTAGGTGAAAGACGGAAAAGAGGAGCATAAGTCATGGGAAAAGGCAGTGAGGACGGAGGAGGCAGAGGTGGTGAGGATACAAGAGAGGTTTTAGGTAGGTGAGGAGGAGGTTGAGGCATGGGAGGGAGCTTTTGTGCTTGGAGAAAGCCATTGGAGAGAGAGAGAGAGAGAGAGAGAGAGAGAGAGAGAGAGTAGAGAGAGAGATTTGTAGGTGAGTGTAGGTGAGTTGTGAGAGATGAAAGGGAGGTTAAGAGGTTTAAAGAGGAGGGGAAAGAACGAGTTTGCATTTTTCAAGAACGGCTACAAGAGAGCTATTGAGGGGCGCTTATTTTGTCTTGGTTCATTGTTCGCATCATATGGGTTCTTCTCCCATCTTTATTTTCTTTCTGTGATTTGCGTATTGCATATGTGTGAACTTTTGGAATTATCCCACGTTAGGATGCCAAGCAAGAGATTGGGGCCTCACACATTATAAAAGACCATGCTCTCTTCTTTCATAATGTGTCCTTTTAGCGAGTGGGTGGGCGTGGGGCCCTCCCAATGAGATATATGGCCCATCTAATAAGATTCGGGAAATTTTATACTTTGAAAAATAAAGGACAAAAGTAATAAAAATAAAAATTGCATAAAACTTTATAAATAAACATTACGACCGGTTTGGACTGTTATTTGACATAACGATCCGGTTTTGTTGAATCGGGCGGTTCTGTAGGAGAACCGGCCAGATATTCAGCAGGATCCAGATCGGCCTGACCAATTATGATCTAGATCGGCCGGTTTCGATCTAGTGGTCGTCAAATGGTGGTGGCGCCTAGCTACACAGAACGACCTTCTTTGGACCTAAGTCATTCTCTGTAAGTACAAGATCCCCACTAATACTTGGCTGCCGGAAGGGAGAACACTGAGCAAAGCATAAGGGGCTTGGAAGTATTTCTTATCTTCCCTCAACCTCTTCCAGAAAAACATTCACTTCCACCCTTGGGAAGGCCACCGCATCCGCTTCTGATCTGATCTCGGGCTGGGCCACACCCCTTTCAGGGACCTTTTCTCCTCCCTTTTCTCTCTCGCTTCCATCGAAACCTCTACAGTTGCAAATGAGATGCTCCTCTCGGGCAACATTAAAGTTTGGATCCTATCCTTTAGACGTCCCCTTACTGACCCCGAAAACCATTGATTTTCTCTCCTTGTCTTCCCTTTTTTGCTCTAACTTCCTAGCCTTTTCAGGGCCAGATCGCTTGGTGTGGACCCCATCGCCTTCGGGTTCCTTACGGTGGCTTCCTTCTATAAAAAACTCTTGTTACCCCCCTCTTTTCCTCACTCCCCGAGAACCATTGTAGCTCAGGTGTGGTCCTCCATAGCCCCCCAAAAGTGCAAGTCTTTAACTGGATTGCATGCTCTAAAAAGGCCCTCACTGTGGAGCCTTCTACTCCAACTCTTTCGCCTTTCCTGGGTCACTCCTCCCTCTCCTAAACCTTTCATGGGACACTCCATGGCCTAATGATGGCAGGCTTCTTTGGAAATCTTCCATGGCAGCCACGATCAGGGTCATTTGGATTGAGAGAAAAGCGAGGATCTTTCAAGGGACCAAGCGTGAAACTCTGGCCCTATTTCAGAAGATCATCTCGGAGGTTGCTTTCTGGGCCTCTAACCACAAGACCTTTAGAGGAGTCTCCGCCATAACCTTCCTCCACCAATGAAAAGACATTCTCCACACCCAATCGCCTCGTGTCTCCAGATCTAGGAGCTGGATCTCCCCCCCAGTGGGCCTCACAAAGCTTAACTTTGACAGGTGCTCCCTCGGAAATCCCGGTAGGAGTGGGTGGAGTCTTCAGCGACCACCAAGGCAACCAACTCGCTTCCTACTCCAAGAACATCGGCCACACGGACTCCCAATGTGCTGAGTCATTGGCACACCTCACTGGCCTCAAGCTTGTCAACCCCTCCTCGCCAACCACTTATTGTGGAAGGAGATACACAAAATATAATCTCTTGGGCTACGAGATCTGTGACCCCCCCTGGTACTTGGCTTCAAAAAACAACAAAGGTGACGCCCCCAGACCTGTGATCCCTCAAGGTCCATCACTGACAGGGGTCTGTAAGTTAAATTTTGATGGTTGCGCCTTTCACAATCCAGGTCCTTCAGGGGTTGAATCTCCTGTTAGAGATCACTGTGGGGTAATTTTATATCCTTACTCAGGTTCAGCAGGGCATGGTAATTCGATAGAAGCTGAAGCTCTTGCTTTACTCATTGCCTCAAAGAAACGACACTGTTGTTAGTAGTGGTTTGTGAGTCACTGCACACTATTAGGCGGGTGATTTCTTACAGCCCCTATCATTGGAGGATGGCAGATGCTTGAGATTATAGATTTGAGGAAGAGCCATTGGTTTAACATGACAGTTGGAGACTCTAGGATTGTCGAGTTTCTCTCTCTCTTCCCCTCCCTCCCTCCCTCCCTCCCCCCTGCCCCCCCCCCCTCCACCACAAAATAAAAGGGAAAAAAATGCCTTCTACTCCACTCATTCTACTATCTTGTATGTGTCTCTGTTTGTCTCCACTTAGTGCAATTGGATGTATGCCCACCATACTATTATTGTTTCAAAAGGGAAAAAAATTGCATCCATGATAAAAGACTCTACTTGGTACATGGATGTCATGAGCTTGAGTCTCAAGGAGCATATGTGGCCCATGTGACATGGGAAATTTCCAGCATTTATCAATCGTAAGCTACGTCTTGCATCATTTTCTTATCTTCACTTTGGACGTCCTGCTATGGCCCCTTTTCTCAAAGGGTTAAGCCAAGAGGTCAAATCCCTTTGATTTACTTCTATTTGTTTTTTTTTTTTATAATGTTGACTTAATTGATAAAAGGGAATATACAAAAGACCTTTGCAATCCACATGCGAGAATGCTCAAGGGATAGAACCAACAAAAAGCTGAATCAAAATCCTTTTTTAAGAGGTTATAGCGAGGCACAACAACCTAGAAAAACAGGTTGATTCACAAAATAAGGAAAAACCCAAAAAAGCTAGATTATAACTGTAGCGGCATCTTTCGCTAGGGAGTCAGCATCCTGATTTACTTTCCTCAAAGTATGCATCCACATGACCGATGTATTCCTGCAAAGATCATCAATTTCATCAAAGACGTGTGCCAAAGTCCAAGGAGGGGGGAAGAAGAAGGACACTGTGCCCAGGTGATAGTGTTCTTGGAGTCTCCCTCCACCACATGCGAATGCAGATGGAGGGGTTGTGTGAGTTTCAGACCTTCCAGGAGGACTATTGCTTTAGCCTCCATGGAGTTTTTCTGGCCGCTGTGTTTGAAGATTGAGGCCACGAAAGTGCCGAGATGGTCTCTGAGGACAGCTCCTATCCCTGACGGGAGGTTTACTTCTATTTGTTTATTCTTTCACTGCAACCATAATGGGAATGTTTTAGACTGCAGAACGTATTTTCTCAAGAGTGAGAGCAGGAGATAGAGATTTTTGGTTGTTACGTTTGAGGAAGAGAAGAGGAAAAGAACATTCTAGCACAATGATTGGGTAGAAATATGGATGTATATCTTATTATTTAAATTGTGGGGTAATGTGCCCTGTACACATATAAATCTATGTGGGGGTTTCATTACAGAGTCAACATGCAGGTGTTACAACAGAGGCTTTCCTGGACTATAGTTACCCTTCCTTTTTTACTGTCCTCGGGCGTCTCTTATAAACCCTTTTTGCTACACTCTATTTCTTGTAATCTGGCAGGACATGGCCGATTTTTTTTATAGGGTCTTTGGACCTATTTTTTTTTGGCCAAGGTACCCGCCGCGTGGGTACTCGAGGCCCTCTCTTCTCCCTTTTCACTTGTACTCCCTCTTACAGCAATACGAAGTTAACATTATAAAAAAAAAAAGAGTCAAAACTTAGTAGGATACTATACAAATGACCTTATTCAACTTTGGTATAGATCGAGTTTCTAAGAATGTGAGGATTTTCCTTAGTCAACTTTGGTACAGGTTGAGTTTCCAAGAATTGGAGGATGCTTGGTCAATGTGCCTTATCATCATATAGGACGTTTCTTTAATATCACTGTGGGGATGATAATATTCATGACATTGGTTGCCAAATTCCTTAGTTTGGGAGTACCTAGGGATATCTCGTGCATGCACACGCTCATTATGGTATTTTTCTCTTATTGGTTGATAGGGATGATATTATGCCACATTTGTTTCTTTTCTTTCTTGTTTCTTTTTTGCAGGACCACTGGATTGGGGACCATGCAGAACCCCGCCATTTATAGTGTTTGTTATTGGGATATTTACCCCTTGAAAATGTGGATCTATCAATGGTTTCATACATCAGATTCTGAATACCTCTATAAGTTACTTGACACTGGAATATCTTTTCATTTGGAACGAAACCTTGTAATATATATCCTTCCATGTCAGTATGGGGCTAACAGCTGTATACCCCAGCTTCTTTTGTCTCGGAAGAATGAGGGCTGCAGCGTACGCAATGGGTGCCCATTGACCTTAGAACCATGTAACTTGCATTTTTAGGTATCAAATTGTAACAAAAAGACTGCTTTTCAGAGTTCTTTGTTCTTCGCACAATCCATGGTTATCTACTCATAATTTTTCATCAGAGAATTCTTGGTTAGTTGACTTCTAGTCTTTGGTCTAATTAATGAATTTAGTTTCAGTTTTTGCTATTGTGTTATTCGTAATGGATAGAAATTCTAAGGGAAAGGAAAATATAGATTGGATAATTTTTTCTCCTGAATTTGACTTTGATGATCGTGCAGAGGATAAATCAACTCTTGCTTCAACTTAGTGAAATGAAGGATGCAGTAGCTGCGCGGCGCAAAGTCTCTGTGTTAAGAGTTGCTTAATATGTCCGTTGAGGATACAAATGGACCTAAACACGATGCCACCTTTATGACCTTAAAGATGACGCTTTGTCGAGTGCTCATTGTTACACCTGGAAGTTACTTCTGATAGTACATTGAGAAGTTTTGATTCTGTTATAATTTATTTTTCTGGCAAGCTTCGATAGTCCTTAATAATTTAGTCTCCTTTGTGTATAAGCTACTAAATTTGCTTGTAATTTGAGTCGCATGATATGGCAGTAGAGGCAAGACAAGATTGAAAGGTAGTATGCGATATTGATGTTTTCACTGGTCAGCTGTGAGGTTACTCACCTACAATGTTACATGAACACGGGCATGAGTGTCTGACTATAGTACCTGTCTAAGTGCCAAATGCAGTAGTCTAAAATGAAGTCACCGAGGAGGATGTGCTTGTATGATTATTATTCTATAGTAACCAATAAAATTTCAATGTATATATAATAAATAGCTGATATTTATTACACTTAATTTTGCCAGCGCAATAGTAGACTGTATGAACATGGTTGCAAGTTGTCTTTGGCAAAATGTCTGGGTGCAAACCCAGCCTGTGCTCCAATATATTTTCAATGTCCCCCATGTCTGGGAGTGTTGAAACGGGTGTAAATGTCGATGCAAAAAGCAGCAGCAGGAGTCCCTGGGTAATTGAAACGGGTGTAAATGTCGACGCAAAAAGCAGCAGCAGCAGGAGTCTCTGGGTAACGTAGAGCAGGTATTCGGACAGTCAAAAAGGAAGAAAGGGGCTTTTGCTTGAGAATAGGACTCCTATATCATCTGGAGTCTGCATCTTAATCATCCAGCAAACATCATGAAAGCTTACTTGGAATTGTATGAAGCCGGACCATAGGTTAAACGAAGTGACTTGTTATGATGTGGCGTGGGCTTTTCTATGCAATCCCTTGTTCGAGGATTATATATAAAATACTGGGAAGATTTAGTTCATTTGAAGTTGATTTTACAGTTGGTTTTAGGGCTAGTAATGATAAATTGTAGGGCTTTGAATAAATAGTGGCCTTTATTTTGTAATAATGCCAATACATAAACGAAATCTATTTTTTTTTAAAACAAGTTCTAATTTGTTTGGGGAAATATCAAATGGTTCACTGATATATTACAAAGAAGCATGATTTCGCCTTTCTATAAATTTTGCATTATATTCTCCCTCTCTCTCGCTGCATGTATGTTTGTTTATGGCATTCATGGTAGTTGAGCTGAAAATGGGCAGATTACAAACTTGCTTATTGAAACAAAAATGGAAGGTAGAAATCAGGAAGGATGTTTTAAGAAACGATGACATTTGAAATGTACCTATTAAATGAGGAAAAGCTTCTCTTACTTTCTGGAGAATCAGCCATTTCTTTGTGTCATTAGTTGCCTGCAAAATAAAAAAAACCACCGTTGGCATCAGAAAGCACATTTTAGAGGCAGCAGGAACAGGCATTGCTTTGCAGTAATGTGGCTGAGGACTGTCATGGCGAGAGAGAGAGACTTCGTATTCATCCAGGGTCAAACCAATGGGCACTAAAAAAGTGTATATTTTTTAAGACTTGATTTGCTGATGTTTTAAGGGATTGCACACAATAGAACTATTGCCTTTTGTAAACAAAGGTCATAGACATCCCAAGCCATCCTATAAAATGAGACGGCTCAGCTGTCATTTCTTTGTAGCATTTTTTTTTTGGGAAAATTACAAAAAACACCGTAAAATGTTCTATGCAACTTACCCCTACCCCAATCTTTTCTCACTCTTTTTTCCCCCAAACAACCTTTCTTCGCAAAACCCCCCCCCCCCAGGTAAAATGTTTTTATTTTTTGGATAGAAATGCCCTTCCCGTACAAACCAAATCAATTCGGGGATCCCAAATAGAGTAGTGCCGGAGCGCAGTATACTACTGTCGGAGTAGAATGTCAAGAAGCACTGCTGGAGGGCGGTGCTACATTGTCGGAGCGCTGTGGCTCCAAAGACTTCATTGCCGGAGCGCTGTGGGCCAAAGACTTCATTGCCGGAGCGAACTGCCGGAGAGTGTATTTTCATTGCCGGCACGCGTTCTTAAAATGCCTGAGAGCTGTGGGTCAAACAAATGACTACCGGAGCGCACATTGGGATTGCCAAAGCGCCCATGCAGACTGCCGAAGCGCAGTTCTCAATATGCCAGAGTGCTGTGGGTCAGACAAAGCACTGCCGGAGCACACATTGCGACTATCAAAGTGCGCATTCGGACTGCTGAAATGCAGTCCTCCATTGCCGAAGTGCTGTGGCTCCAGAGGCTTCATTGCCGGAGCGCGTGGTTGCATTGCTGGAGCGAGTTATCAGAATGCCGGAGCGCTGTGGGTCAGACTAAGTACTACGGAGCGAACATTGGGGCTACCAGAGCGCGTCTTTACTATGGGAAACACGAGAGAAAAGGCCATGTGAAAAGAAACGAGGGTACTTTAGTCTTATTTCATGTTACTTTTGGGTTGGGGGGTTTTTGCGAGGAAAGGTAGTTTGGGGGAAAAAAGTGTGAGAAAAGTTTGGGGTGGGGGTAAGTTGCATAGATAGTTCATTTTTAGGTGTTTTTTTGTAATTTTCCCTTCTTATTTTTTGGATTTCGGGCGGATTCACACACAGCCGATCAATTTTACATCTTGGAGTTAGAGATGATTCAGACCTTTCTGTGCCCAAGCTAAATAGTCATGTCATATGCTTTTCCATATTTCAATTGATTCCATCATTTCTAACCTTTTTCTCCCGCTAGTGGGGATACAAAAAGAAAAGCAAATTAGCATTGTTGCATGCGCACTACAGAGGGCTGTGAAGCAGTCAACTACTAAGAATGTTTTGGACTTTGGCAAAATGACAGGAAGGGCAGCCCACTTGATCGTCCTCCTATAGTAATAGTAGGTAAAAGGTAGCAAAAAACAAAGCACGGGGAAGATGTGATCATATGTCCTCATAGATCCAGCACTTTTACCTGAAACAACAGTGTAGGTTTTCCACATCCATTTTAAAAGGGAGGGTGTCTCTCTCTCAGAGTGTCCAGGGTGAAGTATGTATGTCATCATTCATTTCCTTCGATAAATTATTATAGGGAGTAGTCTTGATCTTCAAAGTTTCAATGCCACTACACAGATAAAGGTAGTGGACAGACAACCCCACCATTGTCTTTTTTCTGATGGTGGTTCGCATCATATTTCTTTACTGTTCATGTCGTCAACTCAGTCATGCTGGGAATTTTTGAAGAAAAAGATTAATTTTGATGTTCCTTTTTTTGCAATTAGTTTCAATTGTTTGGCTCGGTTCACACAACTACAAGAAATGCGATGCAGTGTGAATAGGCATGCAGTTCGTTTGTAATATGTAAGTTGCCTCAATGCTAACATGATCAATATAATAGGAGAAATGTGTTACAATCAACGGGTCATACATTGGCAACATGAGCAGAAAGCGTACATGAATGATTAATGTAAACAGCTCCATTCATGAGGAGAGCCCGATAAAAGCAGAAACACACGATCATAGATATGTAGGCCCTTGATGAGGTTGCTCGTGACTCATCAACATAAGAACATTCACCATTGCATTTGTGACGATGCAAATGGCCTAAAAAAGTTATCACTTTCATGAAAGCACCTCTTCACCAGGATTCCTTTATAATTAAACCAGAAAGAAATGAAGTTTATGAAGCACATGCAAGGTAGACGGACTCCCCCAAATTATAAAACCCAGTGCCACTGACTCCCTCCACATCCTTCACCATCAACCAAATCCAAGATAATGCCTTCAGAAGAGTTGACAGTGGAAGGAGAGATGGGAAGTGGCAGGTTGGGGAGGGAAGTATCGACCCCACGTCACCTTGTAGAGAAAGTGATAGAGATTTACACTGAGATTGCCAAACTGGAGAGCCTCAAGCCAAGCAAGCCTGTGAATGCTCTCTTCACTCACCTCGTCCACATCTGCACCCTCCCCATCTCATTCGATATGGACAGCCTTGAGAATGACATCAAAGATGTGCGCTCGAAACTTGTCTGCCTCTGCGCCGAAGCCGAATCCCAGCTGGAGGCTCACTTCTCGGACCTCATAGGCCGCTGCCCCAGACCCATCAGCAGCCTACACATATTTCCTTACTACTCCAACTACCTCAAGCTTGCGGTGCTTGAATTTGAGACCTTGGTGGCAAACCACATCCCCATGCCAAAGAATGTGGCATTCCTGGGCTCTGGCCCCATGCCCCTCTCTTCCATCGTGCTTGCCCTCCACCACATGCCAACTACCCTTTTCGACAACTATGACATCAGCCCTCATGCCAACCTTATGGGCAGCTCACTCATGAGAGGCCATGCTGACCTATTGGGAAGGATGAGTTTCCACACATGCGATGCAAAGATGGTGAAGGGGGATGCGGTGGCAGAGTATGACATGGTGATCTTGGCTGCCTTGGTAGGGGTGATCAGGGAGGAGAAGGCGCAGATCATTGCTCACTTGGCAGCTCATATGAAGCAAGGAGCAACACTGTTGGTCCGGAGCGCACATGGCTCCCGAAGCTTCCTGTATCCAGTTGTGGAGGAAGAGGATCTCTCTGGTTTCAGTGTCATGGATGTGGTTCACCCCACCAATGAAGTCATCAACTCCATAATTTTAGCCAAAAAAATCTGCAACTGACCCCATCCAATGACTTGTAGACATTGTCAAGATCGGGTTGCGATGAACCCTTTGCCTTATTTCTTCTCATATTCAGTCAGTCTCCATCACTAATATGTGAAGTCTTTCAAGAATAATGTTGCTTACAATGCTGGTATTATTGAAGCTCATGGAGTTCTTCAGAACCACAACGAGGAATCAAGAGGCGATTGCATGTTTTAGTCTAGGCCACATTCTCTTCAGCAATGAAGAGCTTTCATTTTCCATTGAAACAAGATACTTAGGGTTTTTGCAAACTAAAGTAGCATGAACTTGTCTGAGCCCCCACATCATGCAATTGCACTAGACACACAAACACCTTCCATCTCTAGAAATAACCAAATACACTCGAGTTCTCCAATAATCCCACAACGGTGACCTCTAATTGTAACCATCACATCGGTTACGGAATTTAGTGCGTACAAGAAATGTAATACCCATGCCTTAATAGATTCCTAAATAAAACTATGGCAAGATAAGACTAGGTGAAGTTGTTGTTGGTGACATAAGACTAATGGGCTAGAAATACAATCTTTTAAAAATTTTCCATTGTATAAAATCTCAAGGGTTTAAATGCATGGATATCTAAATACAAAACCATAATACATATATTCTAGCCTACAAAAATGGTTTATACACATTTGAATAATAAAATTCAACCCTAATAGGTCCCTTACAAATTCCTTACTAAAAAATACAATTAAACTCAATACAATATTCAAATATTCATAATGTACATCCTTACAACATTTTCCATGACTTGCACTCGCAATTCCTCATTATATCAAAATTATATAATAATTCCATCTTCATTCTTCATCCTCGTCATATATCACATTGTCTCGTACACATCATACACTTGATCATAATAATCCAATAAGATTTCAATTCGCATAAACAATAATGCATAGCATTAAAGCTCATACCACGAGATTAAAGAACAATCTCCGCATTCACACAACATACTCAATTTAACCAATCATAAATCCATGTAATAATTGCAAATACATCAAATTAACATGCAAACATACATGGAGAAACCATGGTTTGAACCCCTTGTGCCCGGGCCACGAAAGGGCCTTTTGAGGACTTAATTTTGTCCCATTGTCTAAGGCTTGTGTGATAATAATAACTCAAGGAGATTAATTCAATGGGAAGCAAATGATCACTTTTATTTCACTTAATCGGATCAAATCATGAGAAAGACTTGTATCAAAATAGCCCTTCAAAGTTTGAGAGAGATACTACACAAAATAAAGAAGTTATGGTGAAACTGCACCATGTGATCCATAAGGGACCACACGAACTTTTCAACATTAAGAAATGAACTTAAGGGACTATTTTATATGCTCAAATATGATGAAACAAACCTCTCATCAGTTGTATATTCTCAATAAAAATTTCAGAAAAATAAGATCAAGAAAATCAAGTTGAAACTTCTAAAGATCATGGAGTAAACAAGCTAGTTTACACATACTATATATATGGACTACACTATTGCTTTGGGACTCTTTAAATATCAAGTTTTCGTGACCAAAAATGAAGAAGCTACTATAAATTAAGAAATACAGCAAGTTTTGATAATGAAAATGAGGTAAGAATTAAAAATATAAGAAGAAAAATCAATACCTTAATGCAGCAATAGTATGAGCTTGTTCACATAAATGAGGGACTACTCCATGGAAGGGTTTCAAATGAAAGCTCAAGGAAGAAGATAGTCTCATGGGTGACCACATTTTTGTCAAGGGAGCTCTCTCTCTCTTGAAGTAAATACTCAAGTTAGGGTTATAATTGATCCCATAAGTTACTTTTATACTTAGATGATAAAGATGGATTTGATCTTAATCCTTGATGCCTTAGATCAATGGTACATATGAGGCTTTTATCCAAGCCACTCATCCATATCTTATCACCAAAATCAATGGATGAGCTTTTGACACCCTTCACTCCTTAAAACCTAGGTTTATAGTCATTTTACCTTGAAGCCCTTAGCACCATATTTTATTTTCTATTAAGTCCAAATTCATGTTTACACTTATGCCTATGGTTTTTGAATAATTTGTGAGAGTCAATAAAAGATAAGGACATGAACATAAAGGTAATATGGGGCATCCACACATGTGAATAAAATATCTTGACACCACCAATAGAATTTTAATAATACTAAAGTTTTACATAAGTCAAGCCCATAAGGTGGTGCCACATAAGATATACCCACATGCTACAAAGTCATATGTGGATAATAATATGAATCAAATTAATTATCAAAATCCCATGACTTCACACATGCCAAAAATGGCACATATGAGCAAAAAAGAAATATGACTTAAATCAAACTTAAGTCATAACAATATATAACACTGTAAATAACAAGATAACATGTTATAATATAATACCAACAAAAGAATTAATGACAAATAGGTCCCCACATGAATATGACATAAGCATGATGTCATCCACGAATGGGAAGGTAGGGGTGCCACGTGGCATCCTTATGGCCACTAGCGATCCATGTGGCATCCCCATCCATAGGATGTCCTTGTTTGGTATTTACATCAAACAAATTTGAAAATCACATTTTTTATTATTTAAAAAATCTAAAAAATTCTCCAAAAATCCCAAAAAAATCTCTAAATTATTTCTCAACATTATTACACAATTTTTCATCAATATAAAATCTTTTCTCATCAATTTTAGATTAATTTGGGCCAAAGGTAAATGAGATCTCTAGACTTATAGCACTAGTCAGAATCTCCCATTGGGCTAACCCAAATTACGTTTCACCGGTGTCTCAAGCCGACCCAATGGACCTATGCTCCATAGTCTATGGCAGGGACACATAATTGGTCACATCAAAGTTGTTGAGCCAGAGCTTCCCGTTACCAAGGGTTCAATGGATTACTAGTGCACCTCTGTGGGACATATTCCTACTTAAATACAGGGGTTCTCTCAAAGCACATGTGCACTTGCTCTTTTAAGTCGGATAATACTATAGAAGATTGGCTTCCCCATACGCCTGTGGGTGCACATGCCATGGAACGGTCTCGTGTTAAGATACGAGCTCATGTCCCATGAGCCGACCATTCCATACAGGGCGAATACTCTTTTAAATACTCGAGTTCTATTATTCTCGATTGGTTTCTCCAAGCCCTGGCTTATCATATCAACTATGAAGTATTCTAGTCAATATAGTCCTGACTAAGAGGTAACCCTCACACCTCCTCGAGAGTTCACACTCTCAAAACGTATACTCTCAATGCCTTAAATACTCGGGGTCTATGAATCTGGGCCCCAATGCACCAAGCACCGAGATTCAGTCTCTTTCTAACTCCCACTGAGTATAGCACTCTTGACTTTAAGGCCTTGAAAGGCCACATAGCCAACAGTTGTCATGTTTGAAAAACATGGCAAATTGTTTGCCCCCATAGATGGTGGCAACTATAGACCCTTTTTGCTGGAATCTACACTCGAGTTCTCCAATAATCCCATAATGGTGACCTCTAACTGTAACCATCACATCAGTTAAGGAATTTAGTGCGTACAAAAAATGAAATACCCATGCTTTAAATAGATTCCTAAATAAAACCTATGGCAATATGAGACTAGGTGACATTGGCATATTTAAAAAACATGGCAAATTGTTTGCCCCCATAGATGGTGGCAACTATAGTCCCTTTTTGCTGGAATCGGCCCTTTCATTAATACACCTCACATGAAAATATCATCTGGATTGCTTGAATAAGAAAGTATCTATATGCTTCCAACTAAAACATGGAAATTGAGCCCTTATTTTGCAATTGATACTATATGCTTCCAACTAAAACATGGAAATTGAGCCCTTATTTTGCAATTGATACCATATGCTTCCAACTAAAACATGGAAATTGAGCCCTTATTTGGCAATTGATACAGTCAGCCACATACTTGAAAAGCGATCTAGAAGGTAATACTTTGGGAATATGGGGTCTCTTTGTCCTCTCTCAACTGCCTTGTAGGATTTATAATACCAACCGAGTTTATTATCAACAGGAAAGGAGAAAGAAGAAAATGAAAGGCCGAAAAAGTTATGATGGTCGCAGCAAAAGCTGCGATCAAGTAAAAGGACCAATCTGCTCACAACGATAATGGGAGCAATGGTCATAACCTCACAAGAATCCACTATGAGTGAAATATGATCTCATGATAAAGTTGCTCCAATTAAGTAAAAGAGAATAATGTCTAGAAAGACAATATATTACTCCATTTCTACTGCAAATACCACACCTGCACAGCCCCATGTCTTTCCAAATTCCAACAATGAGATCTGTTTATTCTTAGCTCTGACTTTGCATTCCATGTCTTAGCTTTTCATCCACAGAAATTAAGTCTATGACATGCTAATTATTGGAGCAGACATGGAGTGCAATCATAAATTAAACAGATAAATTTGATTCAATTACATGTGCACCTACACACACTTTGTGTGTCCTACAAATGGTCACCCTTGTGCGTGCATGTGTGTTTGTGGATGCGCATTGTAGAAGAGCTACATTGGACACCGGATGGCTGTGTCGTTAGAAATTATAACATGGTCCAAGATTTATAGCCCTGATTACATTGCATGTCTACATGGAAGAGGGTTAAGGTCTAAAGGGGATTTAATGGCATGGAGAGTGTGGTCCTAGCATTTGTTATATTTTTTACTTTCACATGAATCAGTTTGCACTTTGAACCAATAATAACTGTGACTAACTGAACCTAATGGTCATGAACAACCTTCTTTGGCCCCAACAAGTTAATCATATTTGGCCTCAACTGGATAATCCACGTGCCGCCAACAAGGAGTTCACATTTGCTTCAAGCAATTGACTTGTGCCATTGTCTTACCAATAGAGTTCCAGTTGAGTTGGAACTCGTCAATCTCAATTTGCCTCACATAATCAACCTGGCCAGAATTACTTTAACCTAACCCACAAAAGTCACGAGTTCAATGAATAGACGATACGTAATCAATAAGCAGCCTGCAAACTCTGGTGATCGTATCACTGACAAGTACCAATATGCATGACTTAGTTATTGACAATCACACCTCTGTGATAATCTCTTATCATAACAATACTGAATAATTACCTATGCATGATTCCTTAAGTTTATGTGCCCATGTGAACCTACAGACTGTCAGGATCTATTGCTACCACCACAATTTGTACAGAATTCTGCTAGCTATATCAAGTTATGTTTGAAGTTGATCCAAAAAAAATAAAAATAAAAATCCCAAGGCCCTAAGAAGATTAAAGGAGCTCTATTTTGCAGATGACACCCAAACATAAACAATGCAACTTTAGATTAACTGGTAATTGCAGCAGTGAGTAGTCAACTTTTGAAGAACATGTACATCATCAAACTGTATAGAACATGCAGATCTGCCATTCAAAACCAGAATGATCATAAAAATGTATAGAAAAACATGGAAAAAACTTATTACGCGAGGCAGGTGGCAATTAAAGGCTAAGAAGGACTACAAAACTGCAGAGCATCAAATTGAGATTTTCCATACTACACATTTCAGGATGAGATATTTTGACTCCCAACAACCCCTTATTTCATTTGCAACTTCAGAATAGCAATGTGCCAAGTTTTGAGTACAACATACAATAATTTCATCCATCGCAGTGGATTCACTTCAAAGAAGAAAGCACATGTTTTTTTTGGGTGAATAAATGAGCAAGTACATATTTAGTTTTACTTAATCATATTACATTCTTTGAATTGCACGACACCTGCAATTTTACAATTGGATGAGGCAGCCCTATTAGTTTCAGTTGGAATAATTATCCATCCAAGTACTATTGTCCAACTCATTACTTCTGAGATCAGCCATCATATCTACCCTTGACACAATCAGGAGGTTCCTCTTCCATGATGCCTGAGCCAGCTGAGCCCAAGTACTCCCGAATGGTTGTCTTTCGATCGCCAAGGAAAGTATGATCCAAAAAATTATCATATGCTGCTTCACTTAGGTTCTTTGCTGCCAACACACTAGAAAAAAAGCATGCATACTCAGTCAGCTGTTTTCCCTTCTATCAGGCAACATCCTCCACCATGGCAACAGAATTGTGCCCAGATGTTGTATGGAATATATGAACTCCAGCAACAAGCCAATTGTTCTCTTCTCTTTACTCTGTTCATGGCATCACTGCTCTTAAAGCAGACCACACAGAAATTACCTGTTTCTGGTATCTTGCAATATAATCATCTCATAGAGATACTACGTTTTTTATGTAGCTCTCACTAGACAACCCTTTCTAAGATCATGTATTGCCTTTCTAGCTAAAATTTAGGTAGTATTTTGAAAGATAATCTAATAGAGAAAAGGGAAAAAACGTACCAGTGTCGAAGATAAACCCGGCAAGGCAAGATATCATTCCGCCAGATTTGGTAAATGTTTACACGTCCATAATGTTTGAAATAGATGTCCTTATTCCCTGAAGGAGAAAAGAGTTGTGTAATTAAAAGGGAAAGGTTTCTATACTTCCCCTACAGCATAGAAGATCCATGCTTCCCCAACCATCCAGCCGTCCAATTTTGATCAAGATAGCCACTCACCATTTGATCTTAGATCCAACATTTCAAAGTATTTTATTTTTAGTTTTTTTATACAAATTGTATGCCATCTTCTCATTAGGGCGCACCTATAAAACATATTAAAAATAATTTTTCGATAAAATATCATTACCAAAATACCCCTTGAAACTTTCAAGGGTATTTTGGTCATTGTATTTTATTGAAACTATTGTTTTTATATTTTTCGCTAGTGAGAGTTTAATAGAGCATTGGACGTCCAAAATTTGGTGTCAAAATAGTTTATAGAAAAAAAATTAAAAATAAAATAATGTAGGGACGTGACATTGTGATTGGGGAAATCTTAGCCTTCCATTCAGAATGGACGGTTGGATAAGGGCAAGTATACAAGTTTTATGCGGAAGGGGAAGCATAGAAAGCTTGCCCTAATTAAAATTGAAGATATTGAGGACCAAAACAAAAAAAAAGAGAACCAAGCAAGCAAATTACCTCTAAGATCTTATAAAATAATTGTGTTACTCTTGTTGTATCTTTTCAGTTAATTTGTGAATTATTGTGTTACTCTTGTTGTATCTTTTCAGTTAATTTGTAATTTAAAATGTAAGGGAAAAATGAAACTAGAAGTTCAATACAATTATCTAATATATACATCATTGTCTGGCATTGGGAGAAGAAGTAAGTGATAGAAAAGAGAATACTACAGGAATATGATGTTAAACGAGTAAAGTGCATCAAAATATCGAATTGTCATCTCTCTGAATGCCTCATTCTAATTGTTTTGTAGGATTTACGTCCAAAATTAAGGGGTGAAAATCAACAGACGATCACACTAATCTCAAATATTTCTTTTGGGTGATTTTGGTGAAGAAACTTCGATAAAAGGTTGTCTACCCTTTAAAGCAGAAACTAGCATAGTGGAAGTCTGTATGAGAGATAACTATGGTTTTCTTAATTGTTGAGGTTGCTAAGGTTTTCTTTGTAGATTGAAGATGGTGATGCTGGATTGATCAGGAGGCTTTGTAGTAAGAAGCAGAATTTGCACAGGGCTCTGGTGCCTCTGAGGTTATTGAAGTCCAGTCCTGGAGGTCAAAAGGCTTTCTCGAAATTCAATGGCAATGCCAATTAAATAGGGAATCTGCGACAAGTTGAGAGTTCATTTAAAAAGAAAGAGCTTACAAGCATGTACCCATGCACAATAATGCTTAGTAGATTTATGATGGCTTCATTAGTAAGGTATTATGGGATCTGGTTTATTAAGTTCAGAAAACTCATAATTGATGGATAAATCCCGCAAATTTGGGTCAAAGGAGATAAGCAATAACACCTTAAAGACCAGAAACTCATTCAAAATGGTCAAATATTTATCAAAGAAGGATTCATGAACCAGCCCAAACTTATCCAAACTGGATTTAGTAAAAAAACCATGGAATTTGAAAAATTGCAGCAGTCAGACAGCTCGAACTGGGCCTTCACTGCGGTTAGCAATGTAAATTGACAATCGTTGAACCCCTTATCAAATTGCGTGAGATTTAGACAGCAGGTTTTGGAGATATTCCCCAAGTAGCAACCAAATTTCATCTCAAAAAGAGATCATTAAGGTATCACTTTGTTGACCGCCATCATTTTGCAAAGTGCAATCTGTCAGACAAAAACTGACAATGGACTTGAGACCAATCTATAACAATCCACAAAATTTCAGTTTGAACCGATAACATTAAGGTAGTCTATTGAGCTCGATGCAGTCAAGCATTTTGCAGAGAGTGGTCGATCAGATGAAGATGACAGAGTGACAGTGGGCTGTATTTAATTTAGTTGAATCCCTTATCAGTGTCTAAACCAGATGAAATTTTAAAGATACATTCCAAGAAATTACTCAATCAACTCAGAAAATTTAAGCTCAAAATAAGTTTATTAAGATGGGTTTTCGGGGGCTAGGACAAGCGGTTTGGGATATTGCAAATCTCAGCCGGGCTCAGAAACTGGCAGAGGTCTGACCCAGCTGAGGTCGGAGTGTTATACGTCATTTTTGACGTACTTGTATCCCCGAGACGCATAAGCCCGAGACGCATAAAGAGAGAGCCAGTAACAACCTGGTCCTGCCAGTACCCAAGATACTGCCAGACCATGAAAACACTGCAAAATAAGCCTAAAACTGGGCAAGCTCTAGAAAAGAACTAGAACGGTTTCAAAGGGGATGAAAAGGGTAGTTTGGGATGCCCTAAGGACGCTCACAAAGTTTCATTAAATTCCGATAAGTTTTGATATGATCAAGACGAAACTCGGTTCTCAAATCCGGTTCCTATCATGTTGAAAAGGGACCTTATAACTACAACCCTATTTTCGGAGCCTCAAAACAATACCAGACCACCGCCATTGGATCCGGATCTTCGAAAAACCCCTAGGGACCAAATTTGAGCTCAATTGGACCTTCCAGACCATTCTAGATCCAAATTACCATAAAATGGTGGGTTTTACACTATTGTGGTGTAGCCTCGGTGAACCAGTTTCCATAAAACTGTGTTTTTACCTCTCGGGATGATTTTTCAAATACTCATAACTCGTTCGCTTTGAGTTGAAACATGCTCAAATTCGGACGCGAGCTAGGTCTCGACAACCCAGTCGTTTTGACATATGGCACACGTCATGACATGGCCCGAGATGAGAGAATTTCTAGAGAGAAGATGAGCCCAAGAACATGAAAATCATAATTTTTAAAGAAGACATCCCATACTTCGTGAAGTCATAACTTGAGATCCGAGTGTCGGATCATCGCAAATATGGGTACGTTACGACCACATCGCGAAGGGCTACAATTCGGCATAATGTTTGAGCTCAATTGAAGGCTGGATAGTGTGAATTTAAAGGTTGAAAATTGTAAGATTTTTCGGTCGCTGGAATCACACTTTTCGGTGACTTCCCAAATTGGGGATATGCTCAAACGGAAACCAAAATGGACAAAATTCGGTACAAAATGATCATGACAACGTCCTTTTTAATTTGTTATCAAAATGTGGACCCGGAACATCATGGATCGCACTGGATTGGTGGTTGAAATTTATGGATTTGGCCGGATTTTTGCCCCATCATAAAAAATCCGTTTCAAGACGATCAAAGGGCATCAAAATGTTCGTGATGGATCAGGCATCAATTCTATGATGATTGATCGCCCAAATCACCGCCGCAAGTGTTCGAAAAAACTCCCGAAGTCTAGTAATAGCAAGAGGCCCCTCAGGGATGAATGGTTTTGTCATTTGCTCAAAGATCCAAGGGGTATTTTGGTCATTATGTCCAAAACCGGGATTTTCTTTTAATTCCATTTAATTGTATTTTGCTACAATTTGACTTAGTTTTGACCTCCAACCATGTTTGGTGGTTGTTCTATATAAACAAGTTTAGGACATTTGTAAAAAGGCTCGATCATTTTATGAAAACTTGAGCATTTGAGAGCAATTTCTTAGTTTATTTTCTTGCTTTGCTCATAAGTTCTAGATCAAGTGAAGAGGAGAGAAATATTTTTGGTAGAGAGAGAAACTACCCC
Source organism: Amborella trichopoda (assembly GCF_000471905.2). Next base: position 474,412 of record NW_006498527.1, on the reverse strand, counting down.
TTCCAGTCCAAGCCTATTCTCTCTCCTTTCCCACTTCTCTCTCTTCTTTCTTTCTCTCTCTACCCCATTTTACCTACATGCACGCAAGATCTTCTCTCCTCTCCCCCTTCTCTCTCTCTTCTTTCTCTCTCTACCCCATTTTCCCTACACGCATGTAAAAGCCGCACCTACCCCTCTCATGTCAATCTTTCATTTGCTTCTCTTCCCTATCCTTTGATAAACTTGGGCATGCCCCAACGCGTGGCCCCGTCAAATTAACCTTATCTCTCCCCCTCTCACGAGCCACCCCCTTTCCTTTCCCTCTCTAGTACGTCACTATTCTCTCCCTCTTTCTCACATCACACACTCACACCACACACTTCCATCTCTCCACCACATACTCACACTCGCATCACACACTTTCTCTCTCTTACACATAAGCCCCTCTCAAACTCACATCACACATTCTCTCCACCACACACTCACACTCACATCACGCTCTCTCTTTTACACGTAAGTCCCACTCACACACACACTTACACACTCTCACTCACATTACACACTCATAATCACACACACTCTCACTCACACACTCACAATCTCACTCACACACTCATACTCACACTCTCACTCACACACTCACATCACACACTCTCTCCCTTGCATGTCTCACTCACACTCACATTACATGCCCTTTCTCTCTACTCCACACTCCTATCTCCACTCTCTTACGCACCCCTTTCACACATTTCCCCCTGCACTTCACCCATTTGCACCTACACTGCGCTGAACACACATCCATCACCCCTCTTACCCTTAGTTTAGACCTAAAATTTACCATATTACCAATAGGAGGAGACCCCAAAAAGTATACCCTGAAGACCATTTTTAGTGTGTGGATCCAAGTGCTGCGTAGGGAAGCGAGGGAGTCAAATTCAAACCAAGCTGCAAGGACAGCCGGAGGGTTTTCGAAATGATCTAAGAGGGCAAATCGCCCGGACACATCCCGCGAACCCGAAACGGCAAGGTAGGTGCGCGAGCCCTTCATTGTCAATCAAAATCTCTCTTTGTTAGTGCCTATCCGCACTACAAGCACACATGCGTGGGCCTCGGGGCTGTTTGAGAAAGGATTCCTCCGACCGGGTTACCCATATCCGGGCCGATCCGGGACGACGAGAAATCAGGCCCAACCACTGAGTTTCACTAAATTGGACCCCCTATCTATGCCCAAATTGAATGAAATTTTAACTAAAGTTTTTTTATACATTTATCTACCAAACTACAAAGTTTCATCTCATTAGTAAGACCATTAGGTAGTCTTTTGTTGATTGCAGCCAAGAATTCAAAATTCATTGATGTCAGGCAGATTACTCAAACAACAATTCGATCCGGATTTCATAAAACCCTCAAATTGTGTCTATATCTATGAAATTTGGACAGTATCTTCCTGAGATATTCCTTCACATGTCCACCAAATTTCACTCAAGACTCGCCCTAGTTGACAAAGGACAAGGCTGAGTACAGAACTCTTTGTAAGAGTTGAACAATTCTCTTATAACTCAATTCATGTCTTATCAAGTTAAATTGCAATAGGATTCCCTGATTTGAGTCCATCTTTAAAAACAGAGAAATATCACACTGGATATGATTATAGATGCTGGTCATTACCTTTGCATCTCTCATGGAAAAACTCTTCATCGCTATACCTCGCACATAGAACCTGCACAAGTGACAAGAAGCACCAATGAAAGAAAGAGAATAAGGATGCTTAAAGAGAAAAGTCATGGACCAGTATCCTAGAATAACAAAAGTTATGATCCACTTGGTAACTTTCAAACTTACCGCTGGATGAGTAAAAGGTTTCCCATCTAATTCCTCTGGGATGACCTGTTGAAACACTTCATTATTAGGTGGGTTCCCAGGGAATTGAATATTATGTATTCATTGTAGATCGAGGTAATTTATTATTATTAGTATTATTATTAGATAATTGTAAATAAAGGTAAACATTTAATGATTCAGTGAACAATTTGAGTGAAATTATTATCCATTGTTTAACAAATATAACATTCACAATAGGAAAATAGAGCTTGACTTATTTTACCCAACTTACAACTATGTAACGAAACTCAGACTCCCTCTCCATAAGAGCTACAGCCTGTTGAACTCAAAGAAAGAAAACAAACACTCATGCTTAAAGAATGGCATAGACTTCATTTATCTAACAAAGGATGGAGAAAAATAGACATAGATTGCAATTATCTTTACCTCTGACTTTGGTACCTCAAAGACGGTAATAATAAGATATCCTCCAGGACATGGTTCTGTGCTCATGCTTGAAATTTCCTGCAACACTTAAATATGGATCAAATGGATCACTAAGATGTACAATTTTTTCTGGTTAGAAACTTAAAAAATTAGTCACATTGAGGTCAACCAAGTCAAAAAAAAAAAATAGTGACATTGATGGTTCAAGAACAGATATGAACAAGGAAAAACACATGATTTATGTAATTTAAATGATTTATGTAATTTAACCTTTGTATCCTCCTTTGCTATCCCACGGTCATAGAAAAATGCAGCAACATGAGCATAAATTCGTCTAAAATCACGCAAGGCAGCAATTCTAAAGTTTCTCAACCCTGGGAATGTACCACGTGCACTCCTTTCTGGTTTGAGAAGATTGAGAACAACAGTTAAAGATTGAATAAATGTGAACATTGTTGAAACACAGAAACTAATGAAATGAAACATCATCCATTAACCACAGATCTAAGCTCCACAGTGTAAACTAATGAGAACTTTGTCTCGCTTCAAGAATTAAGTACAAGGAACTGAAAAATTAACAGGAGAAGCATGCATGGAGTATTGGAAGTCTGTATATCGAACAAAATTTAATCTTGAACAATTGAAGGTTTAAAACCAACTACTCCACTCAATTTGTCATGAATAAATTCAAAAGAAAAAAATCAAGTCTCTAATATAAGATAGAACCTGAAAAGCAAAATTGAGCCCAGCAGATCAAGTGACCGTTTGCATAAGAACTATTAAATATGTAACAAATGTAGAAACATAGGAACATATATACATCAAACCTATAAACAGAATCATTAGACAATACATGATAGAATAAATCCCTTTACTATAAGTCACACTACTTGGAAGCACATTGTAGGTTTTTGTTGTAGTGAGATGAGTTATTCTTCTTTCTCCTTTATGTATCAATTCGTGAATGTCTTTGTGGATTTGCTATGTCGCTCTATGTTTTCCAGCTGTTATCGTACTTTACATTTCATAACTTGTATGAATGTCCATTTGAGTAGATTGGATCAATTTTGAATCATACAAGTGTCTGGCATACAAGAACAAGTGTATACTTGTATCTTCTTTTTTGTTCGGGAAGTACATAAAAAAGTTTATCCAAAAATATCAAGAAAGTAAAGAAGAATCGCATGGACACAAATGGAAAATTGAAGTCCCCACGTGGGCCTTGTATAATGAAAACAAAACATCAGCCTATTACTAACATCAGCATTAAGTAGTTCCTTAATCACATCCCGGAAGTTTATCATTCCTGAACTCCATGGCTAAAACTTTAAGCTAACAATATATTCAATTTGCAATTCTGCACATCTATCTAAATTCATAATGTACGTAGCACGTATACACATTATTTAGATTCATGATATACAATTCATATAATATTGCTTATTCTTAGTACAAGCGCACACACACGACACAGACGTGCTTACAAGTACACATTGTATAGATCTATAATATTGAAGAAAATTAGGCACTAGTTCTTTATAGATGAGGAGATTTCTAATTTTATAGGATCTGGATTAGCAGACTCTTGGTCATTCCAAAGTCTCAACTTGCCATAAACCAAGCCAAGTATGCTTCACTAAAGTAAGCACAGAAAGGACTGATCTCTATGTCTGTAAAGTGTAGCTAAGCACTGATATTGCGCTGGGTTGATTTATCTTTTTCCCAAGGGACAGGAGACAATATGATATGACAATGCAATGGCCACAGTAGTAATTCTTTCTTTTTTAAAAAATTTGTTAACACTGTCACTTGAATCAAAGAAAAAGTAAAGAATGTCAAACAATGTGTCAGAGAAAAAAAACCAAAAAAAGCCTATATTAGTCTTTTTTTCTTGGAAAAACTCCCAAGGGTTCTGAAATCTAAAAGAACTTGTGGGGTCTCAATGGACTCATCCAGATGAGAGGGATATAAACCTTGGGCCTTCAGTCTTCTATGTCCCCACATATTTCACATGTGAATCAGATCTCACATGTGTGAGAGACCCAAAAATCCTACTTCATAATGAATGCCTAACTGTAAAGCATTATTTTTTTTTGACCTGCAAATGCAGAGATTTGGCTCAAGGAACCCTGAAATTGGGTTTTGAACTCTAATATGATGATAAATTTACTAAGTTTCACAAGGATCAAATAGTAGTAGTTTGAACAATAGGACCTTATTACCAGAAAAAATTACAACAATCTCCACACTGACTTTTAATTTCATCTTATTTACCATTGCACATAAAACAATACAAAGGCACAAAAAATCTTAATTCACTACATTAAGAAGACAACTAAGAAGATAGTAGAAAAAAAATACCTGTTTTATGTCTTATAGTATAGTCAGAGCAACTCAGATTGACTGAGAAAGAAATGAATCTATAATAAATTATTCGTTTCGAAAAAGTAAGGTTCCGGTGACAAAATTTGCCCAAATGGTTATAAAAAATCTAAAAAAATTTTAAGGAAAAAATGAGGTGATTTCTATGAATCTCAGTTATTTGGCTTACACTGCTCTAGAAGCCAACTTATAGAATCATCTCTCAATATAGTTTGGGTAGAAATAAAGAGAGACATGATATAAAGGAAAAGTGTTGTGTGTCATGGGGCAAAATTGTTCAACTCCATCCTCAACTCATCCACTATTCATTAACGATGGAGATGGCCCCGAGAAATTGAGATTCAAATACATCTCTGTTGCCCATTGCAAAGAGACAGTGAATGTATCAAGGGATGCAGTCGAATAATGGCGTCTGGTAGGACATAAAAACCGGATCCTAATATAAATAGTAACGAACCGGAGAGGAGAGAACCGAAACCGCAGATCGAGAAGAAACCGTCGGGAGTGGCGATGGCATCAAAATGTTTGGGCTCATTCAGCTGAGTGAATCTGCTAAACTCTGAAGCTGCCATGGTTCTACCACTCTTAATTCTCAATAGTATTTATTCAATTGCCCTGCACTGCCATGCCTGACATCGGAGTAGCCATTGTTGCGATCGGTGGTGGCAACAAAAGTGGATAGAAATCTTGGTATTCCTTGTTAAATAAGGCAATGGTAATAAGTAACATTGTGCTACTCCTTATTTATATAAATTTATATAAATTTTTTTTCATAGATATATTTATATAAAACTATATAAATGTATTTATATAAATTTTTAACATTAATGTGGGACCTAGTGGGAATAGAACAATAGATGCTAGTATATATACATATGCAAGAGGAAGTTTTTTTTTTTTTTTAATGTTAATGTGGGATCTAGTAGAAATGGAACTCTAGATGTCAAGGCATGCATTATTCTAACTGCATTTGCGTAGAGGTGGCAAGGGCTATGGTCCGGCTGGACCCGATCCCAAATCCAAATAGTATTTGGGTCCAGAATTTAGACCCATAATCGAACCCATTGGTTCTCGGGTCTGGTCGGATCCATTGCTACCCTATGACTTTGAGCCTTTTTTGTTATTATTCTCTGCTCTTTTTTCCCATTATATACCCTATGATTATGAGCTTCTGCTTTTTTTATCAATAATAGTGTAAGTGTTGCCAATATTGTGACTATATGAATACCTAGCGTATGCCTAAAGATACTTGATTGCCAACATATACCCTATGACTACAGATATGGGTCGGGTACAGTTGGACCTGAGCCCGGAGTTGGACCGAATAGTATTTAGGTCCGAAATTTGGACCCATACCTAGTCTCGAAGTCGGGTCTACCTGTTGGGTCCTGGGCCTAGTAAGGTCCATTGTCACCCCTATATTTGCGTCGAGCATGTTCCCTGAACATATGAGCAAGATTATGTGGGTCGCATGGTCTACATAACCACAGTGAGTCGGAGGCCTTGGAGGGCCTAGAGTGAATCGTTTGTCTACTGTTTGCAGGGGTATTTTAGTCATTTTTTGTGTGCTATTTTTTATATTTTTTTGTTGCGCTTGAGTATGGTGAACCACTCTTCAAGTTTTCAAGACAAAATAAACTCAAAAAAAATAAAAAATAGAATAGTAATTATACAAGTCTACCCTTCAAATTAATTTTTTTAGTATTACATTCGGCATCCAATTTTGTAACATTCAATCTGTGCCATTCGGCTTATAAAACAAAATTAAGCATAACATATAAAGCATAGGCTCTAATTTGTAGAGCATACCTTCAAATAATGTCGAGGAATATGGTTTCAATATTGGAAATCTTTGTGATAGCCTTTACATATATTTTCATCTTTATTTATAAAGTTTAAAGCTTAAAAAATAGTGTATATCAACATATCTATGTAAACTTGAAAATTGAAGTTCCAAAAATGTATTACAAAATATTTTCAAAACTTGAAATTTATTTTTTTTCTCATGTCTATGCATCTTGAGATGTTACAAAATATTTTCAAAACTTGAAATTTATTTTTTGTCTCATGTCTATGCATCTAGATGTTGAGATGATCAATTTGAGGATATTTGAGCATCAAAACAACATCTTCTAGTGAAATTTTTTAGGCAGGCTCTAATTTGATTGTTTAGAGCCTCGGCTCCATATGAACTTTTCACAATGACGACCACATTGATGAAATACATAATCAATAAAGTGGGTGCAATGAATAAAGGGTGCGGTTTGTATGAAAACTAGGCTCTAAACAATCAAATTAGAGCCTACTCTCAAATAGTATCAAAAAATGTGGTTTCAATATTGAAAATCTTTGTGATAGTCTTAAAATATATTTTCATATTTATTTATAAAGTTTAAAGCTGAAAAAATAGGGTAGATCAACAAATATATGAAAACTTAAAAATCTTGAAAATTGACGGTTCAAAAATACATTACAAAATACACTATTTTCAAAACTTGAAATCCATTTTTTTCTCATGTCCGTGCATCTTGATATTGAGATGATCGATTTGAGGATACTTGGAAATAAAAACAACATCTTTTAATAAAAATTTTTAGGTAAGTTCTAATTAGATGGTTTAGAGCCTCGGCTCCATATAAACTTTTCCCATAAATAAAACATTTCTCAACATAAGAGAAAACTTGAATTATTGCATTTAAGAATTAGATGCTACACACACACACAAAACCAATATTATAAAAAAAGGAATCAACCAGTGAAATGGTAAGGCCATTGCCTCGTCAGCTGCTAGGGATGGCTATGAAAATGAATTAAAAATGGGACCATGAATGCATGTCTAACTGCTTTTTAAGGATATTATGTAATGCATAATATCATTGAATCCCCACCACTACTCTCACCTAACGAGCAAATTTTTATGCTCCTGTGGGAGCACATTATAGATTAACTGCCTCAGATGAAACCCTGTAGGAGCACTCCAAAATCTGGGCTTAAACATTTTAAAGTGCATCTTTAATTTTCAACCTTGTATAAACTCTTTCTATACTTAAAAGGTGTAATTTATATAAGGTTGCACAACCTTAAATAATCAAATTAAGGTGTACCTCCAAACTTTATCATGAGATGCAATTTTAGTGTTGAAATTTTTTAGAATGATGTAATAATAGTTTTTATCTCTAATTATAAAAAAATTTTAAGCTCCAAAAATATTCAAATCAAGCAGATTTACAAGCGCAAGAAAATCTTGAAAATGGACGGTCCAAATAATGTGATGTAAGATACACTATTTTTAAGACTCAAAATTTTTTCGCCATAACTATACATGTCGATATCAAGATGACCAATTTGATGTTTTTCCAACATCAAATCGAAGGATTTTAAAGGTGTGCCTTAATTCTACATTTTAAGGTGTCAACTTCATATAAGATTTTTCCATGTTTAAAAACCTTAAAATCTTATTTTTTCCTAAATTTAGATTAAAAACGTCTTAATTGATTCTTTCGGATAGGGGAGCATGCATCTAATGTACTCTGCAAGACCACACCATACTTTTTTTTTTCTACACAAATTTTATAATTCATAGCCGGCCGGTGTCTTGGATTCTTTTGCTTGTCTGTTAAGAAAAATAGAAGCAACAACAACATTGATGATGGCGATAATAATAATAATAATAATAATTTAGGCCAACCAAAATCCATACAAGTTTCTTTGTCACTCAATTTTTTTTATGTAATTCAGTAGAGGAAGACATGCCCTACTCATTTTTTACAAATAGATTAGGAAGTTAATTTTTTTGAAAGTGTCGGTGGGTTATATCAAGATTAAAAACCACAACGTCGTAACTAGGTATGAGAGTGTAATCCTCACTTAAATGTAACAATGGAAATCTATGGATCCGCACTAATGCGATTCACTTATTTAGTATTTTATATTTGATCGTTGTCATATATTCATCTTAGGATGATATAGGGTCTACATGAGTTTAATGCAAGCTCAAATTGAACTTAGCCTTTTCCAATGGCCACAAAGTAATTGTATTTCCTATTTTTTAAAAATTATGTTTATGTAAACATTTTAAAGTGCATTTTAAAGTGTATCTTTAATTTTAAACATTTTAAAGTGCATCTTTAATTTTCAACCTTGTATAAACTCTTTCCATACTTAAAAGGTGTAATTTATATAAGGTTGCACAACCTTAAATAATCAAATTAAGGTGTACCTCCAAACTTTATCATGAGATGCAATTTTAGTGTTGAAATTTTTTAGAATGATGTAATAATAGTTTTTATCTCTAATTATAAAAAAATTTTAAGCTCCAAAAATATTCAAATCAAGCAGATTTACAAGCACAAGAAAATCTTGAAAATGGACCGTCCAAATAATGTGATGTAAGATACACTATTTTTAAGACTCAAAATTTTTTCGCCATAACTATACATGTCGATATCAAGATGACCAATTTGATGTTTTTCCAACATCAAATCGAAGGATTTTAAAGGTGTGCCTTAATTCTACATTTAAGGTGTCAACTTCATATAAGATTTTTCCATATTTAAAAACCTTAAAATCTTATTTTTTCCTAAATTTAGATTAAAAACGTCTTAATTGATTCTTTCGGATAGGGGAGCATGCATCTAATGTACTCTGCAAGATCACACCATACTTTTTTTTTTCTACACAAATTTTATAATTCATAGCCGGCCGGTGTCTTGGATTCTTTTGCTTGTCTGTTAAGAAAAATAGAAGCAACAACAACATTGATGATGGTGATAATAATAATAATAATAATAATTTAGGCCAACCAAAATCCATACAAGTTTTTTTGTCACTCAATTTTTTTTATGTAATTCAGTAGAGGAAGACATGCCCCTACTCATTTTTTACAAATAGATTAGGAAGTTAATTTTTTTGAAAGTGTCGATGGGTTATATCAAGATTAAAAACCACAACGTTGTAACTAGGTATGAGAGTGTAATCCTCACTTAAATGTAACAATGGAAATCTATGGATCCGCACTAATGCGATTCACTTATTTAGTATTTTATATTTGATCGTTGTCATATATTCATCTTAGGATGATATAGGGTCTATATGAGTTTAATGCAAGCTCAAATTGAACTTAGCCTTTTCCAATGGCCACAAAGTAATTGTATTTCCTATTTTTTAAAAATTATGTTTATGTAAACATTTTAAAGTGCATCTTTAATTTTAAACATTTTAAAGTGCATCTTTAACTTTCAACCTTGTATAAACTCTTTCCATACTTAAACGGTGTAATTTATATAAGGTTGTACAACCTTAAATAATCAAATTAAGGTGTACCTCCAAACTTTATCATGAGATGCAATTTTAGTGTTGAAATTTTTTAGAATGATGTAATAATAGTTTTTATCTCTAATTATAAAAAAATTTTAAGCTCCAAAAATATTCAAATCAAGCAGATTTACAAGCGCAAGAAAATCTTGAAAATGGACGGTCCAAATAATGTGATGTAAGATACACTATTTTTAAGACTCAAAATTTTTTCGCCATAACTATACATGTCGATATCAAGATGACCAATTTGATGTTTTTCCAACATCAAATCGAAGGATTTTAAAGGTGTGCCTTAATTCTACATTTTAAGGTGTCAACTTCATATAAGATTTTTCCATATTTAAAAACCTTAAAATCGTAGTTTTTCCTAAATTTAGATTAAAAACGTCTTAATTGATTCTTTCGGATAGGGGAGCATGCATCTAATGTACTCTGCAAGACCACACCATACTTTTTTTTTTCTACACAAATTTTATAATTCATAGCCGGCCGGTGTCTTGGATTCTTTTGCTTGTCTGTTAAGAAAAATAGAAGCAACAACAACATTGATGATGGTGATAATAATAATAATAATAATAATTTAGGCCAACCAAAATCCATACAAGTTTCTTTGTCACTCAATTTTTTTTATGTAATTCAGTAGAGGAAGACATGCCCCTACTCATTTTTTACAAATAGATTAGGAAGTTAATTTTTTTGAAAGTGTCGGTGGGTTATATCAAGATTAAAAACCACAACGTCGTAACTAGGTATGAGAGTGTAATCCTCACTTAAATGTAACAATGGAAATCTATGGATCCGCACTAATGCGATTCACTTATTTAGTATTTTATATTTGATCGTTGTCATATATTCATCTTAGGATGATATATGGTCTATATGAGTTTAATGCTAGCTCAAATTGAACTTAGCGTTTTCCAATGGCCACAGAGTAATTGTATTTCCTATTTTTTAAAAATTATGTTTATGTAAAATTGTGGCACCATTTTAATATGATTCATCAAAGAAAAAAATAAAAATATTTTGAACTATACTCCAAATTTTAAATAAATATTATTTTAAATAATATAAAATAAAAAATAAAAAATAAAAGTATTTTTTGAAAGTGAAATTTTTTAATTTGAAATTTCAGAAAAAGCTATCTGTGCATCCCTCCACTGTATGATGTAGAAAGGAATTACCCAAAAAAACATGATGTAGAAGGGAGACTTTGCCATTCAAGAAGGATCATAAAACCCATCCAGACACATGTAAGAAAACATGCATCACATATTAAAGGATGCGTATATTTAGTTTTACCTCTACATGCATACAAATATAATTTTAAGGAAAAGCGAGATATTGTTATTTCATAATATAAAAAAGTACACAATCAGCATATTTACTTTTGATACAAGAACGTCACAATTATCTTTGATCGTTAGATTTAAAATTAGGTTGTTAAAGATATGTCATTGTTTAGGCACAAAGTTTAAAATAAAATTCTTTGAATGTCGTGATATATTTTCATCTATTGAATTTTCACATCTAATGGTTAAAATTGATATGTGACCTCCTTGTATAAAAAATAAATGGTCTCTGCGTATAAATGGAGTTCATCTTCTTACTTTGCTTATCTCTAATACTTTGATGCCTTCTTTGTAATTTCATGGTTTCTAAGGACTTATCTAATAAAAGCTCTAAACATTCGTCCAAAAAAAAAAATTAATCACTTAGAACATTAATATCTCAAACATATATCACTTATTGAAGGACGTGTATTTTTAGTCTTACCCTTACTTAAAAACATATGTAATTATAAGGAAAAGTGAGATATTGATACTTTCTAATAAGAGATATATATAATGAGATCAATTATATTAAATACAAGGAAGTCATAATTATCATTATTGACCATTATATTTGAATTAAGTGGTTCAGGATGTGTCAATATTTAGGCATAAAGTCCAAAATAAATTTTCTTAAATGTTGAGACACATTTTAATCTATTAAATTTCACATCTAATTGCTAAAAGTGATTGTAACCTTCTTGTACCAAAATTACTTCTTTTCATAATATACAAATCCCATTATAATAATATCTCAATTTAAACATTTTGAGATAAGAGCATCTATTTTGGTTTCTTGTTATGAATGGGTATTCGAAAAATTGCCGATGTTGATCTGGATAAAAAATAAGCGATTCGGATCGATGTTTACAAAATCGAAACAAAAGGCCTAGAAGCGGTTTAACCGGCCGATTCAACCGCTCTAACTGAGCAAGTCCTAGGTGGTAAAAAACCAGTTAGAAAAAATAAAAAAGACACAAAAAAATCTACTAAAATATGAAAAGAATATAAATAATGATTAAATCAAAACACATTCAAATGAAGTTGAAAATTAATGAAAAAATAGATTTCAACCTATTTTATATTTTCGAATGGCTATTTTTAAAACTTTCTAAAATAGATGAGAAAATATAAAAGTGAGTATTAATGGCCAAAATAATTTTTAATCTTTACCATAATATAAAGAATATTTAAAAATGCATTACAAATCAAATTCCTTATTTTTGAGAATTTATATATATATTTTTTTAAATGCCGGTGGATCACCCTAACCACCCAAAACCGGAACCGGCAAGTGATTTTGCGGGTTCCGATCTAACCAGGCAGTTAACGGTTAGATCGGGTGATTTTGCGAACAATGATTCGGAGAGAAAACTTGTCGAGACAATGCCAATTCTTGATTAGAACCAACCATTTATTCACTATATAAAATGATATTATATATCACTATTTTTTTTTAGATCAATAGAAAGGGATCCCTTACCCTTATTAGGAATATAATTTAAGACGTAGTATTTTAGCACCCACCACCCTAACCACGCCTTGAATTTATTCCCATATATTGAACGGAAAAGTTTATGTAAGGTTGCGACCTTAAAATGTAAAATCACATATGCAGCACAAAAATATATCGGAAATGTTGTTTTAATGTTGAGAAAACACTCTAGTCGATCATCTCGACATCGAAATGTATGAATATGAAAAAAAAAAAAAAAAAGGTTTGTGAGTCCTAGAAATAGTGCATCTTGACCGTCCATTTTCAAGATTTTTATATATTTATAGATCTACTTGATTTTAACTATTTTTGGAATTTAAAAATTTTCTAATTAGGTATGAAAATAGATTTTAAGATAATACTAAGAATTTTTTACAACAAAATTACATGTTATGATAAAATTTTAAGGTGCGTTTTAATTGGATTGTTTAAGGTTGCAACCTTATCGAAATCGCACCCTATATTGAAATAACTATGCTGGCTATAGGACATATTGAAGGTTTGAACCACGCTTTTTGATATGCAAAATATCATTATCCATATTTATACTATATTATTAAGCCACAATTAAGGGTTGAATATACGTCGCAACAATAAGAAAGGGAGCCTTATATAGAGATAAGGCAGGGTATATGTCTATGGATAGAGTAAAATGGCATAACAAAATTTGTGTAGTCGACTCCGAATAGTTGAAACAATGCTAAGTGAAATTCAAATTTTATGGTTTAAATATATGACATAGAAGAGGTAGAGTTTATGTTTTTCAAATCTCCTAAAATTTTGATAGAGAAGATAGTATGGTATTTTAGAAACTATCTATATCTTACAAATAAATCTGGATGGATTTGTATATCCTAATTAAATATTTCTTTTAGATACGACAGTGTTTATTTTAAATAAGTTTCTTTTTCCTAATCTAATCTTACTAAAATTAGTGTGTTCATAAATCCAAAAGATACAGAGAGAGAGAGGGCGTGAGGGGTATGGGTAGAGAGAGAGAGGAGAGAGGGGCATAAGAAGGGTATCTTATGAGGAAAGAGGAAAAGAAGGGTTATGAAGAGAGAGAGAAAGGGAACTGAGAGAGAGGGGGGCCATGGAGAAGGAAAGAGAGGAGGTATACATCATTCAACAATAATTCTTTATAATTATGATTTTTATTTGTTGAAGTTTTTTTATTGATTTTATTTGTCTATTCATTACCTAATTTTTACTTATGCATTATGCACACGCAGGAGCTCTCCACCTTATGTGAAGTGTGATAAAATTCAAATTAGCTTTGGCACGTTGCTTAGCAATTTTTTAATTTCGTTTTAGTTTTCTATCCTTGAAGTTCACATAAACCTAATTGCATCTCCTCATAATAAATTTTTTTTTTTAACTTTTGAAGTAATTAATTTGTAATGTGATCATCGACTTTATATGTCTCAATATATATTTTTTATTTCTTTCTCAATAATATTTTTTATTAATATTTATATATACTATTCATGCTTCTCTTCTCTTCATTTTTTTTAGATTTCATTGTATCATGTTGGCTGGGTACTTAAATATTTGAGTAATTAAGGTGATTTTTCATTCTTTCACAAGTATTAAGGTCTGCGCTATTATGATCCATCGTTTTAAGTATTATATGGACTTCATTTGTTTAGTTTTTCATTATTAGAAAGCTAATAGATTGAATTTCTTTTGGATTTGTATTCAAATTTATGGTAAAACTTTTAGGCATGTAATGTAAACTATTTTTTTTCTTTTTTAGTTAGGGATTAATTGATTGTTTCTTCTCTCTCAATATCATCAATTTTTTTATTTTTTTTTGTAAGGACATGAGTTCGTGTATTTTTCTTTTTCCTCTTTTGGCTTTCTCCTACAGGTAAGATGCATGCTTGGAAAGTTAAATAGATAGATTTTCTTTGTAGATATGTATTCTAATTTTCTGGTCAACTTTTTTGCATTTTTATAATGTAATTCAGACCCTTTTTATTTTTAATTTAAATATTAGCTTACTTTAATATTTTATACTATTACAAATGATTTATTTTTGTCAGGGACATTTCAGTTTCATTTCTACTTTGCCAATTATTTTAACAATTTTAAAATGCTCTATAAAAATTATGCACCGTTTTTCTATAAAAAGTCAAAAGGAAACCATCTATTATTTCTTATGTTTTACAACCAAATAATTTTTAATTTATATTTATATCAATACTTCTAAATTTACCAAAAACTAATTTCTAAAAATTCTAAATATAAAAATCTTTATTCTAATTCTTACAATGTTTTATTTTCATGAAAATATTTTTAATAATTTTTCAAGAACTATCATTGCTAATTTTCTCTTTTGTAATCTAATATTTTAATTTCATTAAAAAATATTATGATTCTTAAAATTGTTTATATGATTTTAAGTATTTTTATCAAGGAAATTATAACATTTTAATCTACAACTTATATGTTCTAAAAAATATCTACGACTGATTCATATTTTTTAATTACGATATTCAACGTTTTTAAGTCAATTATCTCTTGACTAAAAGTAGTGGACGAACTTTATTTGTGTATAGACGTTTTCGAACGCTTACAAAAATGAAACCAACTTTATTTAATTTCTGAAAATTAAAATTCTTAAAGTGTCCAAACAAAATACATAGTACATACTATAAAAACAGAAAATCAGTTTTAGATATCGTACATTTGTAAATATTGTATTTTTCATGCTTCAAACTTTCGTTAATGACATGTTTTTTTATAAGAATTTTTTTAAATATAAAAATTGAGGTTATTTTAAGTGAATTTTCTATATTTTAAAATGGTTTATAATCATTTTCCAAAAATTTTAAATGAATTTCTAAATATTCACAACTCTAATAGTTTGGTTTAGTTTTTTGGAATGTAGAAATATATATTTGAAATTTTGTCTAACATTAGATTAGTAAATTGAAATTGTCTAATTAATTTCATTTGTTCTTTGATTTATTTTTATTTTGCACCCATATTTACTTACATTTTATATTAAATATATCATTGATTTATTTTTTCTATTTGAATTAGATTTTATTATTTTTATCTCTCTTTTTTTTTTGAGGTGAGTAAGTGGGAAGAGGGACCCTACCCTTGGTCGGAATTGAGCCCAGGACATAGCCTTGCAAATCGTCAAGCGCTAATCAATTAAGCCCAAGCTCTTTTTCTATTTTATCTCTTATTATATTAATATGTGCGATGCACATAAAATTCCTAGTTATATATGTGGAATTGTATATTATAAGACCATTTACCCATAATTCAAGAAGGTCATAAATATATATATTGGGTGTGGTTTTTATGAGGGTGAGGTTGGGGCTAAGGCTTTAAACAATTAGAGTAAAGCGCACCTTCAAATGGTGTCAAAATATGTTGTTTCAGTATCAGAAATCTTATGACAACCTGAAAATATATTTGCGTCTCTAGTTATAAAATTTAAAATTTCAAAATAATGTAGATTAAACAACACTTAAAAATCGACGGTTAAGATAATATATTACAAGATTCACTATTTTCAAAACCTTTATTTTTTTTGGTAATTCAGTGGGGAAGACTTTGGGTAATTCAATGGGGAAGACCGGTCCTACCCATTTTTTTCAATAGATTAAGGAGTTACATTTTTGGGGGGTGTTAACAGTGAGAATGGATATCATGATGTGGTAACTAGGTGTGGGGATGCTACCACGACTCTAGCCCCTATCCTACTATTTCCAAAACTTGAAATCTATTTTTTTTTCATGTTTATACATCTTGAGGTCAAGATGATTAAATTCATAATTTTTTCGATATGATTGGTTAGGGTCTTACCCTATATAAATGTTTTCCATAATATAAAGCACAACGTGGTTAGTAGACAGCTCTCTAAATACATTATGAGGTTCGAATTACGATTCGGCAACATCAAACATATGAAATAACTTCTATCTGTGTGTACTTGAATCTATAAACAATATATGTTTTGCCCTTTCTCTCTCCTCTCTCTCTCTTAAGCTTGGGTTTTGTATATAAGTTGGGTTAAATGTGAATATGATTGAATATTAGGGCAAAAAATGTCATTTCAATTCATAGTTATCTGAATTTGGAGTTTAAAATGTGATTAAAGTTTCTATATATGCATCAATGTTGTTATTGTCTGATTGTTATTTTTTATACCAGAATCAAATCCTAAGTTTGGTATTTCGAGACAAGGGCATCGCTCACCAACGGTTTGACATATTTAGTGAGAGAAACCTCTCAATCTAGACCAAACAGTTACAAGATAAATTTGTGCTTGGCTATTCTATATAATTGCAACTACACTTTGATTATAGTAGTTAGAGCAAACATTGTGACAGTTAATAGTACATTGCCAATACACAAACACTGTTTGCGCGAAAAATACTGATATGCTTCTATTGTATATATGCGCAGCTCTTTACCGACAGTTTTGAATCGGTTCTTGTTGATAAGTTTATTATCAAAGGGAAAATATTTAGTCAACCTAGCAAGTTTAATGAGGTTTTCTTTAAATTGGTGCAGAGCACAGCAGTTGTTTGTTAAATTTAATGAGAGAGCCCATTTTACGCTATAAATATGAAGCTCATAAAATTTAAGACATGTCAATCTCAATTAAAAGATTAATCATCTTGATTTTTAATGTAATAGTTTTGAAGGGAAAAAAAGATGGAGCCATTTTCCTATTAAGCAATTAAGCCCGGGCGCTTTTCCTATTTTATCTCTCATTACATTAATACGTGTAATGCACATAAAATTTCCTAGTTATATATGTGGAATTGTATATTATAGGACCATTTACCCAAACTTCAAGAATGTTATAAATATATATATTGTATGTGGTTTGTATGAGGCTGAGGCTCTAACAAATTAGAGTAAGGCGCACCTTCAAATGGTGTCAAGATATGTTGTTTCAGTACCAGAAATCTTATGACGACCTGAAAAATTATTTTTATCTCTAGTTATAAAATTTAAAGTTTCAAAATAATGTAGATCAAACAACACTTAAAAATCATAACGATTGACGGTTCAGATAATATATTACAAGATTCATTATTTCCAAAACTTTTTCTTTTTTTTTGGGTAATCAGTGGGGAAGACATGCCCCCTACTCGTTTTTTCAATAGATTAGGGAGTTACATTTTTGTGCAAGAAAAATGATACCATGATGTGGGGATGCTACCACCATGACCCAGCCCCTTTCCTATTATTTCTAAAACTTGAAATCTATTTTTTTCCTTGTCCATATATCTTGAGGTCAAGATGACCAAATTCATAATTTTTTCGAGATGATTATTTCGAGTCTCACCCTATATGAACTTTTTCCATTTTATAAAGCACAATGTGGTTAGTAGACAGCTCTCTTCGAATTATGATTCAGTAACATCAAACATATGAAATAACCTCTCTCTTTGTGTACTTGAATCTATAAACAACCTCTCTCTTAAACCTGGACTTTGTATATAAGTTGGGTAAAATGTGAATAAGATTGAATATTAGGGCAAAAAATGCCATATCAATTCATAGTTATTTGAATTTGGAGTTTAAATTGTGATTTAAGTTTCTATATATGCATCAATGTTGTTGTTGTTATCTTATTGTTATTTTTTATACCGCAATCAATGCCTAAGTTTGGTATTTCGAGACTGGGGAATCACTCACCAATTGTTTGACATACTTAGTGACAGAAACCTCTCAATCTAGACCACACAATTACAAGGTAAATTTGTGCTGGTGCTATGCTATATAATTAGAGCTACACTTTGATTATAGTAGTTAGAGCAAACCTTGTGACAGTTAATAGTGCATTGCCGATACACAAACACTTTTTGTGCAAAAATTATTGATTTGCTTCTATTGTATATATACACAGCTCTTTACTGACAATTTTGAATAGGTTATTGCTGATAAGTTTGTTATCAAAAGGGAAGTATTTGATCAACCTAGCACGTTTAATGAGGTTTTCTTTAAATTGGTGCAGAGCACAACAATTGTTTGTTAAATTTAATGAGAGAGCCCATTTTAAGCTATAAAACATGAAGCTAAAAAAATTTAAGACATATTAATCTCAATTAAAAAGTTAATCATCGTGATTTTTAATGTAATAGCTTCGAAGGAAAAAAAAGATGGTGCCTTTTTCCAATTAAGCAATTAAGCCCGGGCTCTTTTTTTATTTTATCTCTCATTACACTAATACGTGCAATGCACATAACATTGCCTAGTTATATATATGTGGAATTGTATATTATAAGACCATTTACCCATAATTCAAGAAGGTCATAAATATATATAATGGGTGTGGTTTGTATGAGGGTGAGGTTGAGGTTGAGGTTGAGGCTCTAAACAATTAGAGTAAGGCTCACCTTCAAATGGTGTCAAAATATGTTTTTTCAGTACGAGAAATCTTATGACGACTTGAAAATTTATTTTTATCTCTAGTTATAAAATTTGAAGTTTCAAAAATAATGTAGATCAAACGACACTTAAAAATCTTTAAAATCCACAATTTCAATAATATATTACAAGATTCACCATTTTCAAATATATATATATTGGTAATTTATTGGGGAAGACCGGTCCTACCTATTTTTTCAATAGATTAGGGAGTTATATTTTTGTGGGGGTGTTAGCAGTGATAATGGATATCATGATGTGGTAACTGGGTGTGGGGATGCTACCACGACCCTAGCCCGTTTCCTACTATTTCCAAAATATGAAATCTATTTTTTTTCCATGTCCATACATCTTTAGGTCAAGATGCTTAAATTCATAATTTTTTCGATATTATTGTTTAGGGTCTTACCCTATATAAACTTTTTTCATAATATAAAGCACATTGTGGTTAGTAGACGGCTCTCTAAATACATTATGAGGTTCGAATTATGATTCTCTAACTTCAACATATGAAATAACCTCTATCTTTGTGTACTTGAATCTATAAACAACCTCTCTCTTCCCCTTTCTCTCTCCTCTCTCTCTTAAGCTTGGGCTTCGTATATAAGTTGGGTTAAATGTGAATAAGATTGAATATTAGGGTAAAAAATGCCATTTCAATTCATAATTCTATGAATTAGAGTTTAAATTGTGATTGAAGTTTATATATATGTATCACTTTATTGTTGTTGTCTTATTGCTAGTTTTTATACCAGAATCAAATCCTAAGTTTGGCATTTCGAGACAAGGGCATCGCTCACCAATTGTTTGACATATTTAGTGAGAGAAATCTCTCAATCTAGACCACACAATTACAAGGTAAATTTGTGTTTGTGCTACTCTATATAATTGCAAAGCTACACTTTGATTATAGTAGTTAGAGTAAACATTGTGATAGTTAATAGTACATTGCCAATACACAAACACTGCTTGCACGAAAAATACTGATATGCTTCTATTGTATATATACGCAGCTCTTTACCGACAGTTTTGAATTGGTTCTTGTTGATAAATTTATTTTCAAAGAGGACATATTTAGTCAACCTAGCAAGTTTGATGAGGTTTTCTTTAAATTGGTGCAGAGCGCAACAGTTGTTTGTTAAATTTAATGAGAGAGCCCATTTTAAGCTATAAAACATGAAGCTAAAAAAATTTAAGACATGTCATTCTCAATTTAAAAATTAATCATCTTGATTTTTAATGTAATAGTTTTGAAAGGAAAAAAAAGATGGAGCCTTTTTTCTATTAAGCAATCAAGCCCGGGCCCTTTTCCTATTTTATCTCTCATTATATTAATATGTGCAATCCACATAAAATTTCCTAGTTATATATGTGGAATTGTATATTATAAGATCATTTACCTATATAATTCAAGAAGGTCATAAATACATATTGGATGTGGTTTGTATGAGGCTGAGGCTCTAAACAATTAGAGTAAGGCGCACCTTCAAATGGTGTCAAAATATGTTGTTTCAGTACCAGAAATCTAATGATGACCTGAAAATTTATTTTTATCTTTAGTTCTAAAATTTAAAGTTCCAAAAATAATGTAGATCAAACAACACTTAAAAATTGTAAAAATCGATGGTTTAGATAATATATTACAAGATTCATAATTTCCAAAATCTTTTTTTGTTTTTTTGGGTAATTCAGTGGGGAAGACATGCCCCTACTCGTTTTTTCAATAGATTAGGGAATTACATTTTTGTAGGGGTGTCAGCAAGAAGAATGATACCATGATGCGGTAATTGGGTGTGGGGATGCTACCACTATGACTCCAGCCCCTTTCCTATTATTTCCAAAACTCGAAATCTATTTTTTTCCTTGTCCATACATCTTGAGGTCAACATGACCAAATTCATAATTTTTTTGAGATGATTGTTTAGAATCTCACCCTATATAAACTTTTTCCATTTTATAAAGCACAACGTGATTAGTAGACGGCTCTCTAAATACATTATGAGGTTCGAATTACGATTCGGCAACATCAAACATATGAAATAACCTATCTCTTTGTGTACTTGAATTTATAAACAACCTCTCTCTTCCCCCCTCTCTTAAGCTTGGGCTTTGTATATAAGTTGAGTTAAATGTGAATAAGATTGAATATTAGGGCAAAAAATGCTATATCAATTTACAGTTCTTTGAATTTGAAGTTTAAATTGTGAATGAATTTTTTATATATGCATCAATATTGTTGTTGTCTTATTGCTATTTTTTATACCACAGTCAGTGCCTAAGTTTGGCATTTCGAGATTGGGACATCACTCACCAATTGTTTGACATATTTAGTGAGAGAAACCTCTCAATCTAGACTACACAATTACAAGGTAAATTTGTGCTGGTGCTATTCTATATAATTGTAGTTACACTTTGATTATAATAGTTAAAGCAAACCTTTTGAGTTTTGACAATTAATAGTACATTGCCAATACACAAACACTTTTTGCGCGAAAGCGATGATCTGCTTCTATTGTTTATATTCGCAGCTCTTTACTGACAGCTTTGAATCGGTTCTTGTTGATAAGTTTGTTATCAATGGGAAAACATTTAGTCAACCTAGCAAGTTTAATGAGGGTTTGTTTAAATTGGTGCAGAGCACAACAATTGGTTGTTAAATTTAATGAGAGAGCCAATTTTAAACTATAAAACATGAAGCTAAGAAAATTTAAGACATGCCAATCTCAATTAAAAAAAATTAATCATCGTGATTTTTAATATAATAGCTTTGAAGGAAAAAAAAGATGGAGCCATTTTCCAATTAA
The DNA here is from genome assembly GCF_000471905.2 of Amborella trichopoda. Next base: position 452,435 of record NW_006498527.1, on the reverse strand, counting down.
GCAATTAAGCTTGGGCTATTTTCTTATTTTATCTCTCATTACATTAATACTTGCAATGCACATAATATTACCTAGTTATATATATGTGGAATTGTATATTATAAGACTATTTACCCATAATTCAAGAAGGTCATAAATATATATATATTGGGTGTGGTTTGTATAAGGGTGAGGTTGAGGCTGAGGCTCTAAACAATTAGAGTAAGGCTTACCTTCAAATGGTTTCGAAATATGTTGTTTCCGTACCAGAAATCTTATGACGACCTGAAAATTTATTTTTATCTCTAGTTATAAAATTTAAAGTTTCAAAAATAATGTAGATCAAACAACACTTGAAATCTTTAAAATTGGCAGTTTAAATAATATATTACAAGATTCACTATTTTCAAAACTTTTTATTTTTTATTTTTTTGGTAATTTAGTGGGGAAGACAGACCCATACTCATTTTTTCAATAGATTAGGGAGTTACATTTTTGTGGGGGGTGTCAGTGTAAGAATGGATACCATGATGTGGTAACTGGGTATGGGGATGCTACCACCACGACCCTAACCCCTTTAATATTTCCAAAACTTGAAATCTATTTTTTTCCATGTCCATACATCTTAAGGTCAAGATGATCAAAATCATAATTTTTTCGAGATGATTGTTTTGGGTCTCAACCTTTATAAGCTTTTTCCATAATATAAAGAACAACGTGGTTAGTAGCCAGCTCTCTAAATATATTATGAGGTTCGAATTACAATTCAGCAACATTAAACACATGAAATAGCCTCTCTCATTGTGTACTTGAATCTATAAACAACATCTCTCTTCCCCTCTCTCTCTCTCCTCTCTCTTAAGCTTGGACTTCGTCTATAAGTTGGGTTAAATGTGAATAAGATTGAATAATAGGACAAAAAATTCCATTTTAATGTATAGTTCTTTGAATTTGGAGTTTAAATTGTGATTGAAGTTTCTATATATGCATTACTGTTGTTGTTGTCTTATTGCTATTTTTTATACCATAATCAACACCTAAGTTTGGCATTTCGAGACTGGGGCATCGCTAACCAATTGTTTGACATATTTAGTAGATAAACCTCACAATCTAGATTACACAATTACAAGGTAAATTTGTGATGGTGCTATTCTATATAATTGCAGCTACACTTTGATTATAGTAGTTAAAGCAAACATTGTGACAGTTAATAGTACATAGCCAATACACAAGCATTTGTTGTGTGAAAAATACTGATATGTTTCTATTGTATATATACGCAGCTCTTTACTGATAGTTTTGAATCGGTTCTTACTGATAAGTTTGTCATCAAAAGAGAAATATCTAATCAACCTAGGAAGTTTAATGATGTCTTCTTTAAATTGGTGCCAAGCACAACAGTTGTTTGTTAAATTTAATGAGAGAGCCTATTTTAAGCTATAAAACATGAAGCTAAGAAAATTTAAGTCATGTCAATCTCAATTAAAAAATTAATCATCTTGATTTTTAATGTAATAGTTTTGAAGGAAAAACAAAATGGAGCCCTTTGAAGGCTCCACATTATACTCTTTCTTGGTCATGATTCACTCTCCATTTGAAATTCTTATGAATTTACTCTTTAGACTACATGAAGGGTTTATGTTACAGACCCCTTGGAATCTTTCCAATAATACTTTGGATATATTCAATGAAACTCTGACAACCATCCATTTTGAAATTTAATGAACAAGAATAATTGTGATCTCTATGTGTAAAAAATTAATGGTAGCTTTGCAGACAATTCCTAAAAAAATATATGGAGAGAGAGAGAGAGCGCATGAGAGGGAAGGGGCTTATGGAGAAAGAGAAAGGGGGGAGGAGAGGGGATATGGAGAGAGAGAGAGAGAGGTGGGAGAGGGGATATGGAGAGAGAGAGAGAAAGAGATGGAGGTGGTTATAGAAGGGAGGGGGTATGGAGGGAGAGGGGAAGAGAAATTAATTTGAGAAGAGAGAACATCCTAGTACATCATTTTTTTTTGGATTTTTTTACCTTTAAAAATCGTTCAACAATAATTTTTAAGAATTATTTGTTATTAGACATATATTATTTTTTGAGATTTTATTTATTGATTTTATACTTCTATTGATGATTTAATTTTTACTGATGTATTATCCCTATGCAGGTTTTCTCCCTGATGTGAAATACGACAAAATTTTAATTCATTTTGATATGTTTATAATTTATTTATTTGCTTTTCAATATTTTATCCTAGCGGTTCATATTAATCTAATTGATTTGTAATGTCATCATCAACTTGTTGTGTTCTAATATATATTATCATTTATCTTTCAACAATATTTTTCTTAATTATCAATATGTTTAGCAGTATTTGTATATATTATAGGTTGATTTTATCATGCTTCTCATCTCTTCCTTTTTTATATGTAATTAAATATTTGAGTAATTAAGGTGTTTTCATTCTCTCTAAAGCCAATATTTGCAAATAGCTATCCATGTCAAAATTGACACAACAACAATCTTTGAATTGAATTGTAATCCATGAATATGACATTTACTAGTTCCTTGTTTTTTCCATATTTATTCATTGATTTCAAATATTTGAAATATGTTGAATTGAATATATTTTAGGGCAACCGACCCCAATAAGTTAGGAAAAGGCTCTAACAATGATGATGGTCAAGTTAAAAACTCAGATTTAGAGGCAAGGTTTGCCAAAAAAATGGAAAAAAGAAAAAGAAAAAGAAAAGAGAGTAATAACAAAGTTTGAAAATCTATCATGTGGTATTGGCTTGTCATAATAATGATTCAAATCCACAATTCTCTTGGGTCAAAAAAATATAAAAGTTTGGGAGATTTAACACAAATATCTCTTTTTAGGGATATTTAAAAAATGTCTCAAAATTTAAAAATATTAAATTTTATGTAAATGCCATTTTTTTTCCTTTTATATTTATTAATACACTTATTAATTTGGTATTTTGAGTTTGAAATTGTGTTGCAGTTGGTTTTATGAAAAATATCACTATTCTTGCCTTTAATAAAATTCGGTACTCAATACTGAACATAAGAGAAAGATAATTGCTCAATATTCTTAGTTCGAGCTTTATTAAAAGCACGAACATGTTCCATTGTTTTTCTTTTAAATGTAATACTCTTACTACTGAACTAATGTCTTTTTCTTACCAAAAAGATGTTATACTCCCATAGAAGAATGTTGTCCATTTACTTCCTCGAGTAAAACCCCGTCTTGAATTAATTTTAGGACCCCAAATTTTAGGGATATAACCTCTTCAACCCTTAAATTAATCTCAATAACATAAATGATCTAATTGCACGCACTATGCACTTGAAAAAATAATATCTCGATAATGAATAGAGACTATCGATATTGAATAAAGACCATCCATTAAATAAAAGAAATTATCTAAGTGTACGTACTATGCACTTAAAAAAACTATATACTTGGGGTGAAAGATGTGAGCCATCAATTATTTTGATCCACCATCAAGATTCAAAGAAAGATGCTAGAATCTTAACATCTATTTCCTAAATCTATTCTCATCAAATATTTAAATAAAAAAATATACTCATATTTCTCTTTTTATGTATATTCATTCATTATTTATTCAATCAAAATATTTTGATTCACAAGATATACCAAATACATTATATTCATTCTTAAACTAAGGAGGTTTTATGCAAAAATAGAAAGTCAACAGCATGGAGGCTTCCCATAAAATTTAGTAAAAAGGCTCCTATGGGTAGGGCGTGCCACCCTAGGTTACCTCTAATGGGCCCCACTAAATTCTATTATGTGATTTAAATAGGCCCCCATACCGTATGAAGGGTCCCACATATTTTTAGTAAATATTTATTTTGATTTTTAAAATTTTAAAATATAATTTATTTATCTTAGTTTATTTGAAATTGATTTTCTCTTATATTATAAATCCAAATGATTAAAATAAAATATCAAGAGAATCACAAAAATTCAAATAATCATTCTAAAAATCATATAATATAAAATTAATTAAAACTAATTAATTTTGATGAGAATCAGATCCGTATAGGTCTAGAATTATGAATATACTGGAGCATTCTATTTGTATGGACCACGATCCTCACTAGCTTTCGCAACGTGATCCAGCAGTTTCCATAACCCACAGTCTATTGCAGGGGTTCATGATTAGACCACCAAAATCAGTTAATAGGTTAAGGGACCCAGTCTATGGACAACATGTTCTCCCCTAAAGACAAATCTATAGTCCCTTAGACCATGATGCAACCACGGCTCCATAGTGCATAGAGGTAATCTCTCGCGCATGTACATGCTTCACCCTCCATAGTGGATCTCTATCTCCGTCAGGGATAAGGCTTTGGCCTAGTCTCTAAAGGTCCACCATCACACACAAGGACCACACAGTCTCTCGGCTCACTCCTCTGGGCAATACTGACCTCATCAAGGGATAATCCACTGAACCCTCATCGGTTTAACTCTATGTCCAGGTACCTTGGGTTTCCCAACTTGACTAGCCTAGCATGTCCAACCAAATCCGAGTATCGACAATAATATTTGCATAGTATGATCCACAAGAGAACCACACTCCCACTTAATTTATGTTTATAGAAGCTCCTATTACTGGCCACATAAACCCAACACATCCAATATTAGTTAGTGAGATTTGACTATTAGACAACTCAAATTTTAATTTTTTTCCCTTTGAGAATGGTCCTTCAAGTGGTTTCCAAAATTTCATATTGAAACAAATCTTCCCCATTAGTCTTTTGACTAATGGAGTAGAGGTCAAAGAATGCTCCTCAGGAAGCATAATATACATGTTCCTTGGCTTATGTTTGGTGTTGAGAGTACCAAATTCTATTGAAGGCATTTATATGTTTGGCAATAGTATTTTTGGCAAAACCAACTTCATCACAATTCAGAAAAACAAAACAAATACACCGAATGGGTGAGGAACAAATACATCGTATAGGAATTACCACACACTCTTACCAGGGCCGCTTATTACATTAACAAAATCGCCCCGAATCACTGGCAAAAGACTCCTATCGAGTCCGATTGGTTCCTGCTCTTCCCTGCCAACTCGATCGGGCAATTTTCTTTGTGGAAATGGCACACTCCTCTCTCTCTCTCTGTAGGACAAGCCCTCTCCCTTGGATTTGATTGAGCTTTTACCCAGTAAGAGTGACTTGTAGGTTGTTGATGGAAATTTAAGCTTCATGCAACATTCGACTGCTGAAATACTTACATACACACACAGAAAGAGAGAGGGAGCCATGGAAGCTCTCCAAGTGCTTGATGAAATTCCTTTGAGAGGCATAGTCTCGTAGATCACTAACAGTTTCCTCTAAGAAGCCAATTTTTTCTGGTAATGACTTAGTCATAGAAAATTGGATCGTACCCAACAATTTTATGAGCAAGAGAGAGGCCTGAGAAAACAAAGAGCCATGGAGAAAATCTACATTCCCCAATTTTCTTACTTTGATTCGCAAAACTATAGCAATTGCCCCCTCCCTTCCGTTTTCCTCTAACACCTAACTTATTATCTCTTTTTATGTGCAGGGATTTGCAGTCTATCTAATTACACAAAACCCAAGTGAGAAATATTAACTTCAAATTCCCATCGATTGGTTTGAGCTTTACTGGAAGCCCAGTAGCGTGTTATCACAAAATGGCCATCTCTATACGCCCGGTACTGCCAGGTTAGCAGTTTTATTTTTTCATTCTATTTCCATTTTTTTAATAATGTATTGCTAGTCTCCTACAGGTTTAACTGTTATGAAAGTACGAGAATAATTACAATGGGCCTATACATTTTTTTTCCACACATTTCATGATCTTTTGTTTTTCTAAATTTGGATATAATTTTCTGAAGTTTTTCTCTTATGCTTGAATTATCATAAGGAATATGACTAGAACTGGGGGAATCCTTTATATTTTGAATTCAAGTCACTAATCTCAGAAGGAAGAAAGAAATGTAATGTGTTTTTGTTTGTCGAATTACAATCATTCTCAATTACTGATGAAATCTTGACCCTAAGAAAATTATGGATAAAAGGCAAATCAAATTGAAAAGGGAGGGGGCCGGGGGGGTTCAGGAAGTTAATGGAAATATGTGGATATTCCTAGTTGGGTTTTTGCTTTTTCTTTTGGCTTTCATGCCTTGAGTATATCTTATTATTTGGAAGTTGTTTGCTGAACGAATGATTACCCAATAATGTTTAAGGTGGTATTGCTTAGGAGAACAGTAGCAAGTTTGGATTATTATTCTTTTTACCACACTTTAGGACCATCACCAACATGTTTATACTTCGCATCGGATGCTTGTGATATGCATTTTGTTTACACCTGTTTTTGTCAAGTATTTTTACATAGTGGGTTGAGTGCACTCTACATTTGGGGGGGGGGGGGGGGCGGGGTCAGCCCATTTTATATAAACAAGATGGGGTAGCCTCTAGCAACTTCTAGAAATGAGATAAATCTACAACACTAGACGAAGAAAACACAACAAGATACAAACAACAAACTTAAAAATTCAAAACCATAGAATGCAAATGAGAACTAAGAATGTTATTTCTGCTGTTATCTCTTGGACCGCTGCGGTGGGCCTCAAGGTTTAAAAAACCCTGGGAGACCCCTAGGTGCCCAACGCCTAGGTGGCCGCCCAGAACCTCAGGTGCCCAAAGTGTGGGATATACACATATATGCATATTATGTGCTGCCTGAATGCACATAAATGCCTATATATGTTGAATATGTATATTCATATATTTATATTTTTTCTAACTTTTTTATACTAGCATATGCGAGTGAATGTTGGAACACGTTCAAGTCACTGAAAAGTTTGCTTCTTTGAATAACTAACTAGTGAAAAGAACACAAATACATACTGTATTAGGGATTTAGTGTCCATACACCATACTCTATAGTGCATACTTCTTATAGTCATACTACTCCAAGTCTCCAATGAGACCAGATGATCAATAGAAAATGATGTTGTACAAAAGATGCTACACGAATGAAAAGAAAGAGGAGATATTTATTCAATGTTTTGGATGTTTTATCTTCAATATTACTGTTGTCTAACAAGCTCAAAATCATCCCAAAAGCTGGCTAAGAACCTCATTTGGACCCAAAAGTTGATTGCAATAAGATATGGTAAGGTTTCGGATGATTCTACAAACTTCTCAAAATTTTCTCGTTTTGAAACAATAGCGATATTGATCAATTTTGGATGTTTCTAGAGCATAGGAGGAGTTTTTTACTTTGGGGGTTTAGAATACCCCCCTTTCATGACTCAAAATGACCCAAAATGGCCCCACAACAATCTTTTTTCTGCCATTTTTATGTAAGTCTCCCAGGCGCCCTTCTAGGACTGGGCACTAAGTAACCGCCTAGGAGGGTACCCAAGAACTTCTGCCTAGGAAGGCCTGCCCAGGCCTAGGCAGCGCAGCCTATGGCATCTTGGGCACCTAGACAGCTGCCTAGGCACTGGGCGGGCTGTTTTTTGAAACAATGGTGGCACTACAAATTTGCAATACTTTTCTTTTATAAAGACAGAAGGATCTTTGAGCCTTTAGACATAATCTCTCTCTCTCCCCATCATGGGTTTAGAGTATGGTTATCGTTTTTAAGAGTTTGAGAGACCAGTCCCTTATTCAGGGAGTAGCTTGTTTGCAAATAATTATCACAATCAAGTTATGCTTAGTCATACTCCCTTTTGCAATGATTAATCGAGCATCTATGCCATTGCAAAGCCTAGCTGGATTATTGTCGTGATGTACAAGACAGGACTGAGGCACATTTGAAGCGCTTGTGTTCAACAATGGTTCACACTGCTTTCGAACATAGGTATGGTAACAAAATGGGGGCCAATCTTTCCCAATGGTTAATACCATAGTGTTATCCCCCTGCACACCTGGTTCCCAGTGTAATATCTGCATATAATTCTGCTCCACATGGGAAGGGCAAAACTTGGCTTCGAAGCTAGTGCCTGGATGAGTAGGAGTAGCATTTTGATCCTACCAGGTGACATGAGGAGCAGGCTCTCTACCTAGCAGTCTGTAGAAGGGCATAGCTTGTTTTCCAATGAGTGTTATTAGAGTAAAACTTTGTGAACACACAAGTATGAAGAAGCCTCGGGAATGTCAGATTAAGCCTTTTCTTGAGCATGACAAGTATCAGAACTCCAGGAGCCACTGAATGCTACAATTGGCATTAGAGCTAGAGGGGTACTGAATGCCACAAATTGGTATTAGAACACTAGGGCCCATGAAATGTGCTAAGTGCTACAATTGGTCATCTGTAGCTCTAGGGGCAACTGAATTGATAATTGGTATAAGAGCTATGTTACTGGGCCCCATAAAGGACGACATTTTCAATAGTGGAGTGTTGTGTACTTCTCAGGAGTTTTTGTCAGCTCATGGGCTGACTGCTACAGTATCAGCTAATGGCGATCTGATGGTCGCAACCTTATTTCGTATTTGAATTTTCATTTTTTTTGTACAAATCCAAATCATTTGAAAATTTAGGCGTACATTCTACTCATCAAGGCGCACCTAATAAAAATATAAAAAATACATTCGTAAAATATAAATTGACCAAAATACCCCTAAAAGTTTTGGAGGTATTTTGGTCAATTTATATTTTTCGAATTATTTTTTAATATTTTTATTAGATTTTACTATTTTTTAAGAATAGACGCTCAAAATTTCAAGTGATTTGGATTTGTATAAAAAAAATGAAAATTCAAACATGAAATGAGGTCGTGACCATTGGATTAGGCGCAGATTCAATCTGGGATGTTGGCTGACACTGTAGCTGTCAGCTCGTGGGATGGCATGATCTTCATGTTGAGGCGCATTATTCTTCCTCCTTGTATTCTTTATTCTTTTATACCTACCAGTATGTCATATCTTCATGTTGTTCTTACTTGATTGTCCCTATAGTGCAATCTAGTCTTTTCATATGTGGCTGTTGCAGTTTCCTGAGAATTGTACTTCATCCAAATCCTGTAGTACATTTACCTTTCCAAAAGCTCTTTGTCGCAAGTTTTTTGTTTACATTATAAGTACCCCACTGATACAGGTTTAGAGTCACAAAAAAGTGTCCTTTAAGTTAATCATGCCTAGATTCTAGTCTCTGACCTATGGTGGGTAGTAGGTGTCATTTTCACTTAACCAAACTGTGTAATGTTCAGCCAAAGTTGAATCGGAACCAGGCGAGGCTAGCCTTCCATGGGCAAAATCAAGAGGAATGGAGCAAGCAAGTGCACAAGTAGGAGTGGCAACAGGTCAGGTCAGTTCCGGGTCGGGACTGACCCCGACCTGACCTGAAGACCTGCCTATGGGAACCAGACCTGACCAAGGCCAGAGTCGCCCTACCTGAACCCAACTTGAATTGATTTGAGAGGACCCTAACCCAACCCGGAAATTAATTCTGTTTGGATCAACCCGACTCGAACCAAGCTGACATGATCCGTATTAAAACATAGAAAATAATAGTTTATTGTCCCAAATTTATAAAAAAACCTAAAAATGATAATTATTTTGGCCATTTTGATTTTAGGTAATATTATTATATTATATGTTAAATTTCTGAAGGTAATATTATTATATTATAGGTTAAATTTCTGGTTAACTAGATTTTTGTATTAGATATGTATTAATTTAACTAATATCCAGGTTGATCTGACCTGGACCTGGAACCTACCCGAGCGCTACTTGGGTCCAGGCTTATTGGACCCAGACTGCCTGGTCCAACGACTGGACTTGTATGCAGACCTGGTTCGGCTTGACCTGACCTAATTGCCAATCCTACGCACAAGTTATCAACAAGTGCTACAGCCCGCTCTTGTTTCATTCCACACACTTGTTTTGTACACAGCCACAAATGCCCCTGAAGGGCAAGGGGTTTATACAGCCTGGAGTATTTCCCAGCATACTCAACTTCAATTACATGGCCGTTAAGGCATGTGCCACTGTTGTTGCCTACCAACTTGTATGGCAGTTAAACCAACCCACGTCCCACCACCAATGACGGCCCACATTGCTTATTAATTTTGGGGGGGTTCAAGGGTCTGGTCAACCCACAACTCCATGAGTTATCACTGCCCATGCATGGAAATTGAAACCTGCATTGTCATTTCACGGCTGTTAATGCCCACCCAAGACCACTACATGTGCACTAATCCTTTATCACATGGCCTATGACCATTACATAAGCCCATGTATGCGGTGTTACAAAATTTGAACTCAAAACCCACGCTTGACGGTTTCTGATCAATATACTTGCCTGTTCATGTGCACGGTCAGCCATGCCTCTTGCATATGAGTCAAGCCAATGTCTCTCAGGTTGTGATGCCCATGGTTTTGACCATCCAAGCATCAATCTTTTGGTCTCGGTAGTCCTTAAGTCCTACCAACTTGGCCATTTGTCTACACCATCTTGTCCTAGGTCTTGCACCAAGGATCTCTGCCTCTAGGTCACATGTGAGTGTGAACCATGACGCACCAGCTTCATCTTTCACTCATGTTTGGTCAAGGCTGAAGGTACTTCCTCATAAATAAGCACAGTTCCATATGGAACTTGTTTGTCCTTTACTCCATTACCAATCCTTTCTTGGCCCACTTGAGGGATGGGGGTCTATCTGTGGGCATTAGCAGCCATGGTTTTCCTGTAATATACCATTTATATGCATTTTCAGGTTTCCATATGAAGAATCTCCAATTATCAGGCAAACGTCACAATCACAAGATGATCTATTTTAGGGCTTGTCAAGCTGCCAAACTTTCACCCAGCAAAGAGGCTCTACAAGTGAGCATCCCATTGGTGAAGATGTGCGGAATTACATCTGCTAAAGATGCTGCGGTTGCCATAGAGGCTGGTGCTAGTTTCATAGGGATGATTGTATGGCCCAATTCCAAACGATCAGTATCAATCCAAGTGGCACAAGAAATATCAAGGGTTGCAAGAGATAATGGGGTAGACCCTGTGGGAGTTTTTGTTGATGAAGATGCAGACCAGATATTGAAGGCTTCTGATGCAGCCAATCTTGAGCTTGTGCAGGTAAATCTCAATTTGAGAAAAATTTGAATGACGCAAATCTGATGTATGCTCTCTCTCTCTCTCCCACCCCAAAGACAGAGACATTGCATGCAAAGACACGCTCTATGTATGTAAATATACGGTGCTTTATGCTCTTAACATTGTAAATATTTATGTTTGAAGTATATACCTTTTGACATGGGGATATTGTACCTGGACCACCTGTTGAGTTTTTGCAGCTTCATGGAGATGGTGCTCGGGCTGCTTTTCCTATCGTGTCACAACATAGGTCGGTCATATATGTTTTGCATGCTGATGAATCTGGAAAGCTTCTCAATGGGATATCAGATGATGAGTCCCTCGCTTCGCCTGACTGGGTTTTGGTAGACAGTTTGTGTGGTGGCAGGTCTTGAACATTTGTTAGATTTGGTTTCCTTCATGTTACATTTCAGTGCTCATATACAGTTCTTTCAGTAGTGAATAATATTAGGTTTGTGCCAAGAGAAAAAAAACATTCTATAAGTACATAGAAATCAAGAACTATTGATAAGAGAGAGGATACTGCCTATATGCATGAATCATGGTCTCTCTCTCTCTCTCTT